>OZ023268.1:92710884-93153384 GCA_964006375.1 Tillus elongatus
CGGGAGCTGTATTGTTGCTTTGTTTAAGGCTGCTTTCTAGTTAGCTCATTGTAAATTCTGACAACAGGGTATTTTCTTCTCTGTGTAAGACTTTCGGGATTCTTTCTGGTGCCACGCAGGGGGCCATTGTATCAAGAAGTTGTTCTGCAGTTTCCATTCTTATTTGCGGAGTCTTTGCGTTTTTAATTTTTCTAACTGTAGACCACATTTCAGATACTGGAATATTTTTATTAATTGATTGCAGAATTCTTTCCAGCAACTTTAGCAATCATGAAAAGCTAGTAGGCTGTAGCGAAGTTTACTACTTTCTTGTTTAAAATACACTTTTCATAAGTGCAGATCTGATAGCACGTGCCAAAGCATCGACGCGAGCATGGTGCGGTTCAAGGAGAGGACGTCTTTGACGCAGTACATGGCACAAAAATCTGTGAAGAGAGGTATAAGCTTATGGTGCAAATGTGATGCTAAAACAGAAAACACTTATGGTACAAATGTGTATTATGGCAAAGATGACGTAAAAGGAGCGGAACTCTCGGCGAAATAACTATGTGAGACTATACTAGGTCCAAGTCTGGTTTTGGCATTTGATAGGTTTTTCCTCAGTAAACGTGATGGACTCTCCTCTGTAGGAACCTCGATAGTAACTAGACAAAATATTCCTAAAAAATTTATGGAAAAGAGAAAAATGAATGTGACTTTTTGTATAATCAATCAAGCTTTATCATGACCAAATGGAAAAATACCAAACAAGTAATGTTACTAAGTATGGTCCTGAAATGACAAGTGTGAAGAGAAAAGACGAAGCTGGTAATAAAGTATATGTTCCTTGAAACGTTGCATTAGCTTTTAACAAGCAAATAATGAGTGGAGTGGATCTCTCAAACCAGATGAGTGACGTCTACAGTAGGGACGAAAGTCTTGCAAATGGTAGAAAAAAGTGTTTTGTCGAAATCTGATGATATCTGTGATTATTAGTTGGGTAATATATAGTGACTGCCGTCGAACTCAAAAGAAGATACCGGACTTTTTGTTTTCTTTATCAGAAGATCTAATTGACATACTGTAGTCAAACTTCGAATAATAACTTGTGGAAAGCCATCAAAGGAGCTAACGTTATGAAAAATGTAGAAGAACATATGCCTATTGAAACCTCAAAGAGGCGACGTTCTCCTCGTGTTAAAAAAACAAATAAAGAAATAACGAAGAACCATTACTGTATGTGTAATGTTCAATATAGGATTATAAAAATATTGTTTTACCACATCATACATCACAAATAAACAAAAGTGTAGTTACTATGATTAGATTTCTATGTTCTTATCAATAAATATTTATTTTCAAGTATTCTTACTGAACTTTTTCCCACCAATGACGTGAATCATATCCCAATTTTTGATCTGCCGTTACACCACTCAAGCCGAAGATGATGTCAAGGTGTAAGTGGGAGACATCAAAATGGTCTTTACGAACGAAGCGCAAAAGCTCGTATTCTGCGATATATCGTTGCCATAGAAACTCTTTGTTGTAAAACTCCCAACCACGCATTTCCAATCGACCGTGTTGTGGGAACTCTGTCTTGTCCTCAAAAGACGATCCTTCCATGCTGAAGTTGCTCGAAGTCGTCCGGATCCACTACGGCGGTAGTGGATACTTTCTTCAGATCACCTGGACCAACACTGTAACACTATTGACAACCTGCGTCCTATGCGGTCGAAAATGTGTCTCATTGAATAACCGGCTTCCCGCATACCAACAATGCGCCCCCTTTCGAATTTACCTAAATGTTTGTAATTGTTCCGTAAACAGCCCCTGGGCCTAATGACTTGATGCATGAATTGCTACGAAATATTGCTTCAAACTGAAGGAAACGCAAATTTAAAGAGACAATTTTTTTATAAAAGAAAATTAAAAAGTATACACCTGTTAAAATTGTTTATCCATATTGTTCTAATTTCTTATCAAAGACAAAACAGAGTGGTGTTAGAAATTTAATTGCAATTGCTCGACTCTTACTGGATTGACGGATTTTTTGGAAATTCAGTATATATTTATGGGACTACCATTAGCACTAAACTGGAAAAAATTATATTTTCTACGTGTAACTAATATCAAAACAGTTGACGAATACGAAATTCTACATTTTACACGGCAAATTCGTTAGTAATATCAGCAAACTGTGTCTATTTTCCTTGGAATTATGTAAATACAATGTAATTTTGGCTGTCCGATACATCGTTATGGTCATATTTATGTGTTTTCGCGCTTGGCTTGTTGTTATTTAAAATTCATGTCATGTGTTATGGACACCACGGAGCACCTATTGTCTTTTTAGATAATCGTATAAGGAAGCCATCGGTAATTCTAGTTTGAATAATTCTCTACGCATTATATAGACTGCATGTTAAATAATACGGGTTTACAAATAGTAAATGACTCACCTAATAACACAATTTACAATCATTTACATTTGCTTATTCAACAGAAAAAAAATCAGCAAAGCTTAATAATTAAGACAGGTGTGCACCTTGTTAATGCACGTAATAAGTAAAACTCTGGAGGCAGCAAGTGTGTTATGGTGGCGGATTTTCATAGAAATGACCTATGCATTTTTTAACGAAAATTATATAGCGACGAGAAAACTTAATATTTGTCTGTAATATTTACTATATTTTGCTTATCACAGCAATCTTTTGGTCTTGTACTCTTCTTTATCATACAATGGCACCAAGCCAAAGCTGTGTATCAAATTTGGTTATTTTTGAAGATACAAAAATTTTCTAAAAATAAACCCAAAATATTTCCGCAACAACTGGTCTGATTTTCCTGGCTAACGAACCTATCCAAGCCACTTACAAGAGAAAGGCACCTGCCAAACTTAATCAAGATCAGCTTTATACCTCTTTATATATATATATATATATATATATATATATATATATATATATATATATATATATATATATATATATATATATATATATATATATATATATATATACAGCTGGCCCAATAAAAACGAGTTGGCGGCCATAACTGCCAGGAAAAGATTTTGTCGAAAAAAAACCTGAAATACGTCTTGTGAGGGGAAATTTTTGACGATTTTGTCATCGCTCTTTTTTTTTCAAATAGGAATAGGGGTCACGTATTGGCTTGTTGAAAAGAGCTTTGGATTCTCTATATATGGCTTTTCTATTTTTGAAATTCGGTCTATTCGTTTAGAAGATCTGGAGTTTTGAAATATCACTAAAGAATTTGCTGAAAAATTAAAAAACCAAATCGTTTCACTTAAAAACTTACCATAGTATTGAAGTAAATGTTGAAAATAATTAGGACCAATCATACTATTAAACCAACAAACCAACATGTGGCTCTCGCACTTCCTCCTCCTCGTAAACGGTATGACGGTTGCTTTCTCGGAGCTCACCCCGAGCCCTTGGCCAACCGTCCACCTTTCCACCACTTTCAGTGCTGCCTGCATGCGCTCCCACACTGACTGGGTAACCTTTTCCCCTGCGGACAGCCCGCCGCGATCCCCGTCAGCCGAGTCCCTGCCGCGAGTGAGGTGAACACCGCCCTGTTCCTGACCATGGAACCGATGCACCTGCAGCAGGTCTCCTCTATGCCCCGCTCCCTGAAAGCTGCCAGTACCGATCCGAATGGGATGTTTCTGAAGGCCTCTTCTATGTCTAGGAAGGCCCCCAGCGCCAGATTTAGGAATGAATACAACCCTGGCCAGTTTCCATGCCCTCGGAATATACCCTAGAACCAGGCTGGCACTCATAATGAGGGTAAGCACCGGCGCCAGTATGTCTATACCCTGTTGGAGCATGATGTGCATTATTCCATCGAATCCCGGGGATTTGAATGGCTTAAAGCTGTTAATGGCCCATCTAATTTTGCTCCAGGTAACCACCAGTCTACTCTAGATGCCCACCTGTACGGCGCCTCTATTCTGAGTGTTCCCAGTCCGGAGGTGATTGGTTTATTATGTTGCAGCCGGGAAAGTGCGTCCGTAGTAGTACTTCAATAGTATATACACCCCCCCCCCGAGCTTGTGGGACCTCCCGTCAATGCTTTAAGGGAGCCTATGTTGGCCTGCGTGACCTTGGACAGGATCTTGTGTAGTCGAGCACTCTCGGATGTGCTCTCCACTTCCTCGCAGTGCCCCCTCCACGACTCCTTCCTGGCGTCTCTCAGTCTTTTGTTGTAGCTTGTTAGGGCATGTCTAGATTTATGCCCTGCTCCCGACCTTTTGGTCGCGTTGAACAGATTACGAACCTGCGTCCTCCTTTTCCTTAGGTCCACAACTGGACATTCCTGGTGGACGCCTTCATTTTCAGTGGGCAGTTGGTGTTATAGGCCGAGGTGATTGCGTCTCGCACATGGGCTACCGCAATCTCGAGGTCTATTGAATTGTCTAGGTCCGCCCTGTAGGCTTTCCAGTCCGCCTTGCGAGGGTCCGGGTACCATACCGTTTGTCTTTCGACTTTGGTGATTTCAAGCCGGATGTATCTGCGGTCTGAGCTACTCACTTCCCCAGACACAGCCCAGAAACAACAAAGTCACCCAGAAACTGGGTGGAAACTGTTTAAAACTGCTTAAAACTTCCCCACGCCGTGTTGTGACGAATGTCGGTTTATTACCTGTATTCAATATGTCTAAATTAAATTTCATAAATAATTGTAAAAGTCACTCACCTCTAGAGTTTGTATCCGAGCTTCCCCACAAGTCATGGTGCGCGTTGGCATCCATGCCGCTGATGGTCTGCCATCCACCTGCTCTGCTACCCACAATCAACTGCTCCAATTCCTTGGGTGGAGGAGGGTCCGTGTTGTCCCCTGGCAGTAATGTCCCTCGGCTCGTCCGCTCCTCCACATCGGATTTTGATCATTGCCAGGTAACTGGAACAGAAATTCGTTAACGACAAATTTTATCCCTTCCCTGACAAAAATTCAGACCCCCGTGTTCTCGCTGGATCTGCTGTAGATGAGGTTTCCAGCAACTCCGCCGGGTTCCTTGAACTCTCCTTTATAGGAGTACGTTTCCTCGATGAGGACCACATCCTATCCAGAGGATGCCAACCGCCGGGCGCACCCTGTGGAACTGAGGCGGGCTCTCCCCTTCCCGAAGAGAGTCCACCGTAGCTACCACCGCAGCCTGGATCAGGTCCGCCTTCCCCTGGTCTAGCGTGACCTCAGAATGGTGTCTGTCAATCACCGCCATCCCGAGGCCTCCCTATACGAGCCAGTCTGCGCCGGTGTTCCGGCCCTGGCCCTCCCTGGACGTCTGTCTGTAGAGCGCGGCCTCTTCTGACACGCACTCCCGGCTTGCGCCTTTACAGGTTTTTCGATTGTCGACGCCCAGGTCGCCATTTCCTGCGCCCTCCGATGCTTCTTTCTTTGCGCCCCGGAAAGACGCTTGGAGTGCAGAGGCAATCCCTCTACCACTGCAGTAATATCCTCACTGTTGGAAGGGCCTCCAGAGTCCGCGGACATCGCCGCCTTCCAATGGGACCCAGCCTCCAGCTTGGATGTCGGGGACAGGTCCATGGCCGAAACTACCCCCTGATCCCCCGTATCTACTTCGGTCGTAAGACCTGCAGGGTCCGCAGACGCTGCCGCCCCCTGGCTCTTCTCCGTTTCCGGAATATACTCAAGCCACGAGTCTGTAGCCGGAGACACTCCTCGAGCCTCATTGGTTTTGGTTTTATTTATATTTATCTTCTTCATGTTGTTCCCCCGAGAATGAAATACTGTCCTCGCCATCAGAACCCCCTGTGTGGTGCAAGGCGGGTTACTCTGGAGGGTTGCCTGATACTTCAGAGGTTCCATTAACGACACGTGGATTGCGGGAGTTTTCTCGACCTCCACGTCTAGATCCGTCATGTTTAGTTATAAGCAGGGGCACCTCGTGCAGGATGCGGATCTTCACCGCGCATGACGGTCTTGGGGAAAGCTTCATCGAAAGCCCATGCTGTTGTTTTCATTTCCTCAGCTTACCCCTTGGAGTCCTTTCGCCCCCGACTCCTCGACCTCAGGACTAATTTTAGACTCGCTAGGAAAAACGTCCACCATCTTCCCACCAGGAATGCTTGCTATAATTTTCTGCGTACAAGAGTGCATACAAATAAGACTCAGCAATAGAGAGATCTACATCCTCTCAGACAGTCAGGCGGTACTGAATACACCGAAATCTTGTGAACCCAAGTTTAAACTGACCTGGGAATGCAAAAAATCCTTGAAGCGACTGGCTGAGAACAACAAAGTAGCTTTGATGTAGGTACCAGGGTACGAAAGTGGCGATGAAACAGATAGCCTCGCAAAAAGGGCAGCAACAACACCATTCTATGGTCCGGACCCTTATTGTGGGCTAACAAAGGGTCACGTAAGAAATGAACTTGATACTTGGGAGAGGAACCAAATGCTGTCATACTGTAGAAAAACGCCAGGCTTAAGGCAGTGAAAACGATTCATTACCATATCAATAGAGAAGTCTGAACTATTTCTTGGATTGAACAGGAACGACTTTAGAATAATCACAGGAGCAACAATGCAAGCCTGCCTCATTTCCTTTAATACATTGATGCCCTGGTACCCACATCACAGTTACTTTGTATTTTGCAGCCAGTCGCTCCAAGGATTTTTTGCAGTTCCAGGGCAGGTCAAATCATTCTAGTATCTATATACATATTCATATTAACTGTATATTTCTCTGTATATTTTTGTTAATGTTTTCTTGCCACGGTATTAGTTTTATGTATTACTTCCACATCGTCACAACGTGTGGAAGTATCGCATCGGCGACAAAAATTTCAAATTCTTTTTTCGCTTAAACGTGGTAAAAAGTATCAAAATATATGTATAAAATATGATTTGGGAACGGATTTTTTTTTGGTCTGTCGGTATGTATGTCTGTCTGTTTGTAGCCACGATAACTTTAGCACTCAACAAACGAACGGTTCCGATTGTTTTTGGGTAAAATCTCTTTATGGGGTAGGGGAGGAATGTGGGGTGATTTGGTGAACATTTAAAGTTTTTCGTTAAAACTCAAGTAATATAAGGTTTTAGGCTTTATTTATTAGAAAACTTTTAATTCCATCAAACATCTGGTATTTTGGGCTGAAATTAAATTAGAGGTTGAATGTGTGAGCGTGGAATATTCTTGACAAAAATTTCAAATTTGTTTTATGCTAAAAGGGGTAAAAAGTCACAAAACATATAGAAAACTTGATTCTGTAACAAAATTGTTTTTGTCTGTCGGTCGGTCGGTCTTTCGGGCTGTCGGCACGTCTATCTGTTAGTAGGCTCAATAACTTTCGAACGAATTGAGATATCATCTTCAAATCTGGCATCCAGTTAGCACCCCACAAAGGGACGCTTCGATTTGTTTTTGGGTAAGATCGCGTCAGGGGGTAGGGGATTAGCAAGGGGTGATTTAGTGAACATTGGTATTTTTTCAATAAAAATCGAGTAATATTACGTTTGAAAAGTTTACGGGTGCAGGAATACCAATATTTTCTTTGTGGTCAAGTCATGGACCCTAAATTCATTCCACGAGAAGAGAATAAATTATCACAGCTAGGTGACAGTTATGGTTTAATTTGCAGCACTATTTTTTGTTTTTTTGTTTTATGTAGCAAATATATAATAAATACATATATATATATATATATATATATATATATATATATATATATATATATATATATATATATATATAATAATTCCAGAAGGGTTTCCGACATTTAGTTTTTCACGGTTTAGATTGAAAATGTAAATACTATACTAAATTTTTAATTGACCTTATAGGTAATCACGTAAATGCTATTTTCTCTTAACGTTTTAACACAATTCAATAGTTTTTTAAGTGGTAAATTATATATTACTTTTATATGTCTGAAAATTTATAAGAAACATCTTAATAGATGCAGTATAATGTGTTATAGAAGAAGGATTGTCCCATACCATGTAATTTAGAATAATTGCGGATTGTTCATTAACAAAGTTTTCACTGGAGATAATTGCGTATAGATCGTTAAGTTCACCATTAATCTATATAAATCATGTTCATGTATAATGATGTATCACATTATATTATTTATGATTGAACTGTAGTATAATTTGTGACATAATATCTAATTATATGTGTAACGAAATTAACAACCTGTATCAAGACATCTGACTGTTATTGCGATAGGTTACTTTACTCAATTTCCCGTAGGCGTATATTCAGATACCGAATGTATTAAGCTTACTGTACTCAACTCTTTTAAACCTTCATTACAGGCTGAGTGACTCCCTGTTAAAAGAAGGTCTCCAGAAGCTTTTAAGTGCACTTAAAATATTTTTCCAGGCGCCTATTTTACTTACTTCGTATTTCGTATTACAAATGGGACGGGTTAAGAAATGTTCGAGAGCATTGGTGGTTCAGTGGTAAGAACGTGTGCCTCTGAACCGAAGGCTACCGGGTTCGATCCCAGCCATCTCCTTTCACTTTTTCAGTACATACTGTAACATTAACATCAACCGAGGTTATGGCCTTGTATTTGAGCAAAGTGAATGTCTGCTCGTTTCGCCCTTCGGAGGAGGCGTAAATCCGTCGGTCCTGTGTCCATGCGATGTTGGGCACGTTAAATATCTCTACCCTCCTTACAGAAATGTAGGGATGCAGCAAAATGTCTAGGATAGTGAGGTGAAACTGCTCCTTGGCGTCTGTGATTGGCCATAGTCGCGGAAATAGACCGACGTTAAAGAAATAAGAAAAAAGAAACGTTTCCTCTTCGTTTCCATGAGCAGATATCTATTTACAGAATTTTACTCTTCGTTTCTCTGGACAGAAGATGTGTGTTTACAAAATGTTCATCCATTAGTGGGAAGCTATATTTCCTATTCATCGAAACATTCCAAATCGAAAGAACATTGTAGAACCAGGTAGTATGTTGTCGCGGCAGCTTCAATTAAAACAAAATGTTATAAATAGAGACTGTGCACAACCAACCAACAAATAAATTGTCAGCCCTGGCCCATTTCTTCCCTAATACCAGGACAATGTATGTAAGGCTAGATGTATTTTTACCATAATTGAATCAAAACCATGATACAATAAAGCTTGGCGAAAATCAGTAATTGCTAAAAATTGTGGTGAGAAGTGGTGCTATCAACAAGCATACATAAGGACGCATATCAGATATGTAGCGCTTTTAAAATGAATAAAATCTGCAGGCTCAAACGCCTTTATTTCAAGAACGTAAACAACTAGCAATATATATTAATAGACGAAATGACCACTGAATGGCAAGTGAGAAATACGCTGCAGATGCAGACGCTGAAGCTTCTGCCAATGAGAAACGGCATACTCGTAACTCGATCTGTGATAGCCAGCCACCGATGCAGCGCATGTAACGCAAGCAGCGTCAAAACTAAGAAGTCGAGATCACTACACGGTAGGCATCCGTGCCACTAAGTAATGGTAAAAGGTTATATGTCAAGTGCATCAACCACTGCTAGCCTAAGAGTCATCCCCTTCAATTTAAGAGGGCGAGTTAATTTATAGCTAATTATTATCGCGCAAGGCAGTAATCATAGATTTTTTCTTTAATAAGGCTCTGGGAATTGGTTAAAAATTAAAACCAAAATAGCTTGGTTCAGAATTTTGGTAAAAAATTGAAACCTAGGCAAAGATTTTACCGCAGAAATCCTGATGGGATTTATGCAACTCTAAAATCATTGAGTTAACGAGTGAGCCCATAAGTGGCAAAGACATCTTATGTCTTAACAACACCTGACGTTTCTGGTCTATGGCAATATATATATATATATATATATATATATATATATATATATAATATATATATATATATATATATATATATATATATATATATATATATATATATATATATATATATATATATATATATATATATATATATATAGGTAGAAATGTAACTATCAGCTCATTTCCTTGCCTGACTTCAAATGATTGAGTATACGCTATATCGTCAAGTGGGAAGTGGAAGCTTTTAACCACACATTGGAAAATTAGACATCAAAGGAAACCCAGCTATATTTCTCAAAATATGTGCTCCTGTAATCACTTCAATTTATGTTGACTCTTTCCGGTAGCCAACGGTGTATTGCCGTCTTCCTGGAAACCAGCTCGACTTCATGCAGTCCCAAAAACGAAGACAACTCTGTTGTGGGGAATTATTCCCCTATTCCCATACTATGAACTTTGTCTGAAGCTATAAAAAAGTCATCGATACAGAGTTTATAAGATACTTCGAAACGTCAAACATCCTTAATCATAGTCAATACGGCTTTCATCAACATCGATCTACTAGCGATATTCTGACCTGCGGCCTTAACTTTGTAGTTCGCTGTCTCTTAAATTTGGAGGGTGTCATGTAATTTAATTACATATATCTAAGCATTCGATCCTGTTCGATTCGGATTGCCTTCGAAAATGTTAACAGTTTTCTGAAAGAATGTTTCTTGCATGTTGTAGTGGATGGTGTTTAATCGTATCAATTATATATTGATGAGAATGTTTCACACGGTTCTGTTTTGCCTTACACACTTTTTCTCTTGCATAGCCTCGCTGATGACAGCAATCCTCCCAGGACGTTCTTATCAACTTTCTCAATATTTACTTCTAGCTTCTTATCAATAAAACTAGACGTAACCAACTCATTTAAAGATGACCTGTCTAAGATTCTGCAAATCTGGTTATGTATAATGCCTCAAAACACTTACGAGGTTCAGAAGTTTAAAAGACTACCAAAATCCACACTCCCTACATTAAGCGTAACTGGTGCAGAGGACTTTTGATTGAATTCACAAGTTATTAATCTTGCAAAGGTGGCAGCCGAGAAGCTTGGATTTGTTTTCATCACAGCAGCTTCTTAGGCTTTATAAAGCACAGATAACTCTACAGTTGATATATTGCTCTGGCCCAAGAAGAGACATTGAGAGTTCCTTGGATCAAAATTATTTTGTATTTAGATCACTATAAGTCATATTTGCACTTAAAACAATAGGAGAAAGGAAGGGACTCAAGAAAAACAGAGACACATTTGTTGCTATTGTAGACTAGGGCTGGGAATCGAATACGAATAGTTCGAATATTCGAATACGAATTATTTCAACGAGAGTGTATTCGAATATTCGAATATATATATATATATATATATATATATATATATATATATATATATATATATATATATATATATATATGACTGGGAATGATCCCCAGAAGATTCTTAGAAGCACTCATCGCAGGGTGCACTAGGAGAAAAAAGTAGATCCTTAAAATAAGTGATTATGAATAATTTGTTAGCTTTGCACTGTATAGGCCTATTTGATACAAATAATTTGCAAAAAGGTCGACTTCTGGATATACTGGAAAAAGGTGCCAACTTCTTTATTTTAAATGAAACACATATGACATTTTTGGAATAGAATTTTGAATTTAATTTTAGATCAACCTACATAAAGGTACTTATTCTGCTCATATTCTACTGTCTTCTAGATATTTGCATTTATTTGAAAATTCCCTTCACAGAAAGACTGGATAAATAATAATGGGTGCCGATTTCTGGTCAGTAAGTTTATAATAAAATTTAAATCCTAAGCATTACAGGAAAGCTAAAAACATCAAATAGGTCTCCCAACTTAGGAGACACTTTATAGGTACAGTGGTTCTCAAGAAACTTGATCACGTTTCAAATTGACAAAACTTTGAATATTTTGAAGATGGGACAAAAACTGGCTTCAAGGGTTCTTTTCCAAGCTTTTTTTTGCATGAGAAAAACAAAAGTGAAGCATCTACCGAAGTTATTCATATAACCTACATATTTTAAAATGGAACAGCCTGCACCTATATTGTTACATTTTTGAATGCGGCATTTCATTACGAGTTCAGCTGTATAGCACACTTTATACTTAAAATCAGGTGTTGCTATGTTATTCGTCATTTTATGGAGGACTCAAAAGCACCGGCACCAATGTTGTCAGATCTGCCCTGTCCATGTGTAATCGTGCAAATGCTTTTGGGTCTTGGATAAAATGGTTAATAACTCAGCAACGCATGATTTTTAAGTATCAATTGTGCTATACCGTTGAACTCGGAAGGAAATGTTGCATTCAAATAGGTAACAATATACAGAATGTTCTGTTAAAAATATAAAATTTATATCGATAACTGCGGCGAATGGAATGTCGTTATTGGCTTCATAAATTACTAATATGTAATATGTACACCATCTACTATAAATTATACATTGGCCATATTGTTCTAACTAAGCACATTATCAGCTTAAAACGCAAATACACGGGATGCAGATTTATTTATATATGTACTTGCAAATAACGTAAATATGGCCAAAGACCTAACTGCTGTTGTGATAAGCACAATGAAAGCGACATTATAATCGTCATCAATTTTTCTAAAATAAACAATGAAAAATTTATGGAATTATTTGAAAGTTAAGAATTAAATAGCTAATTTTCTAGGAAACAGAGACACATTCATGGGCTTAGGGGAGTGTTTATTACTGTGCGAATATTCAAATACTCTGCGAATATTCGAATACTCGACCAATATTCGAATACTCCACGAATATTCGAATACTCCACGAATATTCATAAATATTCGAATATTCGAATACTCCACGAATAAATTCCCAGCACTATTGTAGATCTGGCAAATCGTTTAAAAAATGGAGATTGATAAATATCTTTCCATATAATGAAGAGAGCGAGTTTATATTGGACGGACAGGCGCATTATCCTCTACCTAACAAAAATCAAATAGAATATGTGCTTTAGTGGCCCAGTTCGCGGTTATTTAAAGACATTTTTTTTAAATTTAGAAGTCGCGATCCTCATTGGTGAATTATTCCTAATTTTTTTCTACGAAAATTCACTAATATATAGAACACAGCTTTACTGAAGGTCTGTATCGTAAATCGTATAGGAAACGTCAACACGCTCCATATTACAGTGTAAGAGAAGGTGTAGAGCAATTCATCCTGTTGCTAAGCCAGAAACACAGATCTCAGTGTGCCTGTGCCTTATGTAACAAATTCATACCCTGGCAACTAAACTATCATTATTCCGATTCGCTTTTCCTGATAAGGGAGTTAATGGGTTCCAAACTCGTGCTACATGTCGTTTCCCCCTTCCACCTCTGCCCGCTAGAGCTTTTTTTAATCCCTGCAATTAAGCTTCTCTGTTTGCTTTGGCCTAGTGGAAGTTTCCACACTTGAGCTCGGGCCACAGTAATTATCACCCTCCAGCTTTCGCTTGCTCAAATACATAAGCACCGGATCAATATTCAACATGAATATGTATATCCATACAAATGGCGCTTTTACTTTATTTGTTACTAGTCGCAATATCGTGGAATGCCTGCGGTATTAAAACGGTCACTAGTTTGCTTTAAACAATAGGTTGAAATTGTTCGAATCACGCGTTTCATGTTTGAAAAATAATGCCTACAAAATATGAGCAATATTCACGAATACTTATGTCAGGATTTATGTTTGACCCATTATGAATACACGTGTAGTGGATACGGTTTTACCACTTTATAATTATTATATTCGCAGTTGTATATTCTATCTAGTTTTAAACTTTATTTTTATAATAACTGACTGTATATACAGGGTGAGTCAACGATTGAATAAAGAAAGTTTGTCGCTGATGGGTAATTTTTTAAATTAAATTTAAATATTATATATGGTTACCAAGTGTGCGCATTTTAACCTACTTTTTTGTAAAACGAAAGATGCCGCAAACAAAATTGTCATAGGCCTCTTAGTTTTCTAGCTACAGGGAGATATTGAAAACCAAGACTGATAGTGTCTATGAGGCGTTGTGTATATTCTCCGGGCAATATGATGGGGTATGTTTTACTGAGACTTGGATTGGAGAGGGGTGTGCAGGGGGCGCCGGCATTAAGATTTAACATATCCTTCTCGAATATATGTGGCCTAAATTCAAACCTGAACTCCCACTACCATTTCCTCCAGGCTAATAGGCCCCAACTCCTCTTCCTCATCGAAACCCAAATCAGTGCCAAAACAGCCACTAATCACCTTAATTTCCAGTGGTATGAGCTCCTTACCTCCTTTAGATTGCATGGAAGTGTGTGCGCATACGTCCGTAGCAATCTACCCTGTACCATACTCCCAGTATGGAAGCTGGAAGAAAAGACATACTTTGGATAAAACTTTCTCTCAGTGCTGCAACTAAATTCATCTGTTGCATTTACCGGTCACCTTCTGACAACAACTTTGTCCAGCTCTTCTAACACCTTTATATAAAAAAAACGATCATCTGATTTCTGAATATCCTTCCTCCGAGGTCACTTTTCTTGGTGACTTCAATGTCCATAATAAGGAATGGCTAGGATCTCCAAAAACCGGTCCACAAGGGAGAGCAGCGGAGGCCTTTGCAGTCAGCAATTCTTTAGCCAATATGGTTCAGCAACCTACTTTCTTTCATTGCATTCCAACACACAGCTCAAATCCCTTGGATCTCCTTCTTACTACAAAACCTGAATGCTATAAGACAGTCTCCAACCACTCCACCCCCACCCCCACCCCCGGGTCGCTCAAACCATGGCATGGTTACTGCTTCCTGCGCAATGCAACCCGAGGTCACACAGTCATCACACCCACGTATCGTTTGGCACTACAACTCCGCGAAATCATAAATCCTGTGACAAGGCCAGACCTGAAAAGGTCAAAGCTCACAAAACGCTTCTACACAATCCCAGTCAAGAAAACCGCCAAGCATTTAACAACGCCAGAAACCGCTATTTCCGCATTCTTTCTGAGGCTAAAAACTCATTTATTAACCACATCAAAAACAAAGTCCTCTCAAGCTCCAACGGCAGCAAACCCTTCTGGACTCTTGCTAAATCTATTGGGAATAATTTCTGCAAAAGCACGTTCCCACCTCTTGTTTCAGGGGATGAAATTGTTTCTACCGCTCTGGGCAAGGCTGAACTTTTTGCCTCTTTGTTCGCCGGCAATTCTACTCTCAACCGACCTCCAAATGTTCAACCACCAACAGTCCCCAATATAGCGCATAAAATGACGGATATCATTTTCAAAACTAAAAAGGTACGAAAGATGCTATCTTCTCTTAATACCAGAAAAGTCTCTGGCCTTGACGAGATCCCAGCAATTGTTCTCAAAAAATGCGCACCAGAACTTGCTCCTGCCCTGACTCGTCTGGTTCAGACATCTTACAATAGACGCATATTCCCTAGTAACTGGAAAACTGCTCGAGTACAATCCGTCCCCAAGAAAGAATCCAAAGCGCTTCCTATCAACTACAGGCCTATTTCTATCCTTTCAGTCGCCTCTAAAGTGGTGGAAAAGTATATAAACACCGAATTACTAAAATTTCTTGAAAAACACAGTCTTATCCACGACAGGCAATGTTTTCAGTTCCGAATTATTTTGTAGTCGTTATGATGTTTATATATGTGATCGTTCTTCTGAAAGACTGTCTGTGGCTCGTGGTGGTGGTGTACTTTTCGCTGTTAATATGAGTCACTCAAGTCTTATTGATGTGAGCCAAGTGAGGAGCGTTGCTCCTATGGTTGGTTTGAGGCTGGATGTCTGTGGGAGCGTGGTTTATATTTCCTTGGTGTACATTTCACCTGGATTGTCTGTTGGTGTGCTTAAGGACTTCTGCGATGCTGTGGTCTCCTACCCAATTTATATGAGAAAAAATATTATTTTTGGGTGATTTCAACTTTAGTAGTTTTATGGATGCGTGGAATGGTAGCGCTGTCTGTGGTGGGTTGGCTCATGTGAGGTTTTTTTCTGACCTTCATGGCTTGAAGCAGATTAATCATGTTTCGAATGTTAACGGTGGGCTGTTAGACTTGGTTTTCAGCAACGTGCCATGTTCCTTGTGTGAGTCTTCATTCTGTGCGTTGCCGATTGATCGTCATCATCCACCTATGGAGATCACGTTGTTGGCGGATGTATCTGTGACGAGAAGGAACTTGTCGTGCTTGGTGTATGGATATAATTTTCGAAAGTCTGACTACTCTGGGTTGTATGCTGACTTTCAGTTGGTTGACTGTTTGTTTTTGTGGCGTTTTACGGATGTTCACCGTGCAGTGGATGAATTTTATGGTGTACTCTTTTCTGTTTTTGATAAACATATACCCAGGATTGTTCCGAGTGTCAGAGGCTTCCACCCATGGTACACGGGAAGTATTGTTTCAAAGATGGAGAGGAAGTGGAAAATATGGCAAAAAATTAAAAGATCGCGAAATCCTGTTGACTACGATCGGTTCTGCACTTTGAGGGCTAAGGTTAAGAAGGATATATATATATATATATATATATATATATATATATATATATATATATATATATATATATATATATATATATATATATATATATATATATATATATATATATATGCAGCGCACTCTGATTGTCGTCGGAAGTTGGAAGATAGATTTCAAACAGATCCTATGTCGTTCTTTTCTTATGTTAACGTCAGAAAAGCTTCGGGATCGATCCCGAATATGGTGCGATACGATGGGCGTGCGTTTACAACTCCATAGGATATAGCTGACGCTTTTCGTGATTTCTTTGGCTCCAATTATATTTCCTCCACTGGTTTTGGGAGTTCATCGGGGTCGTCCGATTTTCTTGTGGATGTGCTGTATGTTTCTTCTGTGCCGCAGCTGGATGTCCTTGAGGCAATCAAACATATAAAACCAAAGGTATCATCTGGTCCAGATGGCATACCTGCATTGATTATTTTAGACTGTGCTTCTGTTTTTGGAGGACTTCTTTCTGTGATTTTCTTTGTGGCTTTGGGAACCTGCGTTTTCCCGGGGAGGTGGAGGACATCGATAGGGTGTCCTATACACAAGGGTGGAGACGTTGATTTGGTAAAGAGCTACAGGCAGATCTCACTAATTTCGCGGTTTGCTAAAGTGTTCGAACTTGTGCTACCGAATGGTATATCTAGCCACATAACTGCAACCATTTCGGAGAGTCAACATGGCTTCGTTAGACATCAAACGACGGTCACCAACCTTATTTCTATTACACAGTACGTGGCCGAGGTGCTTTCAAGGCCAGGACAGGTGGATGTTATCTACCTGGACATTTCCAAGGCATTAGACCAGGTGAATCACGGGGTGCTAATGCAGAAAATGGATGCCTGTGGTTTCTCTCCGTCTTTTGTGCGTCTGTGCCAATCGTATCTTAGTGAGAGAATTCAGCATGTGAGGGTAAATGGGCATAGATCGTCTGATTTTGCTGCGACATCCGGCGTTCCTCAGGGGTAAGTCTTGGGGCCTTTGCTCTTTTTTATCTTTGTTAATGACATCACATCGAATTTGAGATGTGAGTCGCTTATGTATGCGGATGATCTAAGGATATTTTATGCGGTGGCTTCAGAGAGATGTTGTTTGCTTGGAGGAGTGGTGGGAAAGGAATATGTTACAGCTTAATCTCAAAAAATTTAGCGCTGTCACATTTACTAGAAAGATCCAAACGATTGTATTTTCTTACCCAATTGGGTGTTATCCGTTGTGTCGCTTAATTACTATCAGATATCTCGGTGTCGCTTTTGACTCAAAGCTCACGTTTGCAGATCATCTTTCTCAAATGGTCTCTTCGGCATATAAGATGCTGGGGTTTGTGTTACGGAATTCATTGAGTGTTACGCTATTTAATGTTTTTGTTGGGTACGCCTCGGTTGTGTGGTCGCCGCATTGTCAGGTCCATAGTATGGAAATTGAGTGCTTTATCAAATCGCCGGCTTTTGCTGAGGATGGAGTATACCCTTCGCTTGGGTTTCCCAGCAGAGTTTGTTGGTGAGATTTGGGCAGTATGATTTAAAAGTTTAGAGGGATTTTATGGTGGCAGCCTTTATGGTAAAGCTAATTGGGAACCAAATTGACTGTTTATTTTAGACAGACTGAATTTTGCTGTACCGAGGGTAAACAGTATGTCATCTGTGACATTTTACGGTGTTACACCTATAACAAATGTGTTAAAGTATTCACCTTTGCTCCTTATGTGTCGTGTCTAGAATGAGATTGGTGATAAATTTGATATCTTTTAAGCACATAAGAATGAACTGTGGAACATATTCCTTTCCGTGCCACAAAATTAAAATTGAGGTTGAAATTGGAGTTAAGATTAGGATTAAATAAAATTAGGTTAAGTTAAATTTAGGGCTAATACAATGTGTCACTGACCCCATTGTTGTTTTTCGACTGTGGGTACGTGTGTGGATAATTGTGCGCTGTTGTCTTATTTTGTACTTTATTATTGTCTTATCTCTATCTCTATCGGATATTACTCCGATTACTAAAAGAGTGGCTCCCGGAAGGTGACTTCATCTTTATACATAAAGCATGTTTTTGGAAGGAAATGTGTTTGGTTATCAGGTTTCTACTCTGGTAGAAACTCTGCCGTCGCCTAGGTATAACACACATATGAACCCCGATGGGAAACCTGACAAAACAACATAAGTACATCTGTGTATTAACCCTGATAACCATCTGGCATCATGGTAAAAAAAGCAACACCTCTTGCTAAAAACTAATGAAAAGCATGTCAAGGCGTATTGAATCACTAATTATCATAATGTCAAAGGAAATGTACCATCATTTTTAAAATGATTCCTCAACATTTTTGGTTCGCTTTATCACTATAGACGAAACATGGGTTCATCACTATGATTTAGAAACGTAAGAACAGTTAAAATAGCGGAAGCCTTCTGGTTCTCCACGACTCAAAAAATTCCGTGTTCAAAAGTATGCTGGCAAGGTTCTTGTTTCACTTTCACAAAGATAGGATAATCCTGCTGGAGTTCCTAGCACAAGATAGAACTGTCACGGAAACATACTACAGTGAGTTGCTAACTAAATCTAGGCAAAAAAACGTCGCGAACGACTGGCCAATGGGGCGATTTTTTGCAAGGCAACGCTTCTGCTCACAAGTCGCTGATTACAATGCAAACAATTTATAGAATTGGTTTTGAATTGGTTGGCCACCCGCTCTATTCTCCGGATTTGACACCATCAGACTATTATTTAAATCAAAAAGGCCATTCGGCAGTAGTTTGAAGACCAAGATAAACATTTTATTTAACGGTTTAGAATTACTTTATATACTTGCTGTGTGAAGTATTAGAAGAAGAGGCTACGTTTGATACATGTTTTTTTTAATATTGCGTTTTACGTTGTAGTACTTTTCAATATCCCTTGGTATAAAAAAGTTTTTGAATCTGTATATTTATCATTTTAAATGAAATTGTTTACGATATTCATAAAAATTGGTATCAAACAATATTTTTATTTTTATATCATTTAAAACCATAGAATGAAATCACTAAATGTTTTAACTATGCAAATAAAAACAATATGTTTATTAACACATAAAAGTATGAGTCATACACAACGCGTGTGTTTTGGTCTCACATTACGGTAATGCATCCACGTGTCATATATTTTTGAATGAATTTTAGTTTTTATAGTTAAAATTTATTTTTCTACGTACTTGATTATGTGACCCAATTTTGTTGTTATTTGTTATATGTATTTGATATTTGCATAATCAAAATATGGAAAAATTACGAGAATCATACCATCAATCACCTCACATTTTCAGCAATATGGTGACCCTCCTCACTATGCAGGAGATTTTTGGATAATCATTACCCAGGTAGGTTGTCATTTGAAATTAACATAACAGCTCATTTAAAGGCGATGCAATGTTGAAAATTTATGAAGCATATACTGAAATTAAAATTAGTTTGTAATTTAGGTTTGTCTAATTTTTTGCCTAAGGTCAGTGTATAGGAAGAAGGAGTCCTATTGAATGGCCAGCTCGGTCTCTAGACCTAAATCTCCTATACTTATTCTATGGGGATATTTGAAAAGCAAGATCTTGCAAACTCAACCACAAGATCTGTAGACACTGGCGGAGAGAATTACTGCAGGAATGTGACAATGTTACGCTGAGATGTTGGAAAATGTCAGACGATAATTTGATCACATACTGTATTGTTGTACAGAAGCCAACGGTAGTCATTTTAATTAATTATTAATTAAAAATATAATTACTGATTACCCTTTACCAAAATGTCCAAATATTTTTTCATGGCAAGTAACAATTGGATTTGAATTAAATATTCGTGGAGCCACACATCCTAAAAAAGAGCAGCAGTTGTGATTTGATAATAATAATGATACTATACTTACTATACTTACTATACTTACTATACTTACTATACTTACTATACTTACTATACTTACTATACTTACTATACTTACTATACTTACTATACTTACTATACTTACTATACTTACTATACTTACTATACTTACTATACTTACTATACTTACTATACTTACTATACTTACTATACTTACTATACTTACTATACTTACTATACTTACTATACTTACTATACTTACTATACTTACTATACTTACTATACTTACTATACTTACTATACTTACTATACTTACTATACTTACTATACTTACTATACTTACTATACTTACTATACTTACTATACTTACTATACTTACTATACTTACTATACTTACTATACTTACTATACTTACTATACTTACTATACTTACTATACTTACTATACTTACTATACTTACTATACTTACTATACTTACTATACTTACTATACTTACTATACTTACTATACTTACTATACTTACTATACTTACTATACTTACTATACTTACTATACTTACTATACTTACTATACTTTATTTATTGTCCAAAATTGTACAATATGTCTATTACAATAATTCTATCAAGACTCGTACTGCATATGTAAGACATAATTTTAAAAGGATTCATTTGAAAATAGTTGACATAATTTCCAGACTAGACCAACTTTAAATTCTGACGCTCCAAATGCGATTTTTCTGCCCTTTCTCTTTCCATCGGATACTTTAGTCACTGCCTTCATATAGGTAGGACAATTCCCGAACGATCTAATTGTAATTGTAACCTTAAATACAAAACTGATACCATTTCAGACGTTTCGTTTTGAAATTTTCGAAGCAAATATATAAAAAACTCTGGACGCAGCAAGTGCGTTATGGTAGTGAATTTTTATAAAAATATTTTTTAATAGCAAATATGTGTGCTAAAATATAGACTATTAAACCATAAACTCTATAGCTGAAACTACTGCCAAAGCATCAGAAAGAGGACCTATTTCATCCATTTCAAATAGACTTACTTTCTGATGCTTTGGTGGATTTTCCGATAATATTTTAGCAAAATGAAGGACAATGATGGATGAAGCTGAAACTTTACAAAACACACCCATTACGATATTTCTTCTGCACAATCCGTATTTTTTTGGAGATTACATTCTGAAAATTGCAAATTTTGACGTTTCAAATCGTGACTTTGATGTTTCAAGAAGAAAAATTATAAAATTTTCAAAATATTTTTTCTTCTACTTCTTGACCTTTTTGCGTCAAGAAAACTTCACTGTTGTATGTAATAATCAATTGGTTTTGTTAACCACACAAAATATGTTGTTTTTGTGCTTTCTTTTAATCATCAGTGGCACCCAAACTTTTTTAAATGCCTATAGCATTTTTCCTTTCAGCGTAGATTACTGAATTTCGGCATGTAGGGTAAGTTTTATCATAGAAACGCATGTCGCAAATTTGGTTGTCACAGCTTTGTTATTTTCTAAGATACAAAAATGTTTCGAAAGAAAATCCAAAATTTTCCCAGAAAACTAGTCAAATTTTCCTAGCTAACGAACTTATTTATAATTTATGAATAGATAAGAAATATTTCTCATCGCTTTTATCAAGGACGAGTTTTCTTTAGAATAATGAGCTTTTCCCTCACTTTTCTAACGTAATGAACACTTGATTTTGTGATTTTAGTGAATCTTCGTAGAAAAAATTCACTAATGGGAAGATCCTGGCTTTTGAATTTTGAAAAAATGTTTGCAAATGAGCCCGAACTAGGATCCCTAGAACCCATATCCGGGGTCAGTTACAATTTTTATATGTTTATATATATATATATATATATATATATATATATATATATATATATATATATATATATATATATATATATATATATATATGTATCACACTGATAACTCAAAAAATAATGGGCTGATTTTGATAGAATTTGGCATGTACTTTCCTTTTGTAAATGGCTTGGACAAGTTCGTTAGCCAGGAAAATCACGAGGTTTTCCGGAAAAATGTTGTTTTCATTCGAAAAAAAAATTTCTTTTAAAAAAATAAAAATAAGCTATGATAACCAAATTTGGTAGGTAGGTTTACCATATAAAAAGTAAACTACACACCAAAATTTAGATTTCTATGTTACAAGAAAAAAAGTTATAATACAATATTTTGTGCCAGATCATTTCTATGAAAATTCATGGCCATAACGCACTTACTGCGTCCAGGCTTTTTTATACGTTGTCATGTAACTATTTGACTGGTGGAACAAAAAGTAAAGGCATAACCAATTTTTGAACAACGCCCGTGATAATTAATTTGCTGTTATCAATATTTAGTTATCGGACTTTTATCGCAGTATGGATTTGGAGTTCAGTGAATAATAACAATAATGTTAAATCGTGAATTAATTTCAATTATTACCTGCCGTTTAAATGAATTAATAGCCCTAGTGGTGAAAGTGTAAAGGTGCTAAAACTAACCAATTCTAATTCTAATTTAACAAAAATGGCATGTTTAACCGATAGGGAAAGAATAGAGATACTAATGATTGGATATATATATATATATATATATATATATATATATATATATATATATATATATATATATATATATATATATATAGGCAGGCTTGGAAGCCATCAGGAAGCGTGCGAGTTATTTAACCAACAACATCCTGATAGACCGCCAATTTCAAGATCTACAGTAAGTAAATTAGTTTCCAAATTCACAGAAACGGGATCCTGAGGTCACGCTAAACCAGGGAAGGGCGGACCTGATCCAGGCTGCGGTGGTAGCTCCGGCGGACTCTCTTTAGGAAGCGAAGAGCCTGCCTAAGTTCCAACGGGCGCGCCTGGCAGGAGGCATCCTCTGGATAACCTTTGCCGGCCCGCAGTCGCGAGCCTGGCTGCGGAATACGATCGGGGGCCTCGGTCAGATTTGGGAGGGAGCGGACTTGACAGCCGTCGAGCCCAAGGAGACGCAGGGTGCTCGTACGGATCTCTGACACCGTCCCGCAGGAGACGGTGATCAGTAGACTGAAGATCCAGATCCCTGAACTGGGGACACAACACTGATCGATTCTAAGCAGGAAGGCAGAGGAGAAAGGACAACTCTCGCCTTTTAGATCGACCAGGCGTCTTACAGAGCCCTTGAAGGAACCTCTTTTAAAGCATTTTGGAGCCTGGGAAGGGTTAGCCCACTGGGGAAGCAACTGGGGGTTGATGGGACTTAGGTTCCTTCAGGTCAACCTCCAACACAGTAGGCCACCCACGGCTGAACTACTGATGGTTCTGAGGAACACGGACATATGGCCCTCATTCAGAAACCATACTCCTATAAAGGAGAGATCAAGGGAGTCGGCGGAGCTGCTGGAAAGTTCATTTACAGCAGATCCAGCGAGGACCCGAGGGCCTGAATTTTTGTCGAGGAAGGAATAGTTTCGGCCTTTAATGAATTTGTGTTCCAGGGACCTGGCAACGATCAAAATCGGACGTGGAGGAGCGCATGGGCCGAGGGACATCACTGTCGAATCGGACTATCTGCCAGGGGACAGCACGGACCCTCCTCCACCCAAGGAATTGGAGCAGCTGGTGGTGGGTAGAAAAGCAAGTGGATGGCAGACCATCATCGGCATGGATGTGAACGCGCACCATGAGTTGTGGGGAAGCTCGGACACAAACTCTAGAGGTGAGTCACTTTTACAATTCTTTATTAAATTTAATTTAGACATATTGAATAGAGGTAATAAATTGACCTTCGTCACAACACGGCGTGAGGAACTTTTAGATCCAACAGTTCCGACCCAGTTTCTGGGTGACTTTTTTAAGAACTGGGCTGTGTCTGAGGAACTGAGTAGCTCAGACCACAGATACATCGGTTTGAAATCACCAAAGTCGAAAGACAAACGGTATGATACCAGGACCCTCGCAAGGCGGACTGCGAACCCTACAGGGCAGAACTAGAAGTGGAACTGCGGGGGGTTAAGAGTACCATAGACAATTCAGTAGACCTCGAGATTGCGGCAGCCCAAGTGCGAGACGCATTCACCTCGGCCTATAACTCCAACTGCCCCCTGAAAATGAGGGCGTCTACCAGGAATGTCCCGTGGCGGAACGAGGACCTCAGGCAAAGAAGGACGCAGGTTCGTAAGCTGTTTAACGCGGCTAAAAGGTCGGAAACACGGGATGAATATAGACATGCCCTAACGACGTATAACAAAAGACTGAGGGACACCAGGAAGGAGTCGTGGAGGAGGCACTGCGAGGAAGTTGGGAACACATCCGAGAGTGCTCGACTACACAAGATCTTGTCCAAGGGCACTCAGACCAACATAGGCTCCCTTAAAACATCCACGGGAGGCTTTAAAAGCTCGGGGGAGGAAACTATGGAAGTTTTACTCCAGACGCACTTCCCCGGCTGTAACATAATAAACCAATCACCTCCGGACTAGGAACACTCAGAAATAGAGGCGCCGTGCAGGCGGGCATCTAGAGTAGACTGGACAGTCGCTAAAGAGGTGGTTACTTGGAGCAAAATCAGATGGACCATTAACAGCTTCAAGCCATTCAAATCCCAGGGATTTGATGCAATAGTGCCCATCATGCTCCAGCAGGGTATAGACATACTGGCGCCGGCGCTTACCATCATTATGAGGGCCAGCCTTGCTCTTGGGTACATTCCGAGGGCATGGAGACTAGCCAGGGTTGTATTCATTCCTAAACCTGGGCGTCCAACAGACCAGGCAAAGTCCCTGAGGCCAATAAGTCTCATGTCCTTATTGCTAAAAACAATGGAAAAAGTGCTCGACCGGAACATTAGGGGCGGTGTACTGGAAGCATATCCCCGTAAACTGCGGACAACATGCATACAAAGCAGGAGTCTAAACAGAAACAGCATTGTACCAACTGGTGCTGAAACTGGAGAATAAGCTGGAGAGCAGGGAGCTTGCTCTCGGGTTTCTAGACATAGAGGGGACATTCAGCAACAACCTCATTCAGATCGGCACTGGCAGCCGTCAGGGAGCGTAGAAGAGGAGATCTGCTGCCGATGGATCGATTCCATGCTCAGGGACAGGGCGGTGTTTACCTCACTCGCGGGAGGCCTCTGCTGGCGGGGGTTGCGGCGGCGTGTCCGCAGAGGAGCGTTATGTCTCCCCTGCTCTGATGCCTAGTCGTGGACGGCCTGCTAGAGAGGGTCTCGGGAGGTGGGTCCGAGGTACAGGGCTAAGCGGACGACATTGTCATCATAGTCCGAGGAAAGGTTACACAGTCAGTGTGGGAGCGCATGCAGCAGCAGCACTGAAAGTGGTGGAAAGTTGGACGGTTGGATAAGAGCTCGAGGCGAGCCCCGAGAAAACATCTGACATACCGTTTACGAGGAGGATGAAGTGGGAGAGCCACAGAACTCTCACTCTATACTGTAGAAACATCCCAATGGCCAGGGAGGTAAAATATCTTGCAGTCGTATTGACTCTAAGCTAACCTGGAATGGTCATCTTGAAAAAATACTGTTCTGACCACTAGGACTATAGTTGTGCCAAATTTCAAAACCATGACATACTTGATGCCTGAAAATTGCCATTTCAAAGATTTGCAACTTTATGACGGAAAAACAATAGAAAATCGAATATCTTGAGAATGGCTGACACCAGTATGGACAAGTGGCATATCATTTTCCTCAGAATTGCATGCTCATTTCGAATATGCAATAATATATAGGATATTCCATTTAAATTAAGAAAGTTGTTGGCAACTTCCGGTACAACCGGAAGTGATATAGTCACCAAAATATTTTAGTTATAATGAGCGGATGGTGATACATGCAGTTGCAAATTTTCAGATTCCAAATCCCAGTACTAGTTTGAAAACTTCTAAGGCACGCCTTACGTGGGACAGTCTGTATATATATATATATATATATATATATATATATATATATATATATATATATATATATATATATATATATATATATATACATATACATATATATATATATATATATATATATTTATATATATATATATATATACATATATATATATATATATATATATATATATATATATATATATATATATATATATATATATATACATATAGGACAAGAAAATAAATTAAATACGCCAGTGGTATCACCATACTCTTTTCTTTTCCGTGCGTTACTTTTAATAGCAAATTTCCATAAACATTTTTAAATAATAATAACTAAATTTTCTATTGAGATAAACTAAGACTAGAAAGGTTGTTGTTTCTGTTACCAGGTATAATTAATTATTATCATTAGAATTTTCCCTACAATTTCTAGAATTCAACCAAGCGGATGCATTTACTATGCATGTTAGGAATTAATCCCGGATACGGCATGTAAGTGTAAAATTATTTCATATTAATTTACAAAAAGAGGTTTTTTTAAGTACATATGTAATTATGTGTGAAATATCCTGACGCTGTTTGAGAATTTTTATTAAATGTAATACTGATTATAAATTTAATGATTAATTAAACATCGTTAAAGTAACAGTATTATTACGTATACTTATATAACAAGTAACATGTGCCTGAAGCATATAAATCTCAAGCTTTTGTATGGCTTCACTAAAGGGTAATTGAATGCGCTCTCTGTATCAAGGGAAACTCCTGATATAATCTCAAGTTATATACCTTATTCTACAATTTGTTACAATGTCTCCTGTGTGTGTGTGTGTGTGTTTTGTTTCTTTACAGTCGGTTCGCTACTATGGCCAATCACCGACACCAGGGAGGAGTTTCGTCTCACTATCCTGGATATTTTGCCGAATCCCTGCCTTCCTGTAAGAAGGGTAGCGATATTTAACGTGCCCAACACGCATGGATACGGCAGCGACGGATTTAAGCCCCCTCCGAAGGGCGGAAGGTGCAGATATTCAACTTGCAATACAATGCCACAACTTCGGATGTTCTTAATTGTACAGTATGTACAATCTGCCTATCAAGCGGGCAAATCCACGTAATGCCCCACACTGTTTAATGAAGGGTGAAATTGTGGCAGCGCATTTATTGAAAAAGATGGTGGATTTGACACCACCTCATATCAGTCCACCAAACGGGCCCTACAAAGAAGGGAAGTGGAATTCCCCAATGTAAGATGGATTGAGTCGATGCTAAAAAGGCGTGTAATCACGGTTACCACGACTGACACCAGCGCAACAGTAACAATGACAATATCTTGTTCTCAGGGAGGAGTGCTATCACCTCTACTATGCTCGCTAGTTGTTGACAAACTTATGACTATATTGAGCGGAATAGGATTTATGCCCCAAGGATACGCATATGATCTTGTCATAACACTAAAGGGCAAGCATGATGTTGTAATATCCAGCCTGTTTCAAACAGCACTAAGTATAGTAAGGAACTGGTGTGAGACAGGGGGGCTCAATGTTAGTCCCCATAAGACAGTTCTTGTGCGATTCACGAACAAAAGGAAACTAAATTTGAAAGCTCCCACTCTGAATGAAAAACAGATACAATAATTTTCTAAAGAAGTTAAATATTCAGCGATCTTCTTAGACCATAAACTGAACTGGAGCACACCTTGAAAAGAACTCTTTCGAAAGCCACAATGACAATCTGTACTTGCCCTAAACTCGTAGGAAAGACATGAGGGCGGAATCCCAGGATAATATATTAAATATACCAAACTGTGGTTAAACTCATGGTCACATGCATCTATAGTAGGGTGGCCAAAAACGGACATATATTAAATTGAAAAAATTGCAGAGGCTGTTCTATCTTGTAATAATGGGAGCTATGGTATCATTACTCCATTGCAGATATGCGAGATAAATAGACCAACAACAATAGGCCACTATGCAACACTATGTAGCAAACCATATGGTTTATGGAACTACACGGTGAATCCCAGATTGTCGCTCTAGACATATCCAAAGCATTCGACCAGGTCTGGCACGCAGCGCTGCTTAATAAACTACCACCTATGACCTACCACCAAAACTCTGTACGTGGACAGCAAATTTCCTCTCCAACCGAAGCATTTCTGTTGTCGTGGATGGCCATTCCTCTAAACTGTATCTAATTAATGCAGGAGTTCCTCAAGGTTCAGCTTTAGCCCCTACTTTGTTTCTTCTCCACATCAATGACCACCTCTCTAGCACATCCAACCCAGTTCACAGTTACGCGGATGACAGCACCCTCCACTCCAATATACAATATTCTAAGCCTGTCTCTTTAGCCCAACTAGATGAGGATCGCAGACTCATGGAGGGTTCTGTCTCCGTGGATCTCCAAAAAATATTAGACTGGGGAAGTAGAAACCTTGTACAATTCAACCTTACCAAATCACAATCTTGCTTTCTTTCTCATAAGAGATACACCAGCCCTAGACCCATCACAATAAACAACCAAGTTATTCAAAGTAATAAGTCATTTTCACTTGTTGGCACCTCTGTAGATCGAAATCTCAATTGGCACCAACATGTCACATCAATTGCAGAAGCGGCTGCTAAGAAATTAGGTTTCTTCTTCCGCGCTCGCAAATACTTTTCACCAGCTAATCTCTATACTTTATATACTTCACAAATAAGACCAAACCTCGAATACTGCTCCCACATCTGGGGTGCTGCTGCCGCTTCTACACTCGCTATTCTGGACTCCATTCAGAAGAGAGCTATACGTCTTATCGGTGACCCTACCATCACCCAAAGGCTGCCATCCCTTGCCCACCGACGTGCCGTTGGTGACCTCTCTCTCTTTTATAGATATCTGCACGGGCAGTGCTCAGAGGAGCTTTCTTCCATAGTTCCTCCACCTGCTGCCCCCAACAGATCTACCAGGGGAACAGAGCGAATGCACCCTTTTACTGTCCAGGTCACCAGACATGGAACATCTTATTAGGCCCGCTCTTTTGTCCCAAGGACTTCCAAGTTGTGGAATTCCTTGCCGGCACATGTTTTTCCTTGTCCCCCGAACCTCCAAACCTTCAAGTCCAGAATTAACAAGTTGCCTCTTTCCTCCTTGTCGACACCCACGGTACGATAGTATTTAGGCTGTAAGCCCTCGTGGTGTGTTGTTGAAATAAATAAATAAAAACCAAGGACGCAGACATAAGAGTCGGCATATTCCAACTCACCCTGAAAACTACGCGGTAAAGTTAAACGAACAATGAGAAACCAAATCAACATAAGTGCAAGTTCACCTCTCAAAGACAATAGAGCCACTCCCGAGTTGAAAACTTATAAATAGCCAGCCCGTCTTCAGCAGGCTGTTCATTCTTGTTTCTTATTTGTTACTGTGCACATCGAGTGCTTTAGTCTTTCATTTGTTATCACACTTATGTTGAAATTTAGTATTATATGTTTTAATTATTAAGTATTTGTGTAATCAATCAATGAATAATTGTTTAAAAAATTCAAACGTCTTTACCGCAAAGTTAAGTTGCGTGAAGAGGGATGCATCACTAAGTGCCTCAAGACTATTTCAAGCAGACAATTTCCAACAAGGAGACTTGTTTGGCCAGTTGAAGATCATTATAATTATTCCATTGGAGTCACTCGCCAAACCAACAAATCAAATGCCAGCTTTTTTTATTTTTTATTTTATTTCAACAACACACCACGAGGGCTTACAGCCTAAATACTATCGTACCGTGGATATCGACAAGAAGGAAAGAGGCAACTTGTTAATTCTGGACTTGAAGGTTTGGAGGTTCAGAGGAGAAGGAAAAAGATGTGCCGGCAAGGAATTCCACAACTTTGAAGTCCTCGGGACAAAAGAGCGGGCATAACAAGATGTTCTATGTCTGGTGACCTGGAAAGTAAAAGGGTGCATTCGCTCTGTTCCCCTGATAGATCTGTTGGGGGCAGCAGGTGGAGGAACTATGGAAGAAAGCTCCTCTGAGCACTGCCCGTGCAGATATCTATAAAAGAGAGAGAGAGGTCACCAACAGCACGTCGGTGGGCAAGGGATGGCAGCCTTTGGGTGAGGGTAGGGTCACCTATGAGACGTATAGCTCTCTTCTGAATAGAGTCCAGGATAGCGAGTATAGAAGCGGCAGCAGCACCCCAGATGTGGGAGCAGTATTCGAGCTTTGGTCTTATTTGTGAAGTATATAAGGTATAGAGATTAGCTGTTGAAAAGTATTTGCGAGCCCGGAAGAGGAAACCTAATTTCTTAGCAGCCGCATCTACAATTGATGTGACATGTTGATGCCAATTCAAATTTCGATCCACAGAAATGCCAACAAGTGAAAAGGACTCATTACTCTGAATAACTTGGTTGTTCATTGTGGTTGATCTAGGGCTTGTGTATCTTTAATGAGAAAGGAAGCAAGACTGTGATTTGGTGGGGTTGAATTGTACAAGATTTCTACTTCCCCAGTCTAATATTTTTTGGAGATCCACGGAGATAGAACCGTCCATGAGTCTGCGATCCTCATCAAATTGGGCTAAAGAGACAGGCTTAGAATATTGTATATTTGAGTGGAGGGTGCTTTCGTCCGAGTAACTGTGAACTGGGTTGGATGTGCTAGAGAGGAGGTCATTCATGTAGAGAAGAAACAAAGTAGGGGCTAAAGCTGAACCTTGAGGAACTCCTGCATTAATTGGATACAGTTTAGAGGAATGGCCATCCACAACAACAGAAATGCTCCGGTTGGAGAGGAAATTTGCTGTCCACGTACATAGACGTGTTCCAAGAATGGGTGAGAAAGGAAAGCAGGTCGGCAGTTGATTTGCGCTGACGGAATCCATACTGCCTGTTGTGGATTAGACTGTGTTTTTCAAGAAATTTTAGTAATTCGGTGTTTATATACATTTACATCACTTTAGAGGCGACTGAAAGGAGAGAAATAGACCTGTAGTTGCTAGGAAGCGCTTTGGATCATTTCTTGGGGACGGGTTGTACTCGAGCAGTTTTGCAGTTACTAGGGAATATGTCTCTACTACAAGATGTCTGAAACAGACGAGCCAGGACAGGAGCAAGTTCTGGTGCGCATTTTTTGAGAACAATTGCTGGGATCTCGTCAAGGCCAGAGGCTTTCCTGGTATTAAGAGAAGAGAGCATCTTTCGTACCTTTTTAGTTTTTAAAATGATATCCGTCATTTTATGCGCGACATTGGGGACTGCTGGTGGTTGAACATTTAGAGGTGGGTTGAGAGTAAAATTTCCAGCGAACAGCGAGGCATAAAGTTCAGCATTGCCCAGTGCTGTAGAAACAATTTCATCCCCTGAGACAAGAGGTGGGAACGTGTTCTTGCAGAAATTATTCCCAATAGATTTAGCAAGAGTCCAGAAGGGTTTGCTGCCGTTGGAGCTTGAGAGGACTTTGTTTTTGATGTGGTTATTAAACGAGTTTTTTTGCATCAGAAAGAATGCGGACATGGCGGTTTCTTGCGTCGTTAAATGCTTGACGGTTTTCTTGACTAGGATTGTGTAGAAGCGTTTTGTGAGCTTTGACCTTTTCAAGTCTGGCCTTGTCACAGGATTTAGAGAACCAGTGCTTTTGAGTGGCTGAAGAGGTTTTCTGTGTGCGTGGAATAAATAATTCCATGCCAGCTTGGATAATTTCGGTGACGTTTTGTGAGATATCAGAGAAGCAGACAGACGCCCATGGAAATGAGGAAAAGTAATCTTGCATTTCGTCCCAGTTCGCGGAGTTGTAGTGCCAAACGATACGTGAGTGTGATGACTGTGTGATCTCGGGTTGCATTGCGCAGGAATATAGCAGTCAGGATTTGTAGTAAGAAGGAGATCCAAGGGATTTGAGCTGTGTGTTGGGATGCGAGGAAAATAAGTAGGTTGCTAAACTGAACTTTATAGTTCTATTTAATGGGGTCATAAGTGACCACCAAGCATGGAACAGAGGCAGTAAAAGACTGAAAACAATGCATTTGTGTGGTATTCTGACGGGTCTAAGCAAATGGAGGTAGCATGACTGGGAATAAGAGGACCTTACTTTAGACTCGCTAAATCCCTAGTAAAAACTTCCACCATCTTTCAGGCAGAAAATCTTGCTTTAAGCTTTTGTGCACAGGAGGGCATACAAGGAAGACTCAGAAATATAGAGATCTACATCCTCTCAGGCAGTTAGCCAGTACTAAAGACTCTTAAATCTTTCAAAACCGAGCATAAACTGACCTGGGACTGCAAAAATCCCTGAACCAACTGGCTAGGGAGAACAACTTTGATGTGAGTATCGGGGCATCAAGGCAGAGAATGATGAAGCAGGCAGCCTTGCAAAAAGGACAGCAACCACACTATTCTATGATTCAGAGCCCTATTGTGGTCTAAGGAAGCCATATCAACAGAGAAGTCTTAACTGTTTCTTGAATTGAACAGGAACGGCTTGAGAATAACTACAGGACTTTTCACAGGACACTCCTGAGTAAGGTAACACGCCATGAAGATGGGTAAGGCTGACAGTGAAATCTGCAGATGCTGCACTGAAGCAACATAAACAACAGAACATTTGCTATGCGACTGCATGGATCAGTTCTGCAAAAGGCTCAAATACCTTGAAGGGCGACTTTAACACCCCAGGAGATAGGTAAAGTCGCCCCCAAAGAGATTGTAGATTATATGAAGTCTTAAAATTTTGGAAAAGTATTAGAAAATAGACTCATGCACAAAAGACACATTAGGGTCGCAGCGCTGAGGCCATAGGCCTGTACCACTCATTAAAAAAATATATACATCACCAACTCAGAATAAGTAATATAAAAAAAAACTGTGTATGTGTGTGTATGTGCACATGAAGAAATAATGTGCATTTTCTGTCCTGCACCTAGTGTTAAGTACTGGACGTATAAATCCTGTTGACGTGAGTGCGTATACATGAGTGTATATGCGTATGTGTGAGAGTGGATATCTATGTAAGATTTAATTTTAATATATATTTTTACTGTATAAATTAGAAAATCGTTATATGAAGTTATTTGGTTTTTGTTATTTTAATTTTTTTTAAATTTTATTAGTATTTTGCCTTATACTTTTTATTTTTATATTTTGTTACATTGTATATGTCTAATTCAATATTGTATGAAAAAAACTCTAGACGCAGCAAGTACGTTATGGTAGTGAATTTTCATAAGAATTGTACACCATTAGTAAGATGTATTATTAAAACTAATTCTTTAAATTTAAATGGACCTTGGAGATCGGTTTTAGAGTCCCAGTTAGGGATTATTTGAAAAAAATTATATTTTAGCTGGAGCTAAAAAATTAAAAATTGGTCGTAGATATAATATGTAAGTACTGCAAGTGCCTTTAAAAAATGTGTCAAAAATTTCATTAAAGTTACAAACGTTTTTCAGAAAAAAATAATTATTTACAGAGGGAATGTACCTGTCGAATTATAAATATGACAGGTATTTTTCCATATTAATTGCTTGGATGGTTTTGTTTTAGTCAACCCATCCAGTTTTTGCAAACAATAAACAACAAAAAAGGTTTTTTTATGTTATGGTAGAAAATTTTCGTAAAAATATTTCAAATCCGAAAGCTCAATAAATTTCCCATTATCCAGAATCTTCAATATTGAACCTTAGTAACACCTATGTAAACGCACATGGGTAATAAATTAAAGAAAAATAACATACTGAGCTTCGTTTTGTTTTAAAAAACCTTTTTTTTGTTTACTGTTTGCAAAAACTGGATGGGTTGACTAAAACAAAACCATCCAAACAATTAATAAAGAAAAATACCTGTCATATTTATAATTTGACAGGTACATTCCCTTTGAAAATAATTAATTGTTTTCTGATAAACTTTTTAACTTTAATGAAATTTGAAACACAATTTTTTTAAAGACACATGCAGTATTTACATATTATATCTAAGACCAAATTTTAATTTAGTAGCTTCATATAAAATATAAATTTTTTCAAATAATCGCTAACTGGGACTCTAAAAGCGATCTCCAAGGTCCATTTAAATTTAAAGAATTAGTTTTAATAATATATCTTACAAATAGTGTACAATTCTTATGAAAATTCACTACCATAATGTACTTGCTGCGTCTAGGGTTTTTTATAATTCGACAGGTACATTCCCTTTATAAATCATTTATTTTTTCTGAAAAACGTTTGTAACTTTAATGAAATTTGTAACACAATTTTTTAAAGGCACTTTCAGTACTTACATATTATATCCAAGAACAAATTTTAATTTAGTAGCTCCATATAAAATATAATTTTTTTCAAATAATCGCTAACTGGGACTCTAAAACCGATCTCCACGGTCCATTTAAATTTAAAAAATTAGTTTTAATAATATATCTTATTAATAGTGTACAATTCTTATGAAAATTCACTACCATAACGTACTTGCTGCGTCTAGAGTTTTTTGTGATACTGGAACCAATAAGTATAAGTTAGTATTTGTTTCACTTGCCAGGTTATTAAAAATATTGAAGAACACAAATAACGATAAGCATGTGCTACTTACACTTGATCAACAATTGTGTCAGAAACTTTAGGACTAAATCAAAAGAACACTTTTTAATAACAACTCTAACATAACATGTAGAGATATAATATAAAGAGCTTTATAACAACAAACGTGGCTAGTGGCTACTACTTCATGTAAGGATGTTTTACATTTTAAGATTTAAATGAAATTTTATTAAATCTGACAACTCGTCTCCTTTATATTTAATTGTCAGGTGACTGTTGTCTCTATTTGAATTATCTCTTCAAAATTACACATTCACAGTCTAACCATCCGTATCAACATTGAACCTGGGAAATGCTGTATGAAATTTGAACTGATATCTTAGACTTCATTCATTTATTATTTTGATTTTCTAATAACTCCTGTCCTCGTATGCCGTTTAATTTGAAATTTGGTTATCAGTTGTATTGTAACGTCTCCTATATATGTGCAAATTTTCATCCGAAACACTTTAATATTTCAAAAAATTTTCTTTACATTTTTTTCTAAGAAAAATTAGACACACGGTGCCCATTTACGAACTCATCCAAGCCATTAACAAAATCAAGGTAATTCCCAAATTTGGTCGAAATACATATATATATATATATATATATATATATATATATATATATATATATATATATATATATATATATATATATATATATATATATATAAACATAAAAAAATTGAAACTGACCCCGGATATGGGTTCCAGAGGCCCTAATTCACACTCATTTGAAAAAAAATTCCAAAAGTCTTACCATTGTTACTCTCTCGATTTTCTTAATGAAAAAAAAAAGAAATTGAGAAGAAAGCAAATTTTATTGGACATTCTGAGATATTATAACTTTTTAAAAACGTTATTAATGCACACATACCTGGCAAAAAGAGCAGAGGTGCACCAAGAGGGATACTTCTGCAAAACCTGACCACCTTGGTGAAGTGCGAAAGCTGTAATGAAATGAAAAGAGCTGCTGAAAACATAAAATCGTCGTTGCGACGGCAAAGCGACATCGTCTTAAAAATATGATAAGGATTATTTAAGTAAGTATATATATATATATATATATATATATATATATATATATATATATATATATATATATATATATATATATATAATTGCGACGACCAGGCGACATCGGCTTAAAAATATGATAGGGATTATCTAAATAGGTATATACAAGGTGTTTCAAAACTGTGTGCCAAAATTTCTAGGACGTATAGTACACCAAAAAATATGTGTAGGTTAATCTATAAAACTATTTCCTAAAATGCACCCCTAAGGAGCTTGAGCCCTTAGAAGAAGACTGAAAAATGTTTTTCTGTCATTTTCTTCAAAACAGCAACAGGTAACTTAATAAAATTTGACACAGGGACGTAGTTTTTTTATGAGAAATATTACTAATTTGTTAGAATTTTATAGCTTATTCAGAGGCGTAACTTACAACGGGGCTGGAATGCTTCAGTTACTATATCTTTTTTGTGCGTGGTTTTATCTAATATAGTTATCGAAAATCCCAAAGCTTTATTTATTTTACATAAAAAAGGTATTCTCGTTAAAATGTTTTAAACTTAACCGTTTTTGAGTAATTTTCAGTTAAATATTGACGTGTTCTTCATGTTTTTGAAATCATTTGTCCAAAATGCATTCGAAAATCGTTTAAATAGGTCATGATATAAATTAAGCAAATCAGCAGGATGTCAGCTTGACATGTTGACATTGTTTGACGGATTGTAAATGTCACGTTATTATTTTTATTATATTTTCTTGTTGTGAAGTTTAATTTTTCAATAATTAGTTCTAAAATACGTCAAACAATATCAAGCTGACATCGTGCTTATTTGCTTAATTCATATTCTGACCTATTTAAAAGATGTTAGAAGGCATTTTGAACAAGTAATTTCAAAAGCTTGAAAAACATGTCAACATTCAACTGCAAATTACTCGAAAACGGTCAACATTTTAACAAGAACACTTTTTTTATGTAAAATAAATTAATCATTGAGATTTTTGATAAATGTATTAGATGAAACCACGCACAAAAAATATGGAAATTGAACCATTCCAGCCCCGTTGTAAGTTACGCCACTGAATAAAATTGAATGAAAATTGTAACAAATTAATAATATTTCTCATAAAAAACTACGCCCCTGATACAAATTTAATTAAGTTTCCTGTAGTAGTTTTGAAGAAAATGCCAAAAAAACATTTTTAAGTCTTTTTCTAGGGGCTGTAGCTCTTAGGGTTGAATTTTCGGAAATAGATTTATAGAACACTTATTTTCTTATGTACTATACGCCCTAGAAATCTTGGCAGACAGTTTTGAAACACCTTGTATGGGTAAAATATACTTCACAGCCGTGTTTTAACACCTGATAATCGTTTCGCTAATACGATTACGTTCATTAGACAATGAAATTTATGTGAAACTTACGTGTACTCTCAGTCAGTGATCACAACAGGTTCTAAAATTGTAGATATTTATCTTAATTAAATCCAGCAAATCCTTTATTAGTGAATTTTTGTAGAAAAAATTCACTAATAGAGAGATCCCGACTTTTGAATTTTGAAAAATTTTTTGCAAGTGAGCGCGAACTAGGACCCCGAGAACCCATATCTGGGGTCAGTTTCAATTTTTATATGTTTATATATATATATATATATATATATATATATATATATATATATATATATATATATATATATATATATATATATATATATATATATATATATATATATCACACCGATAACTCAAAAAATAATGGGCAGATTTTGATAAAATTTGACATTTGCCTTCCTTTTGTAAATGGCTTGGATAAGTTCGTTAGTCATGAAAATCGGACGAGATTTTCCGGGAAAATTTTGAGTTTTAATTCGAAAAAAATGTATATCTCCGGAATTAACAAAGTAAGGGCAACCAAATTTGGTGCACGGGTTTATATCATTATAGGTAAGCTACCTACCAAAATTTAACTCTGTACTAAGCTAAGGACAAAAAAGTTACAGGCATTAAAAAATTGGGTTTTCCTCAAAACGTCAAAGTCGCGATTTAAAACGTCAAAATTGGTAATATTTAGGCAATAAACCTGAAACTAATATGAGCTATGTAAAGAAAATCTCTCAAGAAGAATGTTTTACAATGCCTGTACTCTTAGTTTCAATATTCATTGTCCTTCATTTTACTAAAATATTCTCAGAAAATTCATTTCAAATAGACCCTTTCTCTGATGCTTTGGCAGTAGTATTGGCTATAGAGTTTATCGTTTAATGGTATATCATTTTTGTCGAATTTTCGTAAAAATCATTAAAGCTCAATATATCCGTTATTATGCAAGTTACGAAAAAAATTGTATACATTAATTATAGGGTGTCTTGAGCTACATCTTAAAAAATATTTCCAAAATTACAGGCTGGCCCATAAGTCGTTGATGATTAAAACTTTCTTTTTTTTAATCGAACACGCCCTATGTTATTGCATTTTTGCATTTTCCATCGAAATATAATACATTTGTTAGAAAAGAAATTCGGGACGCAGCAAGTGCGTTATGGTAGCGAATTTTCATTAAATGCTTCAAATTTGAATAGCTCAATTTGCTATTAACCTATAAGGCTGACCAGGAAACCAGTTTTTTCGGGAAAAATTCAAGTTTACTTTCGGAAATTTTTGTACATTTTCAAAGAATAAAGTTATTTTGATGAAACATGGCACATTATTTCGACTATATAGATTATACTCATATAATGTCACAGTGACAGCTTGCAGTTTTAGGTCCTAAAATGTTTGAAAATATTATTAAACTAAAGTTGAAAGAAAACTATTTTGGAGTCTAAAATGGTTGAGAAGTTCAAAGGATGTAGTGGAAATATTGGAGGTGCTAATAAATGAAGATTGGTTGAATAAATTGTAAATTTGAAATACCGAAATTTGGTAGCAAGAAATGTCAGTGTTATTGGATTTTGATATGTTTCAGTTCAATATTTTAACTAAATCGCATCAATTACAGCCACAAGTTTGTAACTTCTATGTAAGATGCACTGTATAATTTTAATGCATATAAATAAATAAATATGTTTGTTTGTTTGCAACCAAATTTGATGCCTGCTTTCTTAAAAAAACATATATGCTATTAAAAACATTTTAATGAAAATTCACTACCATAACGCACTTTCTGCGTCTCGAAATTTTTAAACAAATGAATTTAAGCAAAGTAGTTATTTAAATTGAATATACTTTAGCACATACAAAAAAGAAATACAATCTGTAAACTGAGGGTCTTTATTTAGAAAACAGACGTCTAGGTGACAAGTTTCTGCCAACAAAATCCTTATATTTTTTCACATAACAAGTATTAATTGATTTGCATTGTTAACTGTAGACCATCATTTCAAAATCATTTTTACATTTGTGTTCTACCGTTCTCTTATTCCCTAAGGAAAAATGATGTTTGGCAGTCTCAGCACGACCACGTCTGACATCCACAAGACATGATAAATGGATTTCTCATCAGCTGAAGAAAGAAGTAGCCACATAATACTGTGAACATCTGGTTTCTTTTATAGGTTTTCAATGTTGCCGGGTTTAATACTTTATGTTCCTTATGTTTCCACTCTTCTTCCTTTTATTATAGAGTGGGATATTTCTCAAAGATAGATACTAGGTGTTTTATCTGAAGTCATATTTGACCAGTATCTCTGAAAAGTAGTTATACCGTCATGTATTTTACTAATAATAAGTCTGAACGCAGCAATCGCGTTATGGTAGCGAATTTTCATACAAATCTTTCAAATTACGAAAAATAAGAAAACACAATTATTGAAAAAAAAACTATTGTATTTCCGAAAATAATGAAGTTGTTTTAACGAAATTTAGTACACAAGTTGCCTATAATAACTTTATTTTGTGCAATAGTGAATTTATGAAAATGCGCTACCATAACCCACTTGCTTGACCCGAAATTGTACTACTGGTTATATATGGCTTGCACGTTTCTCAATCTAAGATATTCACTGAGGCCAGGGAGTTTTCCCAATTTATTTTGGTAAATAAAAATGATAACGGTTTTAAAGCAAAAATTATAATTTAAAATGCAGCTGAAACAAGGCAGAAAGGGTCTACTGGCATTTAATTTTTTGCAAACGTTTTAGTCAAATGAAAATCAACAGTAGTTGAAGCAGAAATTTAAGACCTTGTTAAACACACTTTTTGCACTACTTGTTCCACATAAACCACGGTCATTTCAGAACCTTTGTTTAAAAATCACCAATTTTGACACTTCAAATCGTCACAGTGAGGTTTTTAGAAGAAATCTATGATTTTTTTAAATTGTTATTCTTTAAATGCTTATAACTTTTTTTTAACTTAGCATCTAAATTCTAGCGTGTAATAAAGGTTATAAAAGAGGAACCTGCTTACCTTGCTTACTTGCTTTAGTTACAATAACTTTGAGCACCCAACTCACCACAACGCATCTTTTCAAGACTTGACGATCGTTCCACTAACAAAGTTAGCGCCATCAGAGGATGATAAATTCAGATTGTTTCAACCATCTGATGACCCTATCTTTGTTAGCGAAACGATCATCAGGTCTGAAAACTGTATTGTCATGAATTTGGTTCTCCAAATTGTACTTATAAGTGCTCGTCACAGATTCCAATCTTCACTTAGTACAATAACATTGTTGTTTTTGAAGATACACACATTTTCCTAGAAAACTGGTCTGAGTATCCTAGCTAATAATCCTATCCAAGGCATTTACTAAAGAATCACGTATGCCAAGTTTCATAAAAATCGATTCATTATTTTTGAGTTATGGCGATGATACGTATATATATTAATATATATATATATATATATATATATATATATATATATATATATATATATATATATATATATATATATATATTGCAACAACACACCACGAGGGCTTACAGCCTAAATACTATCGTACCGTGAGTGTCGATAAGGAGGAAAGGGCAACTTCTTAATTCTGGACTTGAAGTTTTGGAGGTTCGGAGAAGGAAAAACATGTGCCGGCAAGGAATTCCACAACTTGGAAGTCCTCGGGACAAAAGATGTTCTATGTCTGGTGACCTGGACAGAAAAGGTGCATTCGCTCTGTTCCCCTGGTAGATCTGTTGGGGGCAGCAGGTGGAAGAACTATGGAAGAAATCTCCTCTGAGCAGTGCACGTGCAGATATCTATGAAAGAGAGAGAGAGAGAGGTCACCAACGGCACGTCGGTGGGCAAGTATGGAACCTTTGGGTGATGGTATGGGCACCGATGAGACGTATAGCTCTCTTCTGAATGGAGTCCAGGATAGCGAGTGTAGAAGCAGCAGCGGCACCCCAGATGTGGGAGCAGTATTCGAGGTTTGGCCTTATTTGTGAAGTATATAAGGTATAGAGATTAGCTGGTGAAAAGTATTTGCGAGCCCGGAAGAGAAAACCTAATTTGTTAACAGCCGCTTCTGCAATTGTGGTGACATGTTGGTGCCAATTGAGATTTCGATCCACAGAAATGCCAACAAGTGAAAATGACTCATTACTTTAAATAACTTCGTTGTTCATTGTGATGCGTCTAGGGCTGGTGTACCTCTTATGAGATAGAAAGCAAGACTGAGATTTGGTGGAGTTGAATTGTCCAAGATTTCCACTTCCCCAGTCTAATATTTTTTAGAGATCCACAGAGACAGAATCCTCCATGAGTCTGCGATCTTCATCTAATTGGGCTAAAGACACAGGCTTAGAAGATTGTATATTTGAGTGGAGGGTGCTGTCGTCCGCGTAACTGTGAACTGGGTTGAATGTGCTAGAGAGGAGGTTATTGATGTGGAGAAGAAACAAAGTAGGGGCTAAAGCTGAACCTTGAGAGACTCCGGCATTAATTGGATACAGTTTAGAGGAATGGCCATTCACGACAACAGGATTGCTCCGGTTGGCGAGGAAATTTGCTGTCCAGGTACAGAGTTTTGGTGGTAGGCCATAGGCCGGAAATTTATTAAGCAGCCCTGCATATGGGACCTGGTCGAATGCTTTGGATATGTCTAGAGCGACCATCTGAGATTCACCGGGTAGTTCCATAAACTTATTCCAAGAATGGGTGACAAAGAAAAGGAGGTCGGCAGTTGATCTGCGCTGACGGAATCCATACTGCTTGTCGTGGATTAGACTGTGTTTTTCAAGAAATTTAATAATTCGGTGTTTATATACTTTTACATCACTTTAGAGACGACTGAAAGGAGAGAAATAGGCCTGTAGTTGCTAAGAAGCGCTTTGGATCCTTTCTTGGGGACGGGTTGTACTCGAGCAGTTTTCCAGTTACTAGGGAATATGCATCTATTGTAAGATGCCTGAAATAGTCGAGTCAATACAGGAGCAAGTTCTGGTGCGCATTTTTTTAGAACAATTGCCGTGATCTCGCCAAGGCTAGAGGCTTTCCGGGTATTAAGAGAAAAGAGCATCTTTCGTGCCTGATGATATTCTGGTACTGAAAGATACCGAAAAATTAAAATTATGTTTTGTATAATAAAAAAAGATAAGAAGCTAAAATGTACTAGATTGAATAAACCTTGGTTACATTGCTTGTGCACAATTGACAAATACCAGATCCACCTTTAAAGTTAAGGTGATTTACACGCGATAGAAAAAGTCTGGAGCCAAAACGGAACGCCATGAAATCAGTGCATTAATTTATAATTTATCTGGGGAGACAACATCCAAGGAGCGCTTCCACATAAAACTAAATCGGTATCGATAGCCAGAGCTTGAATTCAACCCGCTTAAAAAGTTTCTTGAGAAGCTGCATGCCAGGCCAGATCGAGTGCTTTTAAAATATCCAGTGAAATTGCATGACCCCCTCCAAATTATCCAAAAGCAGCACTCCAAATCAGAGCTGTATGCTGTAATATCATCGGCAGTTCAGTTTTAACGAAAGCCGTATTGGCGATCACTTAGGATGTTTGGTTTTTTGAGGTATTTCATAAGCTCTGTATTTATTTATTGAAATGCCCAACAGAAGCAATTTATATTTACAGGGCATAAAAATAGTAAAATATCATCAGACTACAATATACAATAATTAAGCATAATTAACAAAAATTATAATAATAAAAAATGAAAAAACTTGCGTTTTATACAAAACATGTACAGAGACAAAATAACAAAATGTAATGTTTACTCCAAAAAATCGTAAACAAATGTAAGTGATACAAGAGACAAGATGTGATTTAAAGCTTCCGCGTTTACGTCGCAGCTTTGGCAGATCATATTAAAGTTCGTTAAAATGAAATACAGGAGGGGTGGCTATCATTAAATTGGTGCTAGCCTGAGGACAGTAAAATAAAAAAGTAAGACGAGCATTTTGCCGAGGTACCAGAAAGTTAAGCTGGGGTAGAATAATCTACCCTGTTATGTAGCTGACTGTATAAGAACTTTAGTGTCAGAGTTAATCTACGACATCTCATCAAAATATACTAGCAAGTTTTGTTGCTCGACACCTCTAGGCGGGTACGAACCATTAACGTTGAAATAGAGGTACTTAAGAAACTTTCGTTAAACTGTCTTCAGACTGGATACATAACGGTTATAATATGGGCTCCACACCGGACAACAGTACTCAAGCCTCAACCTAATGTAAGCATAGCAGAGTGTTTTTAGAACTTGAAAATTGACAAAGTTACTGCAATTCCTTATCAAAAAGCCAACATGTCTAGAGCTGATAAAACTCTCTGCGAAACGTGGCAATTAAAGTAAATATGTGGGTCGAATACAAACCCCCAAATAATTCACTGTGTCGCTGCAACGTGGAATAATGACACTGGTTACGTATAGGCAAAAAACGTGGAATTTTTTTCCCAGAGAAACTCATTACTTTGCACTTCATAGTTAGATTTCGATGACACCACGCACACACTCAGTTAATGTCTGCCTGAAGGACACATCAGTCTTGAACAGAACCAATCCGTGCATACAATTTGAAGTCATCCGCAAAGAGGAGCCGATCACACCGAATATCATGGGGCAGGTCGTTGATAGATATTAGGAACAGAAGAGGCCCCAGATTTGACTCCTGAGGTACACCCGAGGTAGGAGTATACTGTCCCCTATATACAACATACTGCTTTCTGTTCGACAGATATGACCCAAAAAGTTGAAGCAATGGAGAGGAACATCCCAGCACGTCCAACTTGGAGAAAATGATATTATGGCTGATCGCCATTGAGAAATCGGTATAAATCATATCCACGTGACCCTTTTTGTCAGGAACGTAATCTCAAGAAGGTTGGTACAAATGAAGAACTTTGGTACGAAGCCATTTTAATCCGGTTGGATGTGACAACTAAGAGAAGAATAAAGCAATCTGTGTAACGACATTTCGAAAACATTAGCAAAGTTGGACAATACTTATATGGGTTTATAATTAGTTATTTCTGATTTGCTCTCATGCCTATGCACAGGTATGATTCTAGCGATCTTCCACGCATCAGGAAAAATAGAAGACTTCATCGATAAATTAAAAATATAGGACAGAAGTCGAACAAAAATATAATATGATCACCACCAGACGTAAAACAGTTTTTAAGTTTTTTTAATTGAAAAAAATTGATAATTTTACACATAATTTCGGACAAAAGTGATATAATGAAAGTTGGACGACGATTTCCCACATCTGACCTTTCTCCCTTTTTAGACAAGGGCTTAACTCGGGCTTATTTCCAGGGACACACATTTAAAAAACAATTACTGAAATTCCATGAAGCCCCAATGTCCTTTTTATTTGTAAGTTTTCGAATGTGTACTTAACAGCACGATGTGAGAGCTATACGTCTCATTTGTGACCCTACCCTCACCCAAAGGCTGCTATCACTTGCCCGCCGACGCGCCCTTGGTGACCTCTCTCTCTCTTTTATATATATCTGCACAGGCATTGCTCAGAGGAGCTTTCTTCCATAGTTCCTCCACCTGCTGCCTCCAAGAGATCTACCAGGCGAACATAGCTAATGCACCCTTTTACTGTCCAGGTCACCAGACATAGAACATCTTGTTATGCCCGCTCTTTTGTTCCAAGGACTTCCAAGTTGTGGAATTCCTTGCCGGCGCATGTTTTTTCTTCTCCTCCAACTCTTCAATTCCAGAATGAACAAGTTGCCTCTCTGCTCCCTGTCGACACCCACAATACGATAGTATTTAGGCTGCAAGCCGTCGTGGTGTGTTGTTGAAATAAAATGTCTGAAAAATACTTCTTTCCAGCGAATACATCATCATTTGAAGCCATGAGAAAAAATGAGGTAGTGAGGAAATTTCAAACTATAATTTTTTACATAGACCATAAACTTTGGGTATTGTTTGGACACGAATCAACTTTGTCTGTTATTGATTAGTGGAACCCATTTTTGGCTTGATTAATTTATTGCTTGCACTTGTTGCTTGCCGATTCTAGATTGTAGATTGCTTAGTGAGGCGTATACGCTTTCTGTCTCTCAGCGCTGTCACTCCAATGGATCTCTTCTGCATGACTCCATTTCCTAATAATTGTCTAAACGGTTTAGACTTTGATGCCCAGTTTTACAAAGCTAAATTAATTATTTAACGGACAGTTAGTTACTCATTGCTTCAGACAACCAATCAAAGACCATGATTCGGGTTTTTGCCATGACAAACAAATAATTTAAAGCTATGATTAGTTGCATTAAGCAATGGTTAACTAATTGTCCGTTAAATAATTAATCGAACTTTGTGAAACTTGGCATAAGCCTGCTGTCTTTGTGAGAGCTATTTTACCTATTTTCTGGGATCTTAAAGTCACCGCTCCAAGGTATTTAAGCCTTTCGTAGAACTGAGCCATCTAATCGCACAGCAAACATTTTATTGTTTCCGCTACTTCAGTGCACTATCTGTAGCTTTTACTTTCCTCACTTGGAAGTGTCCCGTCAAAAGTACTGTGATTATTCTCAAGTCGTTCCTGTTCAATTCAATAAGCAGTTTGGACTTCTCTGTTGGTATAGTTATGAACCGTTTTGTCTGCCTTAAGCCTGGTGTTTTCCTACAGTATGAAAGCATTTGGTTCCTCTCCCAAGTATTGAATTTATTTATTACACGGTTTTTTGTTAAGCCACCATAAGGCCCTGGACCACAAAATGGTGTTGTTGGGGCCTTTTTTTCGAGACTATTTGCTCCCTCATTTCCTTATGATGCCCTAGTACCCACATCAAAGATGCTTTGTTGTTAGCAGCCAATTGCTTCAAAAAAAATTTCAAGCCCGGGTCAGCTTAGACTTGGTTTTAAATGATTTTAGGGCTTTCAATGTCTGTCTGATGGGATACAAATCTTTGTATTTTAATGCATTTTCTTTGTATGCACTCTAGTGCACAGAGATGTATAGCAAGCATCTTTGTTTGGAAGATGCTTGGCGGTCACTTATGAACACATCAAATGGAACTATGAAGTCCAGTTTAGACAGCCGTTGATGTGTTGGTTTGGCGAGTAACCCCAAAGGAATAATTTGCAGGACCTTCAAGCGGCCCACCGAGTCTCCTGGTTTGAATTTGGCTGCTTGAAATACTTTCGAGACACTTCTTGCTGATATAAGCTGAAACAAATTTCGCTGCTGAGTCTGTTCAGGTTTTTTCGCAAAATTTACAGGCAAAATTGTTGTAGCTATCGTTTTTGGCTAACTTTATTGAACCAAGATTTTGATTTGAAATTGGCATTTTTTGATAAATAAATATTTTGTATCTCCAAAAGGTGAACCAAATAGAAACTGTTGCGTTCCAGTATTTGTGAACATTCACGCCTAATATCCTTGAGTCTCACCCTGTCCCTTATTACCCTGTAACCTCCCCTAGCGCCAGGAGGCACAGGTGCCTATAGTGGCGCTCTGCGACAACTGTCATCAAGCGGCAATAACACCAGATAAGCAGCTAGGTTAAATGCAAGAACTCTCTCACTTCCTCGTCATCTAGCGTTTGATCAACGTCGTATCAAGACCGGCTGAACCGTGAGCGGTAGTCATACAAAGCATAATAGTTGTGTATGTTGTGGTCATACGAAACTCAACGTCGTCGTCTAGCGGTCAGAAGGCATCGTAGAAAGATCGCCTAATCCATGGCCCGTAATAAACACTTTATTATCATTGAAATCTACCTTTTTCATTAGATCACGTGAATAGGGCAGTGAGTCTCGTTGTAAAAAGAGCCATTTTTCCGACGAGCGACCAACCTGGGATTAGAAGTTCATTCGACCGCGTACAAGCTGAATCAAGACATCGAGATCCATGTTGTCACCTGGACACTTGGGCAACTTTGCCCCCCTTGATGCCAGCCACTTCCCCCGCGTGCTAGCTTTGGAAACCTACCCCACATTTCATTGTATTAATGAAGATTGGATCACAATTCAACCAATATTTGTATGTCTACATTTGTACTATTAAAATTGTTTTAACGCCACGTGCATTAATTATACCTGCACCCACAAAGAACAGTTCTTCTGGTCCTTCTTGAGTTATGTAAACAGATCATTTGAACCACCATTCTAGATTTTTAGAACTAATCATTCTAATCCACTCACTTTAACCCTTTGAAGCAAAGTGGTTTCACACAGAAACCACTTACCTAATGTTTTTTTTTCTATATGTAGACTGGTTTTACAGTGAAACCACAATTCCTACTTGGGTATTAGTGCGCCATCTATTGATCTCCATCGCAAGTTTGCAATTGGCGAACACTATATTGCTAGTATTCGTTAGAATTTGTCAAAGAAACCACGTTTTATGAATGATTTCGTTTTTTATCTACATTTTCGTAAAAAGTGTTATAACTACTCTGTTTTTTTGGACGATTGTGTTACTGAGGCACTAAAAGAAAGGTAAGAATACTTATTTTACATATTTTATTGTTTTTACTTTGTCAATCGGATATGGTATTGCGGCGAAACCAGTGTGCTTGCAGTAAAGTAAATTTGCTTTTGTTGACCGGATATGGTTTCGCGGCGAAACCAGTGTGCGTGCAATGCACTAAAGTAAATTTGTTTAGGTTAGGATGGAAAATCAAATTGATTTGTCGCAAGTGATGAAAGAACAAATCGATTTATCAAAACTAACCTCGGATGAAGCTTACGCTCTGCTTGATGAAATTCCTTCTGATGGAGAGTCGGTAATAAGCGAATATGAGGAAGAAGAGGAGGAAATGATTAAAGACATCTTGGAAATAATGAAACTACCAAAGCGATTGCTCAGGACACTATTTTGAGTGACGACGATTTGGCAATTGGGAGCGACATAGATGACGACCCAGGCGATTTAGAAGATGATATACCACTTATCCACTTTGTGAACTGGAGAAAACAAGAAATTGTTCCGAATCTGAATCATTTTCAGCAACTAACTGGTCTCAGCTCTGAAGTACCACCTGATGTCACAAAACCTATAGATTTCTTCTTGCTTATTTTTGGCGATGCTATTCGTCTGGTTACAGAACAAACAAACACCCAGGAAAAAAGAAACTTTATTCCGACAACTGAGGAGGAAATGAAAATTTTTATAGCGATAAATTTGCTCATGGGTATAAAAAAGGCTCCCTCCTTTCGCGATTACTGGTCTTCGCGTCCAGAACTACGTGATGATTTCATAGTATCAAAAAAAGGGGAGCCCGGTTTTGATCAATTGTTTAAAATCAGACTATATATTGAGCTCCTAAAGAAGAACTTCCAAAAATATTATTGCCCATCAAAAGAAGCGTCAGTTGATGAAAGCATGGTGAAGTTCAAAGGCCGAATAGCTTTAAAGCAATATATGCCAACGCAACCTGTAAAAAGGGGGTTTAAAATCTGAGCGTGCGCCGATAAAGAAGGTTATCTAAGTAATTTTGAATTATATACAGGAAAGCAACAAGATAAATCTGAGAAAGGTTTAGGTGAACGGATAGTGCTTGACATGACCAAGGGTCTCGAAGGAAAAGGACACCACGCTTACTTTGCTAACTATTTCACAACAACTGACCTTTTACTTTCTTTACAAGAAAATAAAATCTACGCGTGTGGAACTGTACAGAAAAAATCTTCCCACTGGATTGAAAGACGATAAGGAAATGAATCGAGGTGATTTTGATTGGGCAGTTTATAGAGACAAAGTATCTTGTATCAAGTGGAAGGACAAAATAACTATTCAGATGCTCTCTACTATACATTCTCCTACAGATCAAACTAAAGTGAATAACAGGGAGAAATATGGAAGTATGACTGAAGTCAATTGCCCTAAAGCAGTTGTAGGCTACCGAAGGTATATGGGTGGAGTTGGCAAAGCTGATATGATGAAATCTTACTACCCATCGATCGGAAATCCCGAACATGGTACCACCGTCTATTTTGGCATTTTCTCTATACATCAGTAGTTAACTCATATATAATATTCAAACGGAGGACCAAAAGTGCTATGAGCCTCAAAATTTTCCGATGTGAAGTAATATTGAGTTTGATTGGGGCTTCCGTTTTAAGAGGCTGCGGGAGGCCATCTTCTACTAAAAAAGTTGTATCCAGATTCAAGCCTTATGTACCAATAGATCAACGGCGTGATCAAGCAAAACATCTACCTGTGCACGAAACACCAAGACGCTGCGCTCAGTGTAGTACGGCCGAAAAACCTCACCGAACATGATGGAGCTGCATACAGTGTAAAGTCGTGTTGTGTTTACTGGCAGAAAGAAACTGTTTTTAACTTATCATCAATAATATAAAATATATGTAAACCTTCGATTTTGTATGTGTTCACTTGCATTGTGGTTTCATATCGAAACCACTTGCAAAAGTTAAAATAAATGTGTTTTTGCAACACAGAAGTGTACTACATCATTTTTCTACACATTAAGATGATATATACCAAATGTCATTAGAATTGGAAATAACATTGAAATTCGTGCTTCAAAGGGTTAATCGAATTTAAACATTTTGGTCATGTAGACTCTAACCTGAAAAACCATTTGGTTTTTTCGTGCGGGATTTATTTTGAGGAGACCAAAAACAATAACAATTATTTTTCGTGCAGTTTTTTATGATACAATATTGCTTAGATCGAATGTGTTGTCATCTTTGCTTGATGAAAATAAATCTGCCATTTAAAACCGTGATAGTTTACTTGTATCTAACACAGTGCATTTACAACATCTTTCTGTACAAGTCATTGACTTATGGGTGTGGAAGGATGTATAAACGATTGCGTACCATTAAATGCACTTTATCTACGATCTCATTAGTAAACAGCTAGTTATCCTTATAAACAATAATACATGCAAAATTACTAATGTTTGTAGAAGTAGGAACGCACAATGTACGAGTAAGAGAGGACATTTACATATACACGTTCGAGTTCGCCCTGACATTTCACGTATTACTCGCTTCTCGTCGCATAAATAGTTTATATCCACCAGAGATATTATTTACCTCACTTTGTATAACCCATTATCTCGAAGAATAGTTAATTATTACCTCGATAACTTTCATTTAAGACTTAATAAAAGTTATAACGGTGTTCGCTCGTTTCTAATTAGTTTGTGGGTTTCATTATTAGACGACGTGCAGCTTTCTTGCATACGGGACCGTTTCTATCTGCGATGATTATTAATAATGGGCGAAAATTAAAACGGAAATTCAATTTGTGTTAAAAAAGCTATTAGAATAACTGTTTAATCGATTAGGCGACAGGAAGTTTATAATGGTCGCTAGTTGCCAGCCTTAAAATCATGTGAATATGTCAAATCGTCAAATTGACTAAAACATGTTCTTGATAAGCATCATATATAGGGTGTAAAAAAAATTTGGAATATTGTCAATATTTCGCAAACTAATGAACATATTTTTCGACACTTGGTATATTGATGTACTTAAATTTAATCCTTGGTTGACGAGTAAAAAAATTCGGGACGCAGCAAGTGCGTTGTAGTAGCGAATTTTCATAAGAATTGTACACTATTATTATACGACCATATTACTAAAGTCAATACTTTAAACTTACACAGACCTTGAAGATCGATTTTAGACGTCCTAGTCCGCGCACATTTGAAGAATTATCTCGAAAGTTTTACCATCCATATCACTCTATTATCAAAAAAATCTTGCGTTCTAACTCCTTTTGAGAAAAATACCCAAAACTCAATTTTCTATGAAGCTAAAGAACTAAATTTTGCTATATCTGTAGATAGTGTAAGCCTATTTAAAAGAAACTTGTATTACAAATTTCATTAAAGACATACAGCAGATTTCCAGCAGGAAACTTAATGCATCTTTAGAAAAGTAAAGCATCTGCCAAATTATAAACGTAGTAGTTATTTTTGCTTATTAATCGCCAGTATGATTTCGTTTTACCCAACCTAATCAAACCGGTTTTTTCAATATCAACAGTAACAAAATTATTATTTCAGACTCAAAGTTGACATACTTATTTAGGCGTTTTAAACAAAAAGAGATCTTGTTCAAAACGTATGAAATCTGTGCAAATGTCAAAATAAAACATTAAAAAAAACATACATTTATCGAGCTGGATTCGATCGCGTAAACTTCTGCTTATCAGGCAAGCGCGACGCCTCTCAGCCATCTAGGTATACATCAACTGACGTTTTGTTTACATGATACATTAGATCGGCTTCATGCCCGGGATATTATATTCAAAGTATACGTAACAATTAATTACAGGATTAGTAGAATTACCATATGACGTCTTATGTTAATTGAATTAAATAAAAGAAACTATTTTAAAATCATTTTTATAGAGCGTTGGCTTGATTTTCTTTACATTTCTACTGTATTATGCGACATCATAATATATCTATGCTGCGCTAAAACTGTATTTGAGGCCGTTCATAAAGCTACAAATATAGTGTATTTTAATAATTGATTGAATTCCTCAGTTAAATGACGATCACTTGGCAAATTTTTAATTTCATGTCGTCTGTCATTTTCCATAATTGCGGCCGAGATTTCACGATTGTTGGTTCGGGTAGTATGTTTTCTCCTGGTATATATTTAGTTTGGTTACCGTTGATGTATGATTTATACCTGTTGTATGAATCAATCTACGCGTGGCAGTTAACTACTCTGTCTGTCAGGCATTGGACTTTAACCACTAAGTCGTCTGAACGTATGTCTTTCGAATTTTATTTTTAAGTTGGAAAAAACTCTAGATATTATGTACCAAATTACTAAAGATTCACTGCATAGGTTTATTTGCACTATTTCTAGCCACATGTAAATTCTCATTCCAGTTGCCCTCATACTAACAAAAATAGAGCGTTTTCAAAAAGTTTTAGCCAATTTTCCACCGGAAAAACTTGAGAATAAAGGCTGATTAACGAACTCGACCTCGGTTTTCGTCCAAAAAAGACTTTTGCCAAGCTTGATTGAAATCAGTTTAGTATTTTTTGAGTTATCGCTCGGATACATTCATACATATATATATATATATATATATATATATATATATATATATATATATATATATATATATATATATATATATATATATATATATATATATATATATATATATATTGTCACATTTGTCTATGACAATTAAGTTTAGGAACTTTGTTACTTCTGTGGTAGTGTGTTGGTAACAGTGAACGCCCTGGAATGATACTTCTAGAAGGGAGCAGAAGTGACAGGTGTAGAATAGTGTAGAAGGTCTAGAATATCTAGGGACAGTATAAATAGACGTGTGGTGCGCAGAATAAGTTAGTTCAGTATTGAATAAGGTGGTGTGAAAGTGATCATAGAGTATAAAGCGAGTTAACAGTAAGTGTTGGTCTATAGGAAGCATTTATAGAAGGCGATAGTGGAATATAGTTCTATGGACATTTAATAATAGAGAAGAGATATATTTTAGTTGACACTGGTGTTGGAAAATAGTTGGTGATAATAAATTAGTAGTTTGGAAAGCTGTGTTTTGTTAATCAACAAATCCAGAATTCCGTAGACGTAACAATATATATATATATATATATATATATATATATATATATATATATATATATATATATATATATATATATATATATATATATATATAAACATATAAAAAATTTATCGGATCTGGGCTTTGGGTTCTAGCGACGAAAATTCGCCGCGCTCATATGAAGAAATTTTTTTTTCAAGAGCTCATTGTGATCTCTCTATTAGTAAATATTTCTTAATGAGAATTCGCTAAAAGTATGTGTAACTATATATCGGGGCTCAGATATAACACCAATATTTTTATCAAATGGAAGACCCTTATGTTATTACGTTTCCTGAATTAACATACAATTTAAGGTCCAATTGTATTTAAAGTTTTTTACTTTACTCTTCATTCACTACTGAAAAAATGGTAGTTAAAAACAATTTTCAAAAACTGTTAATATTTCGAAAACTACGGAACAGATTTTTTTGACAGTTGGTATAATGATGTATTCAAGTTCAATACACTTTTGACAAGTAAAGCAGTATGTGTAAATATATAAAAGAGCCTCGGTGGGTCAGAGGCAAGAACATGTGCCTGTGAACCGAAGGGCATTGGGTTCGATCCCAGGGTTCTACTTTCACTTTTTCAGTACAAACTGTAACATTAACATCAACCGAGGTTCTGGCATTGTATTTGAGCAAGTTGAATGTCTGCACGTTCCGCCCATCGGAGGGGGCGTAAAGCCGTCGGTCCGGTGTCCATACGATGTTGGGCACGTTAAAGATCCCTACCCACTTTACAGAAAGGCAGGGGTTCGGCAAAATTTCCAGGATAGTGAGGTGAAACTGCTCCCTGGCGTCGGTGATTGGCCATAGTCGCGGAAATAGGCCGACGTTAAAGAAAAAGAAAAAACTATATAGAGTGGCTGAGAAATAAAATGAACTTTGTTACTTTATTTCTCAGCCACTCTATAGAGTTTTTTTTTCTTTAACGTCGACCTAGTTCCGCGACTATGGCCAATCACCGACGCCAGGGAGCAGTTTGACCTCACTATCCTGGAAATTTTGCCTAACCCCTGCCTTTCTGTAAGGTGGGTAGGGATCTTTAAGGTGCCCAACATTGTATGTACACGGGACCGACGGCTGTGTATATGTTGCAGATTATAATAAGCATTTAAGAGATGCACTAAATGTAAGTTTTAGGTTGTTTACTCGTCATTCATATACTCAAACTGAATTCAGTCACATGAATGCACTGAAACAATGAAGATAAGTCGTCTCATTTGCAATGTTGCTAGGTGCCTTATCTACAATGATACATTTGACAGTTTTTGTCAAATGTTTTTAAGCACTTAGATAAGCGTACGCCCCAGTTAACAGAAATTAACATGATAGCTCTAACTGAAAAAGAAAAAAATTAAAGTATTCATGATGGTTGGATATGGTGATCGCAAGAGAACACAAGCGGAAGTTGTCCATTTATTTAACCAAGCTTACCCTAATCGGCCTGCGATTAACCCAATCTTGTGTAAACGAACTTCTAAAGAAAGTCAACGAAACGGGAAGTTTACAAGACAGACCAAAAACAGGCAGCCCGAAAAGCACTACTAGTGGGGATGTGGCTATAAATGTTTTAGTTGATTTACAGGACAATCTCAGTCAATCGCTTCGACAGATGGGGGACCAACAACACGATATGTCTCACATGTCATTTAGAAACTTATTCAAAAGCGAAAAGACACATACCTTCAAGATGCATCTAGTTCAAGAACTTATAGAGGATGATTTTCATAGAACGGACTTTTGTGAAATCATGATGGAGCGGTGCCATGTTGACCCCAATTTTGTAAATAATATTCTCTTCTCCGATGAGGCTACATTTATGCTTAATGGCGCCATCAATATGCACAATTGTGGATATTGATCAGCAGACAATCCGCGGTGAGTGGCTAAAGCACACGCACAAAGACCACTGTTTGGATAGGTATCAAAGGCCATAATATTATTGGACCATTTTTCATTAACGAAAACCTTACGCCAGAACTTTATTTGTAGTTGTTACGTGAACAGATAATCCTAGTAGATTTGGCCATTGTTGGAATGCATCCGCCCAGGTCTTCCAGGTGCATTTTCCTGTGCATAAAAATATTCCCAGCACAGGGTCTAGTCCAACATAGTTTGGTTCCGCATCCTCACTGGCAAAAGCATCGACCGCTTCGTTGACATCAAGACCCGAATGTTCTGGTGCCCAAACCAGAAACAGATCGTTGTTGATGACCAGATCGTTCAGGGCAGTCTTTAAACGTCATACCTTTTTTAAATTGCAATGGTAGGCGCCAGATTGGTTGTCGCAAAGTATTTTGATCGTTTTGTGTATGCGCTGGCTTTGTTTTATGCCTCTCGTACACACCTCCATAGCGTATAAGTATACGCCTGGTATATGGCTGCATAATTGTCGAGGATATATGATATTTTTGCACCGGCTCCTCCTCTTGACCCTGTTTTGGAGCCATCCGTGTACCGACAGTGACGTGCCCTCAATGGCGTGGTTTTGCTTCAATCCACGTCCTCCCTGTCTGAAAAAATCTTGAATAGCTGGGTTGCTGCAGGTCTTTGTAGGCATCAGATCTGAGATCATTTCCAGATTCTCGTGACATTCAATGTTATCAAGTAGTTGAATTTTTCCCACGCTGATTGCCTCCGCAATGCCATCAACCGTTTGTTTAGGTCTCTACATTCTCACATAGACTTCCTCTCCAGCCATATGTGAAAAGTGGATATTTAAAAGGACTTCCAGAGCAGCTAATGGTGTAGGGCTCAATGTCCTCATTATCACTAGATACGCTTGGGTGTAGCGGCTCAATGTCCCCATTATCACTAGATACGCTTGGGTGTAGCATGTTCGTACGTCATACAGTAGAACCAGTTTCCCTTATTTTGATTACTGCTCTCTTTTTTCAACCTATTATTTTGTATTTTCTATAAATAAATTGAACAAACAACGCAAAGATAGCCATCCTTGAAGTACACCTTTACTTATTTGAGCTTAAATGTTATATTTCGTTAATATAATAAGCAGGTGGTAGTGGACTTTTATTTACGTGATAGTAAAGGATTTTTTCACGCCCGAGGAGGTACCACTCCTTACATCAAGGGGCCGGTGAAGTCCCAACGGACGTTTCCGGTTCTGGTGTATGAGTCGGTTTCCCTTATAAACAAAAATGATGATGGCTCCTCCATGTACAAAAGATTCCGGAGATAAAATACCCCCCCATTCGTATCTCCGGGAGAGGGGTGTACAGTGTGTACAGACCGACAATAGGCATGGATGCAAAATGATGAAAATGTTTTGTATCCTCCTACTATGTCGAAAATCATAACTACTGGACAATTGATAGTCCCTTTATTAATCTTATTTTTAAAGGGGTAGACATTGATCCAATCCAATCCATAGCAGGTGGTAGTGGAATTTTCCTTTATGTAATAGTAAAGGATTTTTTCACGCCCGAGGAGGTACCACCCCATACATCAAGGGGCCGGTGAAGTCCCAACGGACGTTTCCGGTTCTGGTGTGTGAGTCGGTTTCCCTTATAAGCAAAAATGATGATGGCTCCTCCTTGTATAAAATATTCCGGAGGCAAAATACCCCTCCATTCGGATCTCCGGGAGAGGGGTGTACAGGGGGCGCCAACATCAAGATTTAACATATCCTTTTCGAATATATGTGGCCTAAATTCTAACCTGAACTCCGTCCACCATTTCCTCCAGGCTAACAGGCCCCAACTCCTCTTCCTCACCGAAACCCAAATCAGTGCCAAAACAGCCACTAATCACCTTAATTTCCCGGGGTATGAGCTCCTTACTGCCTTTAGATTGCATGGAGGCGTGTGCGCATACGTCCGTAGCAATCTACCCTGCACCAGACTTCCCAATTTAGAAGCTGGAAGAAAAGACATACTATGGATAAAACTCTCTCTCAGGGCTGCAACTAAATTCATCTGTTGCATTTATCGGTCACCTTCTGACAACAACTTTGTCCAGCTCTTTGACTACCTTTCTGAAAAAACCGACTATCTGATTTCTCAATATCCTTCCTCCGAGGTCACTATTCTTGGCGACTTCAATGTCCATAATAAGGAATGGCTAGGATCTTCAAAAACTGATCCACAAGGGAGAGCAGCGGAGGCCTTTGCAGTTAGCAATTCTTTGGCCAATATGGTACAGCAACCTACTTACTTTCCTCGTATCCCAACACACAGCTAAAATCCCTTGGATCTCCTTCTTACTACAAATCCTGAATGCTATAAGATATCAGTCACCGCCCCCCTTGGTCGCTCAGACCACGGCATGGTCACTGCTTCCTGTGCAATGCAACCCGAGGTCACACAGTCATCACACCCACGTATCGTTTGGCACTACAACTCCGCAAACTGGGACGAAATGCGGGATTACTTTTCCTCATGTCCATGGGCGTCTGTCTGCTTCTCTCATCCTGACCCCTCTGATATCTCACAAAACGTCACCGAAATTATCCAAGCTGGCATGGAATTATTTATTCCACGTACACAGAAAACCTCTTCAGCCACTCAAAAGCCCTGGTTTTCTAAATCCTGTGACAAGGCCAGACTTGAAAAGGTCAGAGCTCATAAAACGCTTCTACACAATCCCAGTCAAGAAAATCGTCAAGCATTCAACGACGCAAGAAACCGCTATGTCCGCATTCTTTCTGAGGCAAAAAACTCGTTTAATAACCACATCAAAAACAAAGTCCTCTCAAGCTCCAACGGCGGCAAACCCTTCTGGACTCTTGCTAAGTCTATTGGGAATAATTTCTGCAAGAGCACGTTCCCACCTCTTGTCTCAGGTGATGAAATTGTTTCTACCGCCCTGGGCAAGGCTGAACTTTTTGCTTCGTTGCTCGCCGGAAATTCTACTCTCAACCCACCTCCAAATGTTCAACCACCAACAGTCCCCAATGTCGCGCATAAAATGACTGATATCATTTTCCAAACTAAAAAGGTACGAAAGATGCTCTCTTCTCTTAATACCAGGAAAGCCTCTGGCCTTGACGAGATCCCAGCAATTGTTCTCAAAAAATGCGCACCAGAACTTGCTCCTGTCCTGACTCGTCTGTTTCAGATATCTTACAATAAAGGCATATTCCCTAGTAACTGGAAAACTGCTCGAGTACAACCCATCCCCAAGAAAGGATCCAAAGCGCTTCCTAGCAACTACAGGCCTATTTCTCTCCTTTCAGTCATCTCTAAAGTGATGGAAAAGTATATAAACACCGAACTACTAAAATTCCTTGAAAAACACAGTCTAATCCACGACAGGCAGTATGGATTCCGTCAGCGCAGATCGACTGCCGACCTCCTTTCCTTTGTCACCCATTCTTGGAACAAGTCTATGGAACAACACGGTGAATCCCAGATTGTTGCTCTAGACATATCCAAAGCATTCGACCAGGTCTGGCACGCAGCGCTGCTTAATAAACTTCCAGCCTATGGCCTACCACCAAAACTTTGTACCTGGACAGCAAATTTCCTCTCCAACAGGAGCATATCTGTTGTTGTGGATGGCCATTCCTCTAAACTGTATCCAATTAATGCAGGAGTTCCTCAAGGTTCAGCTTTAGCCCCTACTTTGTTTCTTCTCCACATCAATGACCTCCTCTCTAGCACATCCAACCCAGTTCACAGTTACGCGGACGACAGCACCCTCCACTCAAACATACAATATTCTAAGCTTGTCTCTTTAGCCCAATTAGATGAGGATCGCAGACTCATGGAGGGTTCTGTCTCCGTAGACCTCCAAAAAATATTAGACTGGGGAAGTAGAAATCTTGTACAATTCAACCCCACCAAAACTAAGTCTTGCTTTCTTTCTCACAAGAGATACACCAGCCCTAGACCGATCACAATGAACAACCAAGTTATTCAAAGTAATGAGTCCTTTTCTCTTGTTGGCATTACTGTGGATCGAAATCTTAATTGGCACCAACATGTTACATCAATTGCAGAAGCGGCTGCTAAGAAATTGGGTTTCCTCTTCCGGGCTCGCAAATTCTTTTCACCAACTAATCTCTATACCTTATACACTTCACAAATAAGGCCAAACCTCGAATACTGCTCCCACATCTGGGGTGCAGCTGCCGCTTCTACACTCGCTATCCTGGACTCCATTCAAAAGAGAGCTATACGTCTCATCGGTGACCCTACCCTCACCCAAAGGCTTCCATCCCTTGCCCACCGACGTGCCGTTGGTGACCTCTCTCTCTTTTATAGATATCTGCACGGGCACTGCTCAGAGGAGCTTTCCTCCATAATTCCCCCACCTGCTGCCCCCAGCAGATCTACCAGGGGAACAGAGCGAATGCACCCTTTTAACGTCCAGGTTACCAGACATAGAACATCTTGTTATGCCCGCTCTTTTGTCCCGAGGACTTCCAAGTTGTGGAATTCCTTGCCGGCACATCTTTTTCCTTCTCCTCCGAACCTCCAAACCTTCAAGTCCAGAATTAACAAGCTGCCTCTTTCCTCCTTGTCAACACCCACGGTACGATAGTATTTAGGCTGTAAGCCCTCGTGGTGTGTTGTTGACATTAAAAAAAAAAAAAGAAGCGGGAAGAAAAGACATACTTTGGATAAAACTCTCTCTCAGGGCTGCAACTAAATGCATGTGTTGCATTTACCGGCCACCTGCTGACAACAACTTTGTCCAGCTCTTCGACAAACTTTCTGAAAAAACCGACCATCTGATTTCTGAATATCCTGCCTCCGAGGTCACTATTCTTGGCGACTTCAATGTCCATAATAAGGAATGGCTAGCATCTTCAAAAACCGATCCACAAGGGAGAGAAGCGGAGGCCTTTGCAGTCAGCAATTTATTCGCGAATATGGTTCAGCAACCTACTTACTTTCCTCGCATCCCAACACAGATCTCAAATCCCTTGGATCTCCTTCTTACCACAAAACCTGAATGCTATATCAGTCACCGCCCCCCTGGGTCTCTCAGACTACGGCATGGTCACTGCTTCCTGCGCAATGCAACCCGAGGTCACACAGTCATCACACCCGCGTATCGGTTGGCCCTACAACTTCACGAACTGGGACAAAATGCGGGATTTATTTTCCTCATTTCCATGGGCGTCTGTCTGCTTCTCTCATCCTGACCCCTCTGATATCTCACAAAACGTCACCGAAACTATCCAAGTTGACATTGAATTATTTATTCCACGAAGACAGAAAACCTCTTCAGCCACACAAAAGCCCTGGTTCTCTAAATCCTGTGATAATCCTGTGATAAGGCCAATGACTCTCTCTAGCACATCGAACCCAGTTCACAGTTATGTGGACGACAGCACCCTCCACTCAAATATACAATATTCTAAGCCTGTCTCTTTAGCCCAATTAGATGAGGATCGCAGACTCATGGAGCGTTCTGTCTCCGTGGATCTCCAAAAAATATTAGACTGGGGAAGTAGAAATCTTGTTCGAATCAACCCCACCAAATCTCAGTCTTGCTTGCTATCTCATAAGAGATACACCAGCCCTAGACACATAACAATGAACAACCAAGTTATTCAAAGTAATGAGTCCTTTTCACTTGTTGGCATTTCTGTGGATCGAAATCTCAATTGGCACCAACATGTCACATCAATTTCAGAAGCAGCTGCTAGGCAATTAGTTTTCCTCTTCCGGGATCGCAAATACTTTTCACCCGCTAATCTCTATATCTTATATACTTTACAAATAAGGCCAAACCTCGAATACTGCTCCCACATCTGGGGTGCCGCTGACGCTTCTACACTCGCTATCCTGGACTCCATTCAGAACAGAGCTATACGTCTCATCGGTGACCCTACCCTCACCCAAAGGCTGCCATCGCTTGTCCACCGACGTGCCGTTGGTGGCCTCTCTCTCTCTCTCTCTCTCTCTCTCTCTCTCTCTCTCTCTCTCTCTCTCTCTCTCTCTCTCTCTCTCTCTCTCTCTCTCTCTCTCTCTCTCTCTCTCTCTCTCTCTCTCTTATAGATATCTGCACGGGCACTGCTCAGAGGAGCTTTCTTACATAGTTCCTCCACCTGCTGCCCCCAACAGCTCCACCAGGGGAACAGAGCGAATGCACCATTTTACTGTCCAGGTCACCAGACATAGAACATCTTGTTATGCCCGCTCTTTTCTGAGAGGACTTCCAAGTTGCGGAATTCCTTGCCTGCACATGTGTTTCCTTCCTCCGAACCTCCAAACTTTCAAGTCCAAAATTAACCCGTTGCCTCTGTCCTCCTGGTCGACACCCACGGTACGATAGTATTTAGGCTGTAAGCCCTCGTGGTGTGTTGTTGAAATATAAAAAAATCTAATAGTCAGCCTGATAGAGAAAGATTGTAGCTACTGGTTTTAATTTATGTGTATGAACTAGAGTACGGAGAGCTATCAGATGATAAATTTTGGTTAAACTAAAGGTTTCAAAGCTGACACTTGTAGGCAAATATAACATTAACCAATACGTGTCAGACTTGCACAAGTAGCAACATTGTATTCAAACTAATAATTGTTTAATTATTGTTGAATGTGACCAACATATTCCATTATACAACAATGCATACGCGACCAGATTACAAAAGTGATCATGCGACAAGATTTGCATTTCAAATAGCTTTTTAGTGTTAGATACACAATAAGTGATTTACTAAACAACATCATCGAAACGTAAAGTAGAAAATTTATGTGTAAAAAGCGCCAGATCGTGTTCATTTCACGCAACATAGATTTTTTACATGTTTTTCAGAGCCTACTATTTAAATTCTCTCGGTCGCGCACCGGCTTGGGAAACAAAGAATTTCCTCTTTTGTTTTGTGTGTACGGTTAGAATTTTCCATGCAGGAAACTGCATAATTTATACAATGAAGTGGGTCATAAATTTTTAATACATTTGTAAATTTGTGTTTATTAGGCGTAAGTGAAAAGGGCGTGCAATATATTTTATTATGCCCCTATGGTATCGTCCCGAATCTAATGATCGGTACATAAAAAAGAATGCTGGTAGGGATATAGAGGATGTATGAGCAAACAAAGCGGACGCAAAAGCATAAAGAATGATATGCCTACATTTTTCTCATTGTCGATAGCAATGAGGGAGGGTTGTTTTTAGACGGCCTACAAGGTAGATATCATAAATTTACAGCCCTTTTGTTTGTATGATTAGAATATTGCTTTCAAGAAATTTGTGGAGTAAAACATAATGAGTTATTTTTAACGGTAACATACGAGATTGTTTGTAACAAAATATATTAAAAATACTGTAAAAAATAAAATATATACGGACCGAAAAAAAGTTGATTTTATATAAAGTAGCTTAATGTAGTCTTGAAAGTCTAAATGCGACAGTGAGCTAAGTAGCGAATCTTCACAAGTTTTGTAATGCCTTACGTAACTTACCTTATCTGCTCAACTTATCATTGACCTGACCTGTTTCAACTTATTTATGTTAAATTTAGTCCGTGGATGATGGGTAACCTTCCAATTACATCCCTTTCTATGCACAAATCCACATGTTAAATTTAAGTAGCTGATTTTTACGAACAATTCACTCCAAAGCATGTTAAGAACCTCGGTGGTTCAGGGGTAACAACGTGTGCCTCTGAAGCAAAGGGTACTGGGTTCGATCCCAGCGTATTCCTTTCACTTTTTCAGTACAAACTGTAACATTAACATCAGCCAAGGTTCTGGCATTGTATTTGAGCAAGTTGAATGTCTGCACGTTCTGCCCTTCGTAGGGGGCGTAAAGCCGTCGGTCCCGTGTCCATGCGACGTTGGGCACGTTAAAGATCCCACCCTCCTTACAGAAAGGCAGGGGTTCGGCAACATTCCCAGGATAGTGAGGTGAAACTGCTCCCTGGCGTCGGTGATTGGCCATAGTCGCGGAAATAGGCCGACGTTAAAGAAACAAAAACACACATACACACTCCAAAACATGTAAACTTTTTTCTCGCAAGATAATATATCATTCAACTGATGTGACATTTTGTTGGTTCAAAAGTTATAAAGAAGAGGTTATGTTGGAAATAGTAGAGGTGTAAGATAGAAACTGCATCCAGAAAAAATTCATAAGCTCAAGAAGTAAATCATTGTCTATAAGTACTCGTTAACAGTGGCCCTTTAAACCAACTTTAAATCCACACCTTAACGGAAAACGGAAAACAGAATAAACCAATAAAAGTGAAAAAATATTGTCCAAAAAATATTTGAGTAAATTTGATAATCTTATTTGTCATATTTAGACGGCGTGTTTCTAAAAAAAAAAACAATTCAACTGATAACAAAAAAAAAAGAATCTATTGACAGCCGGTAAAAAGGACGCTACTAGGTGTGATACTGACCACCGTGGTTGATTTTATTTGTACGCTACAGCATTATTTCACTCAAAGAGAATTTTTTCAACTTTCTATTCAAATTCATGCACAAAAGTAGCGTCTTTAATATGCAATAAAGGTCTTCTATGCTAATTGAAAAACTAGAATAAGCTTACCTATTCCATCCCACCAGCCTGTGGCGAAAATATGTATGGGTGCCGTTTTAAATCAAACAAACCTGAGATGAAGAACCAAACAAAATCCGAAACCTAAAACACGTACATGCATTTTTTTGTGAATCTCCAGACTGACGATCTTCCGTTGCCTACCAGTTTGATGCCATTGTTCAGAGGTGGCGCCACTTGCCTGAATTGGGATCTTCATTTCTGTACTTAGAAAATCACTGGATTATTTTACCCACCTTGTTGATATTCCTAGACTCTCCGCTAGATCCAACTGTTATTAGCATACATCTGGTTTTGGTTTAAAGTATTGTAACAATCACAGCAAGTCAGATGTATACATAATAAAGAAAAGAGGGTCCAGAATGAAGCCCTATATAACACCAGACATATATGCAGGTTGCTGGAAAATGTTTTGCCAAAAATAAGATTGCTTTGGGATCAAAATAATCTTATGAAAACAGACTATTTTTTGTTGGTAATTACCAATTATTTTTATAAACATAAACAACCCTTAATGAGTGTTTTCTTTCCGATATTGAATTTCTCAGGAAAAATACGTTAAAGAGCGTGTTTTGAATTCCCAAAAAAAAAGTATGGTTATCTTTGAACTGGTGATACATTTACTGTTGTTGCTTACGTTCGTCCCCTGTGGGTCCGGGGACTAACTAAAAGAATAGGCCCAAGGTAACTCCTGCCTGTCATAAAAGGCGACTAATTGGAATCAAACACTAGCGGGGGTCTAGTCCATGTGAGCCTGGTGTAACGGTATAAATTGGATAGCTAAACACTTAAGCTAGCTTGGACGTATTTGTGGTTCCTCCTCTGCTTGGCACACATAATTATTGGCGACAACTGTGGTTAATTCTTCTGGATATCCCTCGTATGATGAATCGAATTTAGATCTTTCGTTAAATTATTTATATTTGTATTACCCCTGGTATATCGTGCCGGCTTACACGCTTGCGTTGCCGTTGCGGTAGTTCGGAAAGGGTCCGCATGTTGAAGAGGATAGATGGCTGGGGACGTATGTGATGCGAGAGAGAGCGAAGGGTGTGGCAGCACCTGTTTTCAAGTCGGAGATATGAATGCACTGAAAGTTTCGAGGGAGATTTTTCGTTGGTAATTTGTGGAGTTAACACGTGGTTCCGTCTGAGGAGCAAGTTTTGGATATTAAGTATCCTCCCTTGTGGGTTTTGGTTGCTCTAAGAATTTAATCTGCAGTCTTTCTGGTGATGTCGTAATGTACGGATTTAGTGCCGAAGGCTGTGGAGAGACCCGTTTAGGGGATTTAAGGACCACATTTATCGTATCCCGTTGTGGAATTTCGTTTCCCTCTCTGGAGGGACCTTGTACCGGCTGGATTTTCCTTGTACCGGAGGAAGTATACCTTGTACCGGCTGGATTTTCCTTGTACCGGCTGGATTTCTCGTACCGATGAAGTCTTTGGGTAGGGCGATTTTTGTGTGCCGAATAGCCTTGTGGTAGGCAGACATTATTGTATTGGGCGATATCTTTGGTAAATTCACGTACCGTAAATTTGGAGTGGATTAGCGAATTTTTATGTACCGAACAAGATATATGGCTGTCGAATTAAATGGAGAAAGGAATTAGGATCTCAGTAAGAAGGTCTTCCCTATCGTTGTCGCATTGCCGTACCGTTATTGCATTATTCCCGTGGTTGCAGTCCCGTATTCCTAGAGGCCTTGGCTGGTTTGGAATTTGATGATAATTAGACGGCCTAGAAGTCCAGGAATGTCAAGTAAGAATTTTCCGTTTTGTGATAACGAATAAAGTGATAAGAGACATTCTTGATAAGATACATTTTTGAATATTCATCTGTGTTAAATTTACTAAAATCAAATCGAATTTATTTTATTTTAACTTCACTAAATATGGTACAGATTTTTATAAGACCACTATTAATATAATTGCTTCACTTTTGAGAGTACCATTAGTTATCATTTACTGTTAGCTTTAGACCAGCTTATTGATTATTCTTTCGAACCTGATCTTTAATCAAGCCACTTACTGTAATTATCGTGTAATTAAGTAATAATTGGGGAAAATGATTTGTGAGCTTTGCGTGCACGAAAAGTGGAATTTTCCGTAGAACAACTATATTTGTAGTACATTCATAGATATTCAGTAAAGATCTTGTTATTTGGTAGTAAGCCATTTCTGTGATATTATAGAGACTTATTTATTTTTATTGATTACTTTAGATCAGAATTTTAAAAAAACTTTTAATAAATTCTTGTATGCCAAAGAAGCTTAATAAAAGCCCGTATTTTATCATATTTTAGGTGTTTTGGTTTTGTGCGTTTGTGTTTTCTTTTTCAGGACTGTTGATAGATTAGATCATTACCGTTATCTTTATCTGTGGGTCTATGAGACCATACCGTTCCGAATTTTAGTTTGTGTTATCGTAATTACATCTCCCTTATAGCTTCCTGTGCTCGATTGTGGTTGGCTATAGTTGCCAGTGTGATCCAAGAGTTCTTGGTTGTGTTGGATCTGGGCAAGGAAGCAGATTAGTAAACATCTTGTTAGAATATCCGGGAGTGGAGGTTAAACAATCAAGTGGCGCCCCTAATTAAGATCTTATTTTAACCCACGCCCATCTCCACTGTATAAAAGCTGGCGGCCCTCTAACTTCCCGGTAACTTAGCTTATGCCAATGACAAATTAGATTTGTGTATAGATTAGGAATTATTTGAGCATTTGTCATCTGGTATAAAAGGAAGCGCGGCGGCGTCATACTGGAGGGAGGCGGATATCTCTGCGGAGTGATGTAGACCCGGATTTTGAGGCCTCCACTCTGGACTTAGAAATGGATGCCCGCGCTTGGTTGTTACTCGGGAGCGGGGTTCCGGATGGGTGCCGCCTTGGGTTGAGTACTGGCGGGTGTCGTGTGTCTAGACGACCCGGAGGGGGTTGACAACTCTGATGAGTGGTAAATACCCGGAGTTTGGGGCCCCCACTGTGTGCTTCGGAACGGACGGACGGCCTGGCTTGTGCGATGCTCGGGAGCGGGGCTCGATGGGATGTCGCCTTGAGTCTAGCACTGGGGGGTGTCGGGTCTAGACGAACCCGGAGGAGAGCTGAGATCTTTAGGGGTGGAATAAAACTAAGGGTGTCGTCTCCTGTTGGAAGCTCGATTTGTTGGGTGAAATTTAAGCTAACGCTGGCAGGTGTTGGACCTGGATGAACCCGGAGGTGGCTGGGGTATCTAGGGGTGGATTACACCTGGAGACTTGGGCCTACTCTGTGAGCATCGATACAGGCTAACGACCCCGCCTGAAAGCTGCTCGAGGGCGGGACTTCATGATACCGCCTCGAGTCAATGAAACACTGGCGGGGGTCTGGTGCAGGGGAGGCTGGGAGGAGGCAGACATCTCTGGGGAGTGATATGCACCCGGAGTTTGGCGCCTCCACTGGGGCCTCAGAGACTGACAATTGGCCTCGCTTGGTTGTTACTCGGGAGCGGGGTTCCAGATGATACCGCCCTGGATTGAGCCCTGGCGTGTGTCCTGGGGGACTCTGATCTCTGATGAGTGGTAAACACCCGGAGTTTGGAGCCCATACTGTGTGCTACGAAACGGACGGACGGCCTCGCTGGGGTGATGCTCGGGAGCGGGCTCGATGTGATGTTGCCTTGAGTCTTAACACTGTTAGGTGTCAGGTTTGGAAGAGCCTGAGTGGAGCTGAGATCTCTAGGGGTGGATTACAACTGGAGATTAGATGCTGCTCGAGAGCGGGACTTCATGATACCGCCTCGAGGCAAACACTGACGGATGTCGGGTCCAGACGAACTAGGAGAGAGGTTCTCTCTTTGAGCTTCGAAATGGGCAAGCGATTTCACTCAGATGGCAGTACACCTGCCAAACAAACTTTCACCCTCAAGAAAAGATCGACTCCCCCAGGGAGCCGGAATTGATGGGAGAAATATAAATAATTAGAAGTGAGCCACAATAGACCTAAGGTCGCGGTGGAGGGACTGGAATAGCCCAATCACAATAAAATCTAATCTAATCTGCTTAGGTTCTGAAACCTTTAAGACATGGCGATAGTAAATGTAAATATATCACGAACTGGATACAAGGCAAGTTCCCAAACCTATTTATTTTTCATTGCTGCTAAGCTAGGCAGTGTTGTATTTCGACATTAAACCGAGTAGAGACAAGTACAACAACTTGTAGTTAAATAACTCCGTCGCTTATAAAAGTACACAAGTTAAAACGACATACAAACGTAGGTATAAAACATAAGTAGGTAATGCGGCACTTTGAGCAGACAGTGACGTCACAGGAAGTGACGTCACGGCGCCGGCGCCACGCCCTGGCGCCGGCGCCACGCCCTGGCGCCGGCGCCACGCCCTGGCGCCACGCCCTGGCGCCTGCCACGCCCTGGCGCCTAGCCACGCCCTGGCGCCGGCGCCTGCCCCGGCCCCGGCGCCTAGCCACGCCCTGGCGCCTGCCACGCCCTGGCGCCTAGCCACGCCCTGGCGCCTGCCCTGGCGCCTGCCCCGGCGCCTGCCCCGGCCCCGTTCCTAAGGTCATTGACCTGTCTAGGAAACTGTGACGTCACACGACTTGTGCCAGACAATCACATCCAGACAGTCACATTTACATTTAGCCGTGTTATTCCTAAGGCCATTGACCTGTCTAGGAAACTGTGACGTCACACGACTGGGGCCAGACAGTCACATGCAAACATTCCAAAGTGTCTAACCTATTACTTCAAATTATTATATTTTGAAAAAAACCATTTGGTGCAGGTGAGTTTCGAACCCGGGGCATTCAGATGGGAGGCAACGATGCTACCCGTTGAGCTAAGCAGACGCTTATTAATTTATTGTTTTAGGTTGGTATATATATATACGACTACAAACAAACCATACATGTAACATAATTAAAGTTTATTATTAGACAAATGGATGATTTACAAAATAATGTTTAATATTAGAGGCTGCTGAACCAAAACGGAGGAAAATGGCGGAATGAAAGATGGAAGCCTGTGATACCTTACAAACCATACATGTAACATAATTAAAGTTTATTAGTAGACAAATGGATGATTTACAAAATAATGTTTAATATTAGAGGCGGAACCAAAACGGAGGAACCAAAATGGCGGAAAATGGCGGAATGAAAGATGGAAGCCTGTGATACCTTAAGCTGACATCCCTGACATTATAAAAATGGCGGCTTTCGCTGATAAAGAATGGCGGCTTTCGTTCTTAAAGATGGTGCCTTTTGTTGATAAAGATGGTTGAAGACTCCATTATTTAAAGATACGTCACCCCAACCTAGCCGACAAATGAGAGTGAGGTTGATAAGCGAGAATAATGGTATTGCCGACAAATGAGAGTGAAGGTTGATAAGCGAGAATAATGGTATTGGTCGAAGACTCGGAAGATCCGTGAGATGTACGATGGAACCAATACATGCACGGTGTTAAGGAGGCCAAATCAAATTGGAATATACAATAAAATGGCCACTTCCGGTCTAAACTTTAAATCCTTGTATCTTTTCAACGACAAGTGATAGAAATGAACCGACTTTAAAAATGTATCGTTTCGTAACAAGCTCTACAAGAAACTGAGATAAAAAAACTTTAAACCCTTATCGCGGAAGATCCGTGAGATGTACGCTGGAACCAACACATGCACGGTGTTAAGGAGGCCAAATCAAATTGGAATATACAATAAAATGACCACTTCCGGTCTAAACTTTAAATCCTTGTATCTTTTCAGCGGAAAGTGATAGAAATGAACTAACTTCAAAAATGTATGTTTCATAACAAGCTCTACAAGAAAATGAGATAAAAAACTTTAAACCCTTATCGCGGAAGATCCGTGAGATGTACGAGAGAACCAACACATGCACGGTGTTCAGGAGGCCAAATCAAATTGGAATATACAATAAAATGGCCACTTCCGGTCTAAACTTTAAATCCTTGTATCTTTTCAACGACAAGTGATAGAAATGAACCGACTTTAAAAATATATCGTTTCGTAACAAGGTCTACAAGAAAATGAGATAAAAAACTTTAAACCCTTATCGCGGAAGATCCGTGAGATGTACGAGAGAACCAACACATGCACGGTGTTAAGGAGGCCAAATCAAATTGGAATATACAATAAAATGACCACTTCCGGTCTAAACTTTAAATCGTTATATCTTTTCAATGGAAAGTGATAGAAATGAACTGACTTTAAAAATATATCGTTTCGTAACAAGGTCTACAAGAAACTGAGATAAAAAACTTTAAACCCTTATCGCGGAAGATCCGTGAGATGTACGCTGGAACCAACACATGCACGCTGTTCAGCAAAGCAAACTCTATAAAACATATTCAATAAAAAATGTTACTTCCGGGTAGACACTTCCGGTATAGCTATTCTTAGAGCTACATACATGTGTGACACATCAAAATAATCGTCTTGTTGAACAGAAGAAATATAATATTTAAGTAAGTCAGAACAAGCTGTGTTAACACCTAAAACCAACACACTCTCTCTTGTGTAGTAGGTATAGATGGTATGGTATGGTATGGTTTATTTGGAGACTTTCACCTAATTATCGATAAGAACACTGGTTATTTTAATGCGACTAAGCTGTGTAAAAATGGTGAGAAAAGATTCAGACATTGGCTGGAAAATAAGAAAACTAAAAGAGTTGATTATCTATTACAACGGTCAGCTAAAGAAACAGTCTATGTACCAATCAATACCGATACCCTTAATATTTCAACCGAAGGTGTCCACTTAGAGTCACATCTAGGGGGCCGGAATTCCGGCCCCCTAGATGTGCTGGAAGCAACATCTCAACTAACACCTACAACCGCTACATACTTACACCTAAAACCAACACACACTCTCTTGTGTAGTAGGTATAGATGGTATGGTATGGTATGGTTTATTTGGAGACTTTCACCTAATTATCGAATGGAAACATCCTATAGAGTTTCCGGAGGATGTAGATAGCGGTTAATTAATCGTTGGAAACATCTGGTCCTAATGTGTTTTCCGAAGGATGTAGATAGTGTTCTCAGATTTTTAACAGTCAACCAACCAGAAGAATACAACCAATTAAAGTAGAGGGGGGAAAACCTATTTAACATCAGAGTTTACGATAGCAAGTTTAGTTTAAAAGTTCTAGCTATGAAAGCTGCTTGGAATTGTTGTGCTGAAACAATGTGTGACGAAAACGATGGTCCTGATTTCCGTGAACATCATAGGAAAAAGTTATTGTTTAACAAATATCAAGATGATACTAGGATGCTAATGGAAACAACTTTCAACATCAGAAGATCTGTAAAATTAGTAACTGGTGTTAGTGCAAGAAATGAGTTCACAATACTTGTGAAATTTGTTAACCCTTTGGCTCTAGATGAAGAAAATCAATATCTAGCATTGGAAGAGTGGCAGTTTTACGATTTTATGGATAACATACATGCATTATCTGCAAAGTGGTTTAAAGATAATGAACAAACTCATGCTGTAACTCAGACGAGCTACTGTCGAATCTCTTCTGCAACGATACTAGGTGAAAAAGTTTTATGTGTTAATAATTGTTTTACACATATGGTTATGTATCTAAATGAAGACACTGTAGAAAAGCTGGTGGAGCATGAGGAAATCATTAAGGAAAGATTTGAGTATGTAAGAGAAACACAGTTTGCTTGGATATATGACTGTTTTCTTCGCGACATCGTTCAAACATTAACAGAGCTGGGTAATTCAGATGTGAGTGCCGCGCAAACCATCCGAGTGATAAAAACCCTACTCAACAACATGTCTCCAACATTCAAGTATTACATGTCAGAGTGTTTGCATTACGCTCAAGAACAAGTGCTAACCGACATCAATAACCTCATCAATGGCACCACCTCTTAAAGCAAGCTTCGTCATCCTGACAGCATTGTGTCAAAATGTGTTTTACGTCTACAAACCACCAAATGTGAAAGAAGTGCGAATCTGTTTCGATGACTGCACCAAATGGTCTGGACTAACAAGAACATATCTGCACAACGATGAAGCGATTGAAGTTTCAACATACAACATGTCCAATATTAAAACTGATATAGTACATTATAAACTTATGTTTTTGTTTGATCATGGCACCCGAGGTGAGACAGCTGACTGGAGAACTCTTGTGTTAAATGATTCTTACCTGTTCACTTCAAATTATATTTCTATGTTTATATCAACTGGTTTTCTTATGTGTCTTGCCATATTTATGCTCATGTATTTTGGTTTTAAATATTACACTGTACTTAAAGATATTTATCGTAAACATATTTGTTAATAAAAATATATAACTGAAGATGTCTGTGTTTTATTCATTAGTTAAGCACCTATAGTTAAGATGAGATACTGTGAATCGTGCTCGTTACAAGTGAAAAAAGAGTGCTTTACGTAGTGAAATTCACAAATCTAAAGTGTGTGAACCGTGGGAAGTTGAACAAGTTTATATGTTAACTCAAGCTTTTAAAAACAGAATGGCTACCTATCGTATTAGTATGGATGGTAGTGATATACGACTTGCCATGGAAAGTGTGAAGCAGAAATTGTTTCATTTGATGGAGGCTGCTTTAGCCAAACACGATACAGTTAAAATGAATCTAGAATTGTTTGGTTTGTATGTGCTCCAAAGTCGAAATAAAAAAAAAAGAAATGAAGTCATTTAATACTAAAAATAAAAATATCACAGTGGCAACTAACTTTGAAAATATATATCAAGAATTTTACTGAGGAGGTTTACACAAAAGCTTTAGAGTTTGCTGAAAGGTGATAGCGGATGGATGTTGGAAAGACTAATGTGGTTGGAAATTAATATTAATAAATGTATTTAAAAGTAGATTAAAATAAAAAAACAGATATATTTTACAACGTTTGTTTTATTATGGCATTAAGCTTACAATATAAGTAAATAATGATATACAGTTATTTATGCTACAGATACATTTTCTATTATATCCTAAAGTATGATCCATACACAAAGGAGTATCAGGCACTAACTTTGGACAGCGTTCACTGGTTTCCAGGTTGATAACATCCACTTGATAACCACAGGTTGATAGTAAATGTAACAAAAACCTTTGCTTGTTTTCACCTTTAACATAAATTCTGTCAACACGTTGGGCTATAATATGTTTTGCTATTATGTTTGGTAATTCTTCTAAATTGATATCACCACAATTATAGTCAAGGCAATGGTGTTGTGTTTGTAGAAACTTCACTTGCTTGATTATGTCTGCAGACAGTAAACGTAATGGTGTATGCGGTTTAAAAACACAATGCACTGTTTGGAAACCATTATAAATCACAAACTCTTTAGGTGTAAATTCAGGCAGACAAAAACCCTGAGTATCAACGACCACGAACCTCATCGTGAAAGTGATTGCAACATCCTTGCAGCTACATTATATAGCGTACGATGTTGGAGAGTGGGGCATACTCGATGACGCAATCATGTATAATTACACAAAAACATTTTGTGTGATTGGGAAAGTTGGTAGTACTTTCCATTTCCAATTTGATATCCACAGTAGAAGGTTTTATAGAGTCGCTATACTTGGAGCAATCAAATACAAACATGGGATATTTTAGGAAAGACTTGTAATCCAAGGTAGGCTGTGGTTCTCTGCCAACATACGAACGTTGAAATTCAATCATGTTTTTATATGCCTCGACGTAATTTGCTTGGTTAAAGTTCAGGTTCATACCCTCTGTGGGGATTTGTTTCGAATTTAAGTGAAGTCTTATATCTCGAATACCCACATGATCAAACTCGTTGATGTCTTTTCTAACGTTACTGTATCGATCTGTTTGGAATATCACAATAACAAATCTGGGTCGTTCAGTGTTTGAGGATGTCTTAATAGACCACAAGTCTTTCGTTGAATTATTTAGATTTGGTAATTCATACATCTCCCATTTTCTATATGGTATAAGGATTTTCTTATCTAGAGCAATCGACTTTAATAATTGCTGCTGTATAACTTCACTAGGGTGGATATGTTTCACCTGCAGAGCCATATACTCAATGTTAAACTTTAATGCTTTATCTGCATCTGCGGCACCAACCAAAATAAAGCAATTTCTATCATTCTGAGCTCTAGTGAGACGTAGAAGCAATTTACTGAAAAGCACTCTTTTATAGTCTTTGAAAATATTACACAAGTAGCTAAGAGGTATGCAGTAGCAAAAACGTTCATTTTTTAACATCACATTGTTTTCGGTTGGATGCCATCCCGCTGGAATCAGAGCTCTTGCTTCATCACTGTTTGCTTCCAAAAGTGTTCTAATTGATGTAACTATACCAGGATTTCTAACATGTTCAATAATCTGATTACACATTTCAACCGCAATAGAGGAAAACAAATGAGCTGCTGCATTAGACGTTACTTCTACAGTTCCAATCGTACCACTCGTCTCGATACTACCATTTATCAGTAGAACAGATGAAGACCAATCGTAAAAAATATCTTGTTGATTGATTGCAAACTCACAGGTATCATTATGGTCAAACGATCTGGTTTGAGGAGCGTATGTGTGTATTTCTTCCCCTCTGATTGACTCGTCGTGCACAGGGTCTGCGAATATATGTAGTTTGCTTAACATCGTAACCCAATGATTGTAGAAACTGTATGTTCTCCCAAGATAGAACCGCTTTCGACTCAGGTAGCGAAGATACTGAAGCTGGAGCGGTTTGATTACTACTATTTATAATCAGCATAATATGTTGGTGTCTCTTTCAACTCCAATATCACAATGATCTCCTCACCTTGAAAGTTCACAGGTACTGAATTCTGATCGATAATGTTTACATTTATATGCGAAATGATACGTGTGGTAAGAGGCATAAAAACCTTACTATATGGTTTTATATCAATCGCATAACCAGGGTCTACCATAGGAGCAAACTCATATACTGTATGTGTAGGTTTTCCATCGTGGTAAGAACCATCTACTATGTTGCATTCCAAACGAATCGTCTTTACTCGTACAATTTCTACGGGTAAATTGGAAACGTAAAGTTTACCTGTAGCAAGACGTTGTTTAGAAAATCCCAATATTGGTGCTATCGAAGCGTCGGTAGAAAAGTCTATATCATACTGACATGTAATCTCACATTTCAAAGTGTTGTTGTTGGCTTTTAGCGAAAACAGTTTTACCACATCGATGTTGTGTTCTACTGCAGGATCCAGATGTTTATCTTTAATATAACGTCGTAACAACTCATTCTGAATGTATTTCTCGATATCACTGATTTCATATGAACCATCTGGAATACTTATTTCTTGTCGAATCTTTCTACCACTCACAGCAGAAAAATAATGAAACTTATTACACCCACGTTCTATGTTTGGTATAGTGTTATATGTATGAAAGTTTGCAAGCGCGAGCGAATACTCAAAGTGTGGTTTTAATACTAACGGTGGAAATATTTCCATCGATAAAGAGGACGAAGAACCCTTCAAAGCAAACGTACGCGCCATGACTGAAACACAGATACTACTGTTTAAGTCTTTTATTTAAAAATTTTAAACATAAGTGACCACAATTATAAGTATTATACTTTTGATATACATCATGATTATACAATATAGTACAGTTTTTAAGATAATACAACAGTTCAGTTGGCGGCTTCAAGTTTCCATATGAGTCAAAGTACACGGCCGTGTCACCACGTTTCTTAACTGCAACCCAATGACTACCTGGCTCTTTGTTTGTTTGCAAATTCATGATAAATGATTCATTCTTGCGTGATCCATTCGATGGTAAAGTATCTCGCATGTATACACCTCTAAAATATGGAATTTTCATTTTACCAGCAAATTTCACAAGATCTATATTTGTTAGAGGTCTTGCTGGTAAACACTTTACACGTTTTTTGGTTTATGTAAATACAAACCGAAACCGCTTCGCTGTTTCTTCATATACAAGCCACTACCTCGGTGACCAACAGCAATAGCCTCCATCGTTTGGTTATGACGTTTTGCTTCTTCCAATTTTTGTTTGGCTGATTTAGCATCGTTCACGGCTTTAGCAATACCCGCAGCACCACCACCTAGAGCTCCCAGCGCTGATAGACCACCAAAAATTAAAGGTAGTAGTGGAAGGAAACCGCCACTTTTCGGTACTGGAATAACTCTGGGTGTCTTGACTTTCTTACGACCGCCAGCATTTTTAATTACTTTTCTCGCTACATGTAGTAAATTTTTTACAGATGGAACTTCCGCACCCACAGCTATGGCACCTTTCATTAAATTTATTATGTTTTTAAATGGTATTTTACCGCCACATTTTACTTTTTTACTGCTACGTTTACGTTTGGTTGCCGTCTTTGGGGTTAAACCCATACCAAGCTTTCTTTTAACTTTCATAGTGTTTGTAACACCCCAAGCAGCTAACTTTTCACCAAAACTTGCGTCCTTCGACTTTACTCTCTCCCAAGCTCGGTTCTCCAGCACCTCGTCAGCTCGATGTCTATCACTCAACTGTTTTGATTGAGAGTATGCGATATCGTGATCTCGACAAGCACGATCTAAAGGATTGATACCTTGATCACCTCTTGCTAAACGTTCTTTAAGTTTAGTACCCGGGCCACAAAATTGATAACCAGGAACATGCAGCTCAACAGGTAATTTGTTGATGGTAGTGTTAACAAGACCTTCACCTTGGCACACCAACATTTATACTGCTAATGAGGTATGATAAATCTAAGTATTTATATAGATGATTGCACTCGTAAAAGTTTTAGTTTAGTTAACGATGCGTATTGTTAAACACGCAAAAGCTACCCTACCAGTCACAAACATAGATGATGTTGTTACCATTCCATCACCTAAACAGCAAAGACATGGACTTCTTTTACCAAACACAGTTAGATGTTTGATATGTGGTCCAAGTGGATGTGGTAAAACAAATGTTATGCTAAGTTTGTTGTTTGAACCCAACGGTTTAAAATTTCAAAACGTATACGTATACTCAAAGTCTTTATATCAACCTAAATACAGTATGTTGAAGGAGGTGTTGGATGCTACGAAAGGTGTTGGATACTATCCATATAGTGAAAACGAGGAGATATTAGATCCTGCAGATGCAAAGAGTAATTCAATTTTTATATTTGATGATGTAGCTTGTGATAAGCAAGATAAAATAAAATCGTATTTTTGTATGGGTAGACATAAAAATATTGACAGTTTCTACTTATGTCAGACATATAGCAAAGTTCCGAAGCAATTGGTGCGTGATAATGCTAACATTATAGTTTTATTTAAACAAGATGAAACTAATCTTAAACATGTGTATGATGATCATGTAACTACCGATATGAGTTTTGAAAAGTTCAAGCTCCTTTGTGGTGAATGCTGGCAAAACAAACATGATATGGTGGTTGTCGTTAAAGATTCTGATTTAACACAAGGAAGATACCGCAAAGGGTTTGATCACTTTATATATCTCAGTTGACTGGAAAACGCTAGTATTAAGTTGTTCGACATAGAGTAAACATGTCGAAAAAATCTAAAGCTGCTCGTCACCGTAAAATAGTAGCACCACCAAATATACAACGTAAAATAGCTGATCTATCAAAGATAATTCGAAAGAAATATTTAGCTTTGAAGCTTGGCAAAACAGAGACAGATGAAACATTACATCGTTTATATAAACCCATCTTAAAACCTTTGAGTGATATATCGAAAAACACAGCATTGGCTACTGTTCAACACCAGCCGACTAAAACTACCACATCATTAGCTACTACTCAACAGAAACCTGCTACATTATTGGCTACTACTCAAACAACTGAACAGAAACCGACTAAAACTGAAGTTGATGTCAAACCAACAGCAGCAAAGGAGGAAATTCCATTCCTTAGTGATGATGAAACGTTTGAATTGGAGGCGGAGGCACCAGAACCTGAATTATGGGCTACTAAAGCTTATAGAAAATTAGATGCTGCTGCAAATACACCAAAAGCAGTGTACGAACGAATGTTAAGTTCCTATCCAATAGTTGTTAGATATTATGTTGATAAATATTTTACAGATAATCATTCCTGTGATCAAACATATGGTGTTACTTATGATAAAGCTACCAACACTTGGATGCTTGGAAACAAACCTATTAAATTTGTTGTTACTAACGTAGATTTTAAAAATAGAGAAACCTTTCAAATTGTGGTTGGTGACAGAAGATATTACGGTACTAATCATCTGTTGGAATTGATATTTTTGAGAAAACCTGGTATGAGTGCTTTGAACAATCGGGAAGCTTTACGTGACTACGCAGACATAATGGCAACTACTAGTCTTCACAGAAAAGAGAACAATCCTAAAGAAGACGTTCTACGAAACACCTCTACCAAATATCAACATGTAATAAAACCAATTTTAGAAAAACAAGAAGGTGCTAGAGCGCGATCTTCCTCGGTAACTTTAGGCCGTGGTATGCCATACATGCTACATACCAAAAAACAGAAAGAGTATGTATACTGGGATGATATAAACGAGTTGGTTGATAGACTTAGACTGTTAGTAGCTTCTCAAGCAGCTGGTAATAACGCACACAACAACGAAATTCAGTCTATTATTGAAGAACTGAAGGAAGTGGGTGCTATATAAACAGACTTGTGTGTTTTTCACCATTTTCAAAATGCCGATCGATAAATTCGGACGTTCTGCAAAGAATTTAAAACATCTAAACAGAATTATTCACAGAGAAACATTTCCGAAAACTACAAGTGGTGATTTTGATGTGCAAAACCATAAGCTGTGTAACGTGGGTGACCCTGTTGAACCTACAGATGGTGTAAGTAAAAAATTTGTCGATGTATGGATAGACGACTATCAGAAAACTAAAGTTGACTATCAGAAAACTAAAACTGATTATAAGGTGAGCAAAGATGCTGTAGCACTTCAAATTGCTATACTGCTTGACGCTGTACATAAGCCGGAGTTGGAAGCTTTAAAAAAAGACTTTGAACATAAATTTAAAAACTATGATGATTTTAAACGTGAAGTCTATAACTCATTTCCACTTAAGACTGGTGTTGATCAATCACTACAAAAGCTGCAAGAGCAATTAATGAAAAATTATATGGATCTTAAACATGAAGCCTACAGCTCGTTTCCGCTTAAAACTAACATTGATGAAACATTAATTAGTCTTAAAGAGGATATCAAGGAGTACATACATCAAACAGTGTCTCCTCTCCATAAAACGTTTACTGCTATGGCTGATACCGCTATATCTAAACTTCAAAAAGATTATATAGATCTAGCAGTTTCAAAACTTGAAGCTGACTTGAAAAATACGTTTGCTACTAAAGACGATTTAAATCAAGCAGTGATTACGATTGAAAATAAACTTAAAAAAACGTTTGTGACTAAGGAGTATATCGATGGTGCTATCGAAGGGATAAATAGAAATTTAGTTCAGGAAGCAGTGGCAGCAGTTTGGGTTATGGTGGATAAACGGATATCAAAAATGGAGTTTAGTTGGAATCAAATAAAATAAGTTCAGTGTAAAAATGTCTATCGATAAGTTCGGACGTTCTGCAAAGACTCCCAGCTTCTTAAACAAAATTGTGCACAGAGAAACATTTCCGAAAACTACAAGTGGTGATTTTGATATGCAAAACCATAAATTATGTAACGTAGGTGATCCTATCGAGCCTGCTGATGGTGTGAATAGAAAATTTGTCGATGTGTGGGCAGATGAGTATAAGAAGAATAAAGATGAAGTATCACAGAGTCTTGTCGCTATAACCCTTGAAGCTGTACATAAATCAGAACTAGCTGCTCTTAAAAGCGAGTTTGAAAACAAATTGAAAAATTTAGACAAGACGATAGCTGCTCAAGTTTTAAAAGATATTGATGTGTTAAAGAATAACAAGTTGAAAAAGAAGCTAGGTGAGATAGACAGCAAACTAAAAGATTTACATGATAAGTGGATACTTTTAAATCCAACATCGCCATGAGACGCAAAACAGTTGAACCATCTGATACCAAAAAACAAATTATTGATGAGTTATATAAACCGGCAAGAATCAATTTTAAACGTAGACGTACAATAATCAAAGGTTTAAATGATTTGTGGCAGATTGATTTAGCAGAATTTACAGACTACTACAAAGACAACTCTGGTTACAAGTATATTTTAGTGGTTATTAATTGTTTTTCAAAGTACGTGTGGACTCGCCCTCTTAAATCTAAAACTGCTGGAGAGGTGACTAAAGCTATGGCTGATATTTTATCTACTAGTACAGCGCCCTCTAACATCCAGTCTGATCTTGGTCGCGAGTTCTATAACGCTAAATTTAACGCCTTAATGAAAAAATACAACATTAATCACTACAGCACTTATAGCGTGAAGAAGGCTGCAATAGTGGAAAGAGTCATACGTACCTTAAAAGAGAAGATATATAAAAATTTCAACTTGATTGGCTCCTACAAGTGGGTTAATACACTACCTGATGTCACTGCTACTTACAACGCTACTGTTCATCGAACAACTGGTGTAAAACCTCAAGATGTTAACAAGAAAAATGAAGAAGCTATCCTGAAACAAGTTTACTCGAATCTGAAAGTGTTTAACAAAAATAAATTTAAAGTGGGTGATGTTGTACGTCTAAGTAAAGCTAAAACATTATTTGAGAAAGGTTATACACCGCGTTGGTCAACGGAGCTGTTTAAAATCACTAAAGTTCACTGCACTAATCCAACCACCTATTTAATAGAAGACATGCAAGGCAAACCAATCAGTGGTGGATTTTATGAAGAGGAGCTACAAAAGACTGCAACCCCTGATTATTATTTAGTTGAAAGAGTAATCAGAAAGAAAGGCGCCAAGTCGTATGTGAAATGGCTTGGTTTTGATAAATCTCATAACTCATGGATAACTAGCAAAGATATAAAATAATTTGTATTACAATACTTTATAATAAAACAAACGTTGTAAAATATATGCTTTTATTAAAATAAACATTGTAAAATATGTGTTTTTTTTTTATTTCAACAACCTACTCAACACAAAGCTAAACGTAAAGTTTTCGTTATTAGCAAATTTATGACAAGTCGCTTAAATATAAGCAGTATTACAATTGATTTTCAATTTCTACAATCACTTTAGACGTTATAACACGTCTTTAAACTAAATATTTTCACAAGGAAATCTTGAAAGAGTATAGAAACTAATATTAGGAACGTTTGACTAGATAAGTACATAAAGAAGTAAATAAATAACTATATAGATAAGTACATAAAGAAGTAAATAAATAAGCCTAACCTAAATGAGCTGCCTTATGAAGACGAATTGGATTTTTTACAGGTATTGGCGAGCTGGATAAATATTTTAGATCGTAAAAAAAAAAAAGTAGTCCTCGTTACTTTTTCACGATCTGTGTATGAAACCTCATAGCTGACGCAAGTTTTTGTGAAATTAACCGTTAACCACTATCTACATCCTCCGGAAACTCTGTAGGATGTAGATAGTGGTTAATTAGTTGTTGGAAACATCCTACAGAGTTTCCGGAGGATGTAGATAGCGGTTAATTAGTCGCCGGAAACATCTGGTTCTAATGTGTTTTCCGGAGGATGTAGATAGTGTTCTCAGATTTTTTATTTTTAAACAGTGTTGACACATATCCTTGTAAAAATTATTCAATAAAACGAATATATTTTTTACAATTTCTTTATTACAATTTATACATTTAAAATTTGCGATAGTTTACAATATCATTAAGTACGTGTTGGTATTTTGTAACAAATTCACATACCATGCTTAAAGTATCACTATATCTTTCTCTAGCTACGAAAAAGGCACATCTAATTAGGGAAATGTCTCTAAATTTAGCTAATTCGGTCCTTAAATCATTAGCAAACATCTTCAAATTAAAGAAACTTTTACAGCTTAGTTCTAACAATAAATCCTTAGCTACACATCCGATATCTTCTAGTATTTTAAGTGATTGAATTGACAAGTTAAAATTAATTACATATTCCTTACCACAGAGTTTCAGCTTAAAACTTACAGTTTTTCTTTGTGATTTAACAAGATAATTGGTTAAAGTATATGTTTCACTAGTTTCTATAGATTTGTTTTCCAAATTGTAAATTATCGTAGGTAATACGTTTAAAAATTCTTCAAATGTCCACACATCAAAAAACACAGGTATATTAGAGTTTTTCTGAGATAATTTAATTAACGGCAAAAAATTTAAAACTGGATTAACGCCAATGCTAAGCAGCTTCTCGCCGTTCGACGTAAGAGAAAAAGTTGTTTGACACATCAGTTCACAGTCTTCTGTTTTCAATTTTTTCTCGATGTTTTTATTATTGATTTCCACCAGCTTCTGATTGAAAATATCTTCTTGCGTAGGCTGATAGGGTGTTTGTAGGTTTGTTGGATATGCTGCATTAATTATATTTTCTATAGCCTGATTCTGCTGCTCATCAACTTCTGCTGTTGGATATAATGTACAAAGTTCACTTATCATGTTTTCCAACGTTTTTGGTTCTTCTTTTTGGAATAATACTTTCTATTGCATCACCCAGTAAGACGTCTTGTAGCACTTTAAGTTTTTTACCACCACTATTTTCTGCTTTAGCAGATTTTCGTTTTCTACCGTTGTTCACCATATTATACTCGGTCTGCTTCAGTTTTCAACTAAATGCTCCGTTTGAAATTATCAACTTTTATACTTATCTAATTATTATTATTACTCTTACAGCTGAGCTTTGTTGCCGTGTTGAGTTTTATTGCTTTTAACTTACTATGTGAATCAAGACGATTCATTTAATACCAAACACGTAGGACTTTAATAAACAAATTACTTGTACGCATGCTCTAGCCGCCATATTTACACACGTCATTTAAATGGTGATCTTCGTTTAAGAATAGATGCATAGATGTGAAACCGTGATCGATACACAAGGCTTTTTTTTTTTCACTTAGCACCTTTGAATAGGTTATGTGACAGTAATTAAGATGATGCACTATAAAGCTATTTTGGCTCGTCTTCACCTTTAAGATATTTCCTATACAGCTCACGTATGTTGTCTAGGAAATCGTAAAAATCCCACTCTTCCAATGCCAAATATTGGTTTTCTTCATTCAACGCCAACGGATTGACAAATTTCACAACATTTGCAAAGTCGTTTCTTGCACTGATGCCGGATGTTGTTCCCTCCACCACAAACGTCGGTTGAATAGTTCTGAGTGGTTTCCTGGTAAATTTTACAAATCTATTGCGATCACTAAATACTTTAACATATTTCGTGCTACACTGCATGATCATCCAGATATTTCTGCCAGACTTTAACAAACTTGTCTACAACAACACAATCTTTGTTCTCATATCTATCCCAATCAGCATTGGTTGGAAGACTGTCGAAATATTCGTTACAAATTGTATATAACATGTCGGTGACGTCTGTACGGTGAAGTTTTCGTGTTAGAAAATTAATGGATTTAGTACGTTCAGCATCATCATCATTTAAATTAGAACTGTGCTTTAATATATCGTTTAGGTGGTCTGCAACCTTGTGGATGTCATCACAGCTTGAAAACTCAAATTCTTTATTAAACCCTTCTCTCATCGTTTCGAGTGTTTCTTGTTTGAGTTCTTCCTCGCAGGGCGGTTCAATTTCAATGTTCGTTGTTTCGAGTGTGACCTCATCAGCATCATAATAATATTTGTATTGATTTTTTGCTTCTTCGGGTAAATATTTAAAAAATGGTTCACTTAACAGGGCCCCCGGTTGGTGTTGAATGAGTGCCACAGCAAAATATTGTGTTGAACAAAATCCACTTAAATATAAGTCACACAACTCTACCATATGTCTATTTTCATATTCTTCGGCTTCGGACTTACGCCCGTCTCGATAAGCTTGTTTTTGTATCTGTAACACTAACAGTCTAACTTTTGTGGTGTCGTTCTCACTATTCATTCTTGTTTCATCTGTATACCACTGGGCTTTTGTATAAACTAAATAGCCTCTGTGTGGACGGTTTGTTTATCGTAATAACGTATGTATTGATGTTTTGCTTCTTCGGGTAAATACTTGAAAAACGGTTCACTTAACGGGGCCCCCGGTTGGTATCGAATGAGTGCCAAAGCAAAAAATTGTGTAGAGCAGAACCCACTTAAATATATGTCACACAACTCGACTATATGTCCGGCTTCATAATTTTCTCCTTCAGAATCACGTTCGTCGATAAAGGCTTCTTCTTGTATCTTTAACACCAACTGTTTTAATTCAAATTCACAGTCTTCTTCAAACAATCTATTTTTGTGTCCATACCATAAGACACTGTTAAACGACATGGTACAACAACTAATAAGATAACCGAACTTGCTCACTTATTTATATAATAAGCTAAAATACATGGATGATGTCATCCTTTCGGTTTGTACTAGACAAGCTCAAACACGAGTAATGGGGGTGATTGAACAGATATAACACAAGATAACATTCACCAAGGTCATCAACTGACACGTTATTTACCCTAAGCGGGCCTCTCTCTTGCGTATATTAAACAGATACACAGACAAGTTCAAACACAAATAATGGGGTGATGTCATTCAACGGAAATTACACTAGATAACGACCGTACAGACAAAGCTCAAACAGGTTTGTGGAACAGGTTTGTGGATGATGTCATACTTCTAATGGCTGTATTCTCGACAAGCTCAAACACGAATACCATTTACCCATCAAGGGGCCCCCTACAGTATGTTTCTGAACTTCATGCGAAATCTAATAGTCTAATATTAAACATATTAATTATTATGTCTTATGTCTAATAACAAAAGCTTTATGAATGGTTTGTTTTAATGGGGGACGTAACTTTTAAATCATTTTATCTCATTTTCTTGTAGAGCTTGTTACGAAACGATATATTTTTAAAGTCAGTTCATTTCTATCACTTTCCATTGAAAAGATATAACGATTTAAAGTTTAGACCGGAAGTGGTCATTTTATTGTATATTCCAATTTGATTTGGCCTCCTTAACACCGTGCATGTGTTGGTTCTCTCGTACATCTCACGGATCTTCCGCGATAAGGGTTTAAAGTTTTTTATCTCAGTTTCTTGTAGACCTTGTTACGAAACGATATATTTTTAAAGTCAGTTCCTTTCTATCACTTGTCGTTGAAAAGATATAACGATTTAAAGTTTAGACCGGAAGTGGCCATTTTATTGTATATTCCAATTTGATTTGGCCTCCTTAACACCGTGCATGTGTTGGTTCTCTCGTACATCTCACGGATCTTCCGCGATAAGGGTTTAAAGTTTTTTATCTCATTTTCTTGTAGACCTTGTTACGAAACGATATATTTTTAAAGTCGGTTCATTTCTATCACTTGTCGTTGAAAAGATACAAGGATTTAAAGTTTAGACCGGAAGTGGCCATTTTATTGTATATTCCAATTTGATTTGGCCTCCTGAACACCGTGCATGTGTTGGTTCTCTCGTACATCTCACGGATCTTCCGCGATAAGGGTTTAAAGTTTTTTATCTCATTTTCTTGTAGAGCTTGTTATGAAACATACATTTTTGAAGTTAGTTCATTTCTATCACTTTCCGCTGAAAAGATACAAGGATTTAAAGTTTAGACCGGAAGTGGCCATTTTATTGTATATTCCAATTTGATTTGGCCTCCTTAACACCGTGCATGTATTGGTTCTCTCGTACATCTCACGGATCTTCCGCGATAAGGGTTTAAAGTTTTTTATCTCATTTTCTTGTAGACCTTGTTATGAAACGATATATTTTTAAAGTCGGTTCATTTCTATCACTTGTCGTTGAAAAGATACAAGGATTTAAAGTTTAGACCGGAAGTGGCCATTTTATTGTATATTCCAATTTGATTTGGCCTCCTTAACACCGTGCATGTGTTGGTTCCAGCGTACATCTCACGGATCTTCCGAGTCTTCGACCAATACCATTATTCTCGCTTATCAACCTTCACTCTCATTTGTCGGCAATACCATTATTCTCGCTTATCAACCTCACTCTCATTTGTCGGCTAGGTTGGGGTGACGTATCTTTAAATAATGGAGTCTTCAACCATCTTTATCAACAAAAGGCACCATCTTTAAGAACGAAAGCCGCCATTCTTTATCAGCGAAAGCCGCCATTTTTATAATGTCAGGGATGTCAGCTTAAGGTATCACAGGCTTCCATCTTTCATTCCGCCATTTTCCGCCATTTTGGTTCCTCCGTTTTGGTTCAGCAGCCTCTAATATTAAACATTATTTTGTAAATCATCCATTTGTCTACTAATAAACTTTAATTATGTTACATGTATGGTTTGTTTGTAGTCGTATATATATATATATACCAACCTAAAACAATAAATTAATAAGCGTCTGCTTAGCTCAACGGGTAGCATCGTTGCCTCCCATCTGAATGCCCCGGGTTCGAAACTCACCTGCACCAAATGGTTTTTTTCAAAATATAATAATTTGAAGTAATAGGTTAGACACTTTTGAAATGTTTGCATGTGACTGTCTGGCCCAAGTCGTGTGACGTCACAGTTTCCTAGACAGGTCAATGACCTTAGGAATAACACGGATGTGACTGTCTGGCCCAGGGCGTGGCTGGGCGCCGGCGCCGGGGCGTGGCTAGGCGCCGGGGCCGGGGCAGGCGCCGGGGCAGGCGCCAGGGCAGGCGCCGGCGCCAGGGCGTGGCTAGGCGCCGGCGCCAGGGTAGGCGCCAGGGCGTGGCGCCGGCGCCAGGGCGTGGCGCCGGCGCCAGGGCGTGGCGCCGGCGCCGTGACGTCACTTCCTGTGACGTCACTGTCTGCTCAAAGTGCCGCATTACCTACTAACATACAATCAAAATGTAGCAATATATATATAAAATGTTGTATTATTATTGTTATTATTAAGCTTATTTCTTACATTAAAATATTAAATTCCATTCAACAAATCCTTTATAATTGCAGGCTCAGTCATCGAATAATCCAAACATGAATAATTCAAGAAACACCTACATTTACAGTGTCCATCCTGTATAACATACGTGCTAAATTATAAATAAACGATGTCCGATCAACCCCGTTCGTTTGTCCCAATCAGCTTAAAACAGTACACGTGACACTAATGAATATGCTTTCAGGATCAGTGTCAGTGGAAAATATTATGTAAGGTTTTTTTGAATCTCTGAAATACAAATGTGTTTTTTATTATCAATCAACGTTTGACATGCTCATTAAATGCAGATTATATTTTTATACATCGTTTCTGTAATACTCCTGAATTTACAGTAATTGGTTAGATGTACAAGGGGCACTATTCTGCAATCACGGAAAAAAACAAATTAATATAACAGCCCCTAAATACAGTGGTCAATTCTTACTAAAACTAAAGGCACATAATATATCTAGACTCTAGACCCATTACTGATGTCATTGCTAGTATTGCAACAGAAATTACCTGAATCTTCAAAAAACTGCAGCGCTAATTGCTAGCTGCATCCACTACAACAAATAGACAGACAGACAAGCATGTGAGGACCAAAATTCCAAAAATTTAAAAGCAAATAAGTCTCCTAAAAAACAAAAATTTTAATGAAACAAAAACAGTTAAACGACTGCGATAGAAAAATTGTTTTCATGTTAAAGCAGATAAAGGTAATAAGGTTGTGATTTTGGAAAAGACGAGACAGGGCCGTGTAGAAAACTAAATAAAAATCCCCTTAGAAAAATTTAATCGAACGTTACAAATAATTTAAGGAGTTGTCACAACCTTATAACAAAAAACTTAGGAAGAAGGTCACAAGTTACAAATCCAAAAGTCCCCAAAAAATATTGTCTCCCAAAAATTCATAAACCGTGAAAATCGATGATACCTATTATTTTGGCTGTAGATTCTTCGACATATAATTTAGTGGTGGACTAATGAGTTTAAAGGCTTGCCTGTCAAACAAAAATATTCTTAGTGTCAAATTTGCTTGAATCTGTTAATGAAGTATAAGATGTTATACAGGTTTTTTCCAAGCATGCCCACAAAACAAATATGCTAACGTATTTAGAACAATTGTTGAAAATGAACAACATAGTTGAAGAGGGCTGCAAAAGATATTTACCCTTAACAAATCTTTGAATAAAACAAACTATCTTTCAATTTACAATGAGTTTTTTGAACAAACTCACGGCACGGCAATGGGCAACAATTTCTCTCTCCATTCATTGCGGACCTTTTCATGAGTAGATTTGCAACGGGTTTAGAAAATAAAGTTAGTATTTTCCTAGAGTACGGTTTCGTTACGTGGACGATATTTTTGCCGTGTTTAACAAGAACATATGCAAAATAAATGATATTATTAATAGACTTAACAGTCAATTTAACTCAATAAAATAAACTCACTAATTAGAAATTAATAATAAACCATCTTTTCTGGATGTATTAGTTATTTTAAAAAATGACTCTCTTGAAATTGATGTCCACGGGAAGGAATCCACCACTCTAAGTTACATTCCAAATAATTCACATCATACTTTCACACACAAAACAGCTAGTTTATTTTCTTATTAAAAATATTAATACAATTAAAATAAAAGTAGATATTAGATATTAGAGTACACTCAGAACGCAACTAAATATAACGGATACTCGATTTGCTTAGTGAAGGAATTAATAAATAGCAACAGAACAAATAAAATGTTAGCGGAATCCACGACACTAGAAAAGGTAAAGTAGAGGAAAAGTTTGTCTGCTTACCCTTTTAACCGCGAATCACAAGGGGGCATTTTTAGGAAAACAGATTTGCACACAACAGATTTGACAAACAATATAGTAAACAATTTGTTAGGTAATAAAAAATATAAGGATAAAGCAACTGAAATATCAGGTGTCTATGAAATAAGTTGTAAATATTGTAATCTTAAATACGTTGCCCAAACTATAAGAACCACTGAAACTCAATCTAGGGAACATCTGGCACAGCTGAGATACGGTACTATAGACAAGTCATGCATTTTTCCCTCAGAGCTCGTCCGCGGCTTTGCCGCCCCGATAGCACTGCAGCTCTTGGCCCTTGTGCATTACCGTCCACCCTAAGCTCTATCTCAACGACAGAAGTGATTTGAAAAATCATCCGCTGCCGGTGAGTCTCGAACCGACGTCCCCTGAGTCCGAAGTGGGAAATTTTACTAGACTTTCCAACACGGCCACTGCGGCACCCGTCATGCATCGCTTGATATTTGGGAGAATAATTATCATAGATACAGAAAACCTGAAGCTTATCAAAAATGTTAGACAACCGGAGAAATTAGAGGCTTACGAGAGTATTTATATCTCTAAGGCCATAAACAACAGAGTTTGTTTGAACCGAGCTCCGCTAGTGCTCAATAGTTTACTTTTCGCACTTGATATAATAAAAGAAGTGCCGAAACTTAGTAAGAAGTAGCATAGCCGAATTTGTAAAGAGACTTCCGGCAATTAAAACATAAATGTAGAAAGTGTGACTTAGAGTATTGCTTATATAGTGCGAAATAAAAGGTATTATTCATTTGCGCCTCTCAGTACTTATGAAAAAAATAAATGAATTGCAGTTCATTCACTTAGTCTGATAAATTCATATTTCACTCACAGAAGTCAATCAAATTAAAAAAAAGGCCACCCCGTAGTACCTAGGAAACAATAACCCTACCTAAATACCAGAGAGATTGTTGCATACTGCTAGACAATTGGATCAACAGATATCGAACCTGCGTACATATTTCAAGCGGCAGGCGCTTACTTCTGAACTTCGCCGGGACACATGCTAAGTAGAAAATTCAAACCATTACAATGAAATAAAAATGAAATACAGATTCACCATCGGACTGATCAAGACAAGCTGCAATCCTGGATGCAGATACATCTCCATGAGTGACATTTAATTGAGAGTGTACAGGTACATGTCGACAAATCAGCGTCACACTACTAGTTGGTGTTGGCATATTTGTTTATATCTTTTTAAATGCAGAATGATTTTTGCTGGCCATGCAAAATCAGGTCATTCCAACAAGAAACTACTTGAAGTATATGGGTGTCAGAGGTCATAGACTATACTTTATGTCACTGGAGGATGCCAAGCGTTGGAACAAAGTACAAAGTAAGACATAACCCGAAAATACTTCATCAGAACCTTGCTCTGAAAATGTGAATGTTAAATCTTAGTAGGGTGCCCTACTACAGATACACCACTGAGCTTGTGCTAGAGAATTTCGAATACAGGTTGTAGTGGGATCGGGCCGTGCTTAGGTGCAGAGTTGCCCACAACGGGCCAGATATAATAATAGTCCTGCAAATAGGTGACGCTGATTAATGTGGCTCAGTACCAATAATTTGGATCAAGTACAGATATTTCGAGATGCATCTAACAGTGGAGGTCAGATAGTGTGCGAGTGATTCCGATAGCTATGCCGTCAACTGGTGTTATTCCTAACAATATTCTAGAAAAGATAAATGACTATGCAGAATCTGGCAATCCTCGCAACTACCCATACTGTGTGGATGTGTCGAAGTGTCTCCTTGTCGTTCAAGGTTTGACAACTTGGAAAGAGTCCCACCTGAACTCAATCCCTTTAGTATTGAGATACCTGGAACGAGTCACTATACCTCTTTGAGTGAGTGTGAAAGACCTAAAGGCTGTCATCATAATAGCAATCACTATAATTTGGTTCCTACTGTGACTGTGTCATATGAGCCTGCTTTGTCTGGTTGGAAAGGACCATGAATGGCCAATAGGTGCGAAAAGCACAACACATGTAAGGCCAGGAATGGCCCCTGGGCGATGCATGCAAATCTAAGACCAGGAGTCGCGCGGATGTCAGAAAACCCCTAAGTATGTATAGTCCAAGGGAGTATGTGCTGATCTCCTTTACCCAGGCCATGCTACCTTATACCCTAAGGTGAGCGGGCGGAGGAAAAACGGGATCTTTTCGCGGTAAAGTTCATTTGGTATGCTTTATCAATACGTTACTGCAATTCGAAGTATATGAGGATATTAGTTTTAGTGGCATATTTAATAAATAATTGTGACCTTAAACATGCCTTGAAACATGCCTTGATATAAATGGTGGATTATTTCAGACAAATTTGAACTACTAGAAAAAGCGGTTTTCCTTTTGTTGCACAGGTTCCAAAACTAGAGTCACGTCGTTCTCTTCTGGGGTCCAGAATGGAAAAATAAATAATATCCTGACCGTTCTTTATCAGTGATTTGTTAGTGTTAGGTAAGTTACAATGGAACGAAAATAACTGCTGAAGGCAGAGTAATGGTTGACACGACAAGGCGAATACGCAATTAGATTGTGATGACGATTATGTATGTCCTCTTGTAGTGTCGTGCTGTCAACAGCAGATTAATGAGCTTTAAGGATATTGGATTCTTTGATTTCGGGACATAAGGCTAAAGACAAAGCCGTCAAAAGCTGGACCTGCGACTGGGAACTGCCTAAAGAACTGGCAGCCTGAAAAATTTCAGCCGGCGTGGGGACTATTACACCAAGCTATGAGTGGGGTAGATAGAGCCAGCCTAACAAAAACCGAAAAACCACGAATATCATTCTGGTGGACCGATGAAATCGCGAGAAAGAGAAACGAATGGCTCAGACTACGAAGAATAGCTACAAGGGTGGGTAGGATGATCCCCAGAAGTGACATGGGGGAGATTGGTCTCCATGAATTCAAAAAATGTAGAAAAAAAGCTACAACTCCTAATAAACAGAACGAAAATACAGCACTCGGATAGCTTATGTTAAGAACTCGAGGATGATGTCTGTCAAAAGGGGTATATGACAGTGACAAAGAGGCTGGGTGGGCGTGCATCCTTCAGACTGGCTATGGAGCAGAAATTAGAATAGCAAAGGATTTATTCCCAATGAAAAATACGGCCTGGAAATATCCTCTGAAGAATTTAAACCGTTTACAAGAGAAGACCTGGAGAGCGTACTGGCAAAAATTAAGTATAGAAAGGCATCTGGCCTTGACGGCATCCCAATGGAAGTCATCAAATTGTTTGACAAAATCAAGCCAGAGGTGATACTGGATCCACTAAACGGCCTTCTTAGAGAAAGAAGATTTCTTAAAGAATTGAAAAAGCTAAATTAGTCTTAATACCGAAAGGAAAAATAGCGCAAACGAAGTTCAGGACCATCTGTTTATTGAACTCAATTACTAAAGTTTATGACGGCTTACTAAGAGACAGGATCGAGAAAGATGTAGAAGAAAGGGGAAGCCTCTCAGATCTCCAATTCGGATTCCGTAAAGGCAATTCAATCATCCAGGCAGTAGAGAGAGTGGTAGATATAGTTAGAGAACGAACAAACGAGAAATGGGCGGCGCTTATAACTCTTGATATAAAAAACGCATTTAATACAGCGTTATGGGACAAAATAATGGTAAACCACGAAGCAAGAGGTATAAAAGATTATCTATTAGAGACCATTGACAAATACTTAGAAGATAGATCCCTACAGATAGATACAAATGTCTGCCAGGAAATTACAACGGGAGTGCCACACGGGTCGGTCCTGGGACGCAGCCTCTCGAACATATTATATGATAGAGTGCTAAACGTACTGACACCAGAAGGAGTGACCACGCTGGCCCATGCAGATGACCTAGCAGTTATCATCAAGGCGAAAACAAAAGAAGAGCTGGAATGGGAAGGAAATGAAGCACTACTGCAGATCCACAAGTGGCTGAACAGCGAATTAGAGTTAGCCTCTCAGAAAACAGAACCAGATATACTTAGAGGAGGCAGAGCAAATAGTGAAGTCAGGTTTATGTGTGGGGAGTAGAGATAGCACCCAAGCAAAATCTTGTATATATAGGGGAAAATCTTAACTTTGGACGATACATCAAAACAGTAATACAAAAATCAGAAGAAAGGGTGGCTGCATTAATCAGAATAATGCCAAATATAAAAGGCCCCCGATCCAAAAAGAGGGAGATGCTGTATGACGTGGTCCAATCAATTCTTTTATATGGATCACCTATCTGGTCCGAACATATGAAAAAAGATACATATAAGAGACAAGCTACAAAAGTCCAACGTAGAATCTTGCGATGAGTTACCAGCGTATATCGCACTGTGTCGGAAAGGGCGGTACAGGTCGTCGCAGGAATTGGACCAATCGAGCTTACAGTAGAAGAAAGATCAAGGCTATATCACAGAATAGACGGAAACACGCCGAAAGCAAAAGCAGAGGAGATGGCAAAAATGGCAGTAGATGTAGGATAACACAACCAATGTCGCTCAATGGGCCAACCAGCTTATTCCAGATCTGAAGAAATGGATGGAATGCAAGCACGGAAGAACTGATTATTTCCTGACGCAAATGCTCACAGGCCATGGCTCCTTCAGAGAATATCTAAGCCGGATAGGAAGAGCAGAAACCGACGCTTGTTTGTACTGTGGGACAGCAGAAACGGCAACACACGCCATATTTGACTGCGCAAGATGGGAGACGAGAGAGTGACCCTAAGGCAGGGTATGAAGACTGACCTGATCATGTACAACATCCTTGACATCATGATGGAAGATTCTAAAAAATGGGGAAAAATCCACAACTACAACCTAAATGTCTTAAGGACTAAAGAAGTAGAGGAGAGACAACGAGCGGATTAAAAATTATTTTTAAAATTACAAATTGTAAAGGCAGCCTACTTACTGACGATTTACGAAATTACGGAAAAATTTACGATTTACTAAAAGTGGTTCCGGAAAAGTGGTTACGGTGAAGAAATGAGGCGAGGTTTGGTGAGAGACTTGCAATTATGAGTCCCACACTCTCTGTCGCGAAATAATCCGAGCGCAGAGGTAAGAAGATGAGTTTTCTCACCCGGCAAAACAAAAAAGGATTCTTTAATTTTAATTACAATGTATTTCAGTATCAACAACTCAGAATCTACTCTTAGATAATTTGTATGTAACTCGAGTTGTTGCTAGGGTCGGGATAATAGAAAACAGTCATTACATCGCTATTAAAATTAATCATGAAAACAATTGATTAATTTCATTAAAACGACACTGTTTGTTTAGAAGCTGAACATACAGGCTGTTGAGCTTCGACTTTCATGCGATCAAGATCTTTAAATATACTTGCTATACGGCGCGCGTTTTATCCTTGCGTCTATGATATAATATAGATGGATATAAGTAGTTACAAGGCCATTATGAGGTGCCGTGTTGCCAGTTTTATAAGTTCTTCTTTTGGAAAACCATGCTTTAAAAGTTTACTGGATGATGTTCCTCATTGCAGGGAAGATTTACTAAAAATGTGATTTTTCAGATCAAGCAAAATACAAATTTAAATACATTCGTAAAGACTTTTATTATAATGCTTTTATTAGCTTACTTTCTCCGTCCGGGAAAAATTCTGTAAGTAAATTTCTACTAGTTATAATTAAGCTGGAACCTTGAAATTTGGCAGCCGTGTATAAGTCCGGGGACAATCCAATATAGTATATCTAGTATTGTTTTAAATCCAATATGATGGACGCCCCAAGATGGCGAGTTACTTTTTCTTTACAAGCACCTTGACATGGGTATCAAATGAAAGGGTTTGACGAGTAAAATACGATAAAATATGTGATGTCATTACAAACGCAATATGGAAGACGTCCCAAGATGGCGAACTACCTTTTGCTTCACAACTACCTTGACATGTGTATCAAATGAAAGAGCTTGATGAGTAAAATACGATAAATTATGTGATGTCATTCAAAACATAGTATGGCCGACGCCTCAAGATGAATTACTTTTCTCTTCACAACCCTCTTGATATGAGTATCACATGAAAGGGTTCGAAGAGTTGATTGCGATTAGCTATGTGGCGTCATGCAAAACAAATTCGCTAGAAGAAATGAATCGCAGGAGAAATATACAGCTTCTTCATAATAATTTTTATCTGTATTTAACATATTCATTTTTTATCTCACATATATATGCATAATATAAATTTATAATTATATTTTTGTTTTATAAGCTGGACTCATATATAGAAGATATACGTATATAATTATAATAATTTTTTTATTATATGAGCTGCAGACTCATGCATAGATATATATATATATATATATATATATATATATATATATATATATATATATATATATATATATATATATATATATATATATATATATATATATATTATATAAATTAGAATAACAAACAAATTGAATTACACTATTTTATATTTTACGTACGACTGCAGTTTCGCTGAAGTTCTCAGCTTTGTCAAATACAGAATGCAAGTAGGATTTTAACATTCCAAATATCAACTCCGTGTTCAATTAGCATTTCTAAGAATTGAGACATTTCGTTCTTCTTAGGTAAACTAATAATGATATATTGGCAAAATCCGCTCGAAACTACCTAATTTTATGAGGTACATATATAATTATAGCATTTTTTTTATTATATGAACTGCGGACTCATACATATTTCATAACTTAGATAAACAAACAAAATGATTTACAATATTTTATATTGTTCGAGTTTATATGCTTCGCTGAAGTTCTCAGCTTCGTCAAATACAGAATGAAAGTAAGATTTGAAAATTCCAAATATCTACCTCGTGTTAAATGAACTTTTTTAAGAACTGAGACGTTTCTGTCTTTTTAGGTAAGCTAATAACGGTATAGTGGCGAAATCCGCTCGGAACTACCTGATTTTATTAGAACGAAACAATCACTTGTGAAACCAGAGAAGAAGCCCCTACATCTGTATTTAGTGTGTCTTTACATATTTAGATGCTTTGTGTTTAATTTTGGTGGGGGCCTGCTGCTGTGAGTAAATATTTGCAATACAGTCGAACACTTGATTGGTTCATTTAGATGCTCCCAGTCGATTACATATAGATCTCGTTTTTTTTTAATTCATCATAATTTAAATGCGCAGGTTTTGTCATCTGTGCCATTCTGCTAAAGTAAGTTTAACCTAACATGCCATGCTTTACCCTGTCCAAGACTGGCGAAGTAGTGTAACTGGTTCCCCAGTCTTTCCAATTTTCTCAATTTCGGAATCTACTATAAACTACAGATCCTCTGCACCTGTGTTAGATGCTCTAAAAGTCTGGACGCAGCAAGTGCGTTATGGTAGCGAATTTTCATAAAAATGTTTTTAGTAGCAAATATGTCTCTTTAAGGCCAACAAACATCAATTTGGTTACCGGTACAACCTATATAGTAGAAACAATGTACCATATTTTATCAAAATAACTTATTGTTTGAAAATGTACAAAAACTTTCCGAAAGTAATCTTTAAATGTTTCCGAGAAAACTGGTTTCCTAAGTACACTTAGAGAACCCAAATCACCACAACACATTTTAAAAGACCTGACGATCGTTTCACTAACCAAGTTAGCGTCATCAGAGGATGAAACATTCTGATTACGCTAACTTGGTTAGTGAAACGATCGTCAGGTCTTTTAAAATGTGTTGTGGTGATTTGGGTTCTCCAAGTGTACTTATCAGTGCTCATCACAGGTTCCAATCTTCACTTAGTACTGGTTTCCTAGCCAACGAACGTTAGGTTAATATCAAATTAAGTTATTGAAATTTGAAGCATTTAATGAAAATTCGCTACTTAAACATACTTACTGCGTCTTGATTTTTTTTCTTACAAACATGCATCATATTTCGATAAAAATGAAAAAATTCAATAATATAAGGGCTATTCGGAAAAAAATTGTCGGTGTCATCAACGACTTATGGGCCATCCTATGATTGTCAAAATAATTTTATAAGATGCCGCTCAAGACACCGTATAATTAACGTATACAATTTTTCTCGTATCTGGTATAATAACTATTATATTGAGCTTTACCATAGAAATGTGTCATCCTGTATATATGTAAACAGATAAAAACCGAAAATAAACCCGTATATGGATTCTCGGGGCCCTAGTTTGCACTCATTTGAAGAATCCTTTTTAAATTTCAAAAATCGCGGTCTCCTCAATAACGAATTTTTTGTGCGAAAATTAGCTTAAAGTTATAGATAGTTAAACCATAATCTCAACTAAAACTACTACCAAAGCGTCAGAGAAATGGCCTATTTGATATGAATTTTATAGAAATATTTTCGTATAATGAAGCACAATAACGGTTGAAGCTGAAACTTAAGGGTTTGCAGAACAATTTTCTTGCGACAGTTTCTTTACATAACCCGTATTTGTTTCAGGTTCCTTGCCTAAATGTTGCCAATTTTGACGTTTTAAATCGGGACTTTGATGTTTTGAGAAAAACCCCAATTTTGTTTTTTTAACTGTCTATAACTTTTTTGGCTTTAAACTTATAGACCTAAATTTTGGTACATGGTTCACTTCTTATAATACAAATACGCATGCAACGTACCGCCCTTACTTTAACATTTCCGGAGATACAATTTTTTTCCGAAAGAAAAAATAAAATTTTCCAGGAAAACCTGGGCCGATTTTCCTGGATAATGAACCTATCCAAGCCATTGTGAAAAGGAAACTACGTGCCAAATTTAATCAAAATCGGCCCATTATTTTGTGAGTTATCGGTGTGATACGTAGATTTATATATATATATATATATATATATATATATATATATATATATATATATATATATATATATATATATACATATATATATATATATATATATATATATATATATATATATATATATATATATATATATATATATATATATATATATATATGAAACTGGATATGGGTTCTAGCGGGCCTAGTTCGCGCTCATTTAAAGAAATTTTTTCAAAATTCAAAAGTCGGGATCTCTTTAGTGAATTTTTTTAAAAGAAAATTCACTAAAACAACGACAAATTGTGAATATGCAGAACTATTAAGGCTTCGATTGGTAAGGCACTTTCAGAAGCATTAAAGCTGCGTATGATGTTTGTTTAAATTTGCTTTTAAAACGAGCGAGTATGGCCTTGCGTCCGCAATAAACTATATAGCTGCGATTTGACAACACTGTCGAGCAGCATAAATTAACACCACTTAAGCATAATTGCGCCTCTATTACTGAATCAAACCAACTGCTAAACATGGAACAGTGTTATTAAAAACACATGTTCGTATTTGCTATGGAAATGGGATGTGATGGATAAATATTAAAAAAATTGTCTCGCAGAACAATTTCAAAATTATACAATTAAATAATTGCAAAAAATGTGTAGGTTAATACGATTGATACAGGTTGTTTACAAGCTAGGATATGAAACGTGTAATTAAGCTGGTTCCAAACAGTGCCCGCAGCAAAGTTTTCTAATTCAATCTAATTTGTTTACCACAAAAAGTAAAGCAGATTTTTTGTTCCTTGAATTATGTGCTTGTGGCAAAAACAACCTTATATTTGCGAACTAAATAATAATAAGTGGCTAAAACAATTTCAACTGAATAAGAATACTATTGTGTGCTACACGATTAACATTTTTCATTTACCTACAATTTTGATTATTATATGTAAATGAAACAAAAACACCCATTCCTTCGTTAACGAGATCTTCATGAGCCGATTTGAGAGTGACTTTGCTGGGGCGGTGGAGTATTTTCCCAGGATATGGTTAAGATATGTTGACGATATTTTTCCCATATTTGACCTTAGCAAAGATAACATGAATAATTTTGTTAAAGTTGAACGGTAGATTCCCTTCAATCAAGTTCACTCACGAAATGGAGAACAACGACCAACTACAATTCCTTGACATTCTTGTAATGAAAAATATAGTTAGGTTAGGATTTGACATGTATAGGTGTTTAATTACGTTGTGTACTGATGTAACACATTTTATTTGTTTTTGGTTCTTGATTAACTTGAAGGACCTGATTATGTTTTGTTAAATTAAACGCTGATTTTAGTAACACTTAACGTTTAATAACAACTGTAAACTTATACAAAATTGCTTATATTATGGTATGCTTTAGAGTCCTCAAGAACTCTACGGAATGAATAGTGATTATGTTCACAAGCGTGTTGCTTATTTCGAGTCTATATAAGAACTGACATGAATAAATATAGAATTTTTCTACGCTATATAATTCTACCTGTGATAGGTTAGCAGACTTATGGTCAATTGTAAACAAGAAATGACCCTTGTTGGGTTATTCCTAATCGCCCTTAAAATTGCATTGTACAGATGGTAAATATTATAACAAAAAAGGCTACAAAGAGATATGTAAATTTGAGAGGTATAATCCTCCAGACGAGACGCCTTAACAATCGGAAAGAAACCTCTACAAATCGCTATATACCATGAGATTAAAATTATCCTTTTGGTCAGAAAATCTCAAGTTTGAGGTTTCTTGTTCGAAGGTTACCTTTCCAGTTTTCGTTTCCGCGGTAAGCGATACAAGTCAGAGATGGAGAAAATTATAGATATTGCAAATTGTAACGGTTTCTCTCCAGATGTTGTGTTTAGATTAGTTACCAAGCATAGGTGGAACATGTCGATAAGTGACATTACAACATTGAAGCCTAAATCCGATGAGCCTCCCAAAATTTTCGTTGTACTTCATTTGTGCCTTTTTCTTACAAAAGGGTTAAAGAAAATATTCAAAAATGAAGAGTTCAGAGTTGTTTATAAAGTTGATAATTTAAAGAACCTTTTAGGTGGACCAAAGTATACTATTGACTTCCGACAAAAATTGGGCTTTTATCAAATATCTTGTAGATTCAAAGAGCATTAGCTCATTTCAGATTAAATAGAGCAGAAAAATCTAGGGTTGTTCAGCATATCATTGACTCGGGACATAGGGTAGGCAATAGTAATCTTAAGTTATTGAAAGTAACCCTTTGGAAAGTTTAGAAATCCGCAAAGTAAATCAACAAAATTTCACGAATTAAGACATAGTTCCGGGGAATTCGACACTTTCTGAAATAGCACTAAATAATCCAGGGCTACTTTCAACATCAACACAACAGCCGGTTAGGCGCATTCACTGACACAACAATAGTCCTTGGATTACGTCACCCGGTGTTACGTCATCCGGTGTTGCATCATCCGGTGTTGCATCATCCGGTGTTGAGACATCCGACATTGCATCATCCGATGTTGCATCACATATATTGTAAAATCCGGTATTTCATCATCCGATGTTGCATCACATGTATTGCATCACCGGGGTTGCATTATCTAGTATTTCATCAGCCAGTATTGCATCATTATGTGAGTAGATAGTTTGGGTATATAAATGATTTTGCCCATACATTAGTTTAACGACAGCTACTGAGGAAGACAACTTCGTTGTGGAAATACATTTTTACCGCATAACACTCTGATATTATTTTGGTTTTTGGGGTGATCCTGCTGTTGGTTTCAGTTTACAACCACAGTGCCCAACCTCTGTCATTTATTCGTAAAGGAGTAAAGAACTGCTTGGTCGAGATTGTTCTCTCAATAACAAAAAATCTGGAAGCAGCAGTGCTTTATGGTAGTGAACTTTTATAGAAATATTTTTAATAGCCAATATGTATTTTTTTAAAGAAAGCAGGTATCACATTTGGTTACCACTATAACCTATATAGTAGAAACAATGTACCGTTTTTTCATCAAAATAACTTCATTGTTTGAAAATGCGCAAAAACTTTTCGAAAATAAACTTAAAATGTTCCTGAAATAACTGGTTTCCTGGGCAACGAACTTTAGGTTAATAGCAAATTGAGGTATTGAAATTTGAAGCATTTAATAAAATTTCGCTACCATAATGCCCTTGCTGCATCTTATATTTCTTTTCTTACAAACGTGCATTATGTTTCGATGTAAAATGTAAAAATGCAATAATATAAGGTGTGTTCGATTAAAAAAAAAAAAAAAGGAAATTTGTATTACCAACGACTTATGGGCCACTCTGTGATTATAAAAATAATTTTATACGACGCAGCTTAAGAAACACTATTACTAACGTATACAATTTCTTCTCGTATCTCGTATAATAACGAATAACGGATATAATGAGCTTTACCGTAGAAATGCGTCACCCTGTGTATATGAAAACAGATAAAAACTGAAAGTAACCTCGGATACAGGTTCTCAGGGGCCTAGTTTTTCTACGAAAATTCGCTGCAAATTATAGATCTAAGCCATAAAGTCTACAACTAAAACTACTGCCAAAGCATCAGAGAAATGGTCTATTTGAAATGAATTTTCTGTAAATATTTTAGTATAATGAAGGACAATGTCTGTTGAGACTGAAACTAAAGATTTGTAAAACACTCTTCTTGCCACATTTGGTCAATATAACCCGTATTCAGTTTCTTTGTCTAAATCTTGCCAATTTTGAAGTTTCACATAGCGACTTTAACGTTTTAAGAAGAAAATCGCAATTTTTTGTGGTGAATTTTCTTAGAAAAAATTCACTAATGGGTTTCAATTTATAAATGTTATATATATATATATATATATATATATATATATATATATATATATATATATATATATATATATATATATGTATATATGTATATATATATATATATATATATATATATATATATATATATATATATATATATATATGTGTGTGTGTGTGTGTGTGTGTGTCACACCGATAACTCAAAAATTAATGGACCGATTTTGATAAAATTCAGCATGTACCTTCCTTTTGTAAGTGGCTTGGTTAAGTTCGTTCGCCAAGAAAATCGATCGAGGTTTTGTGGGCAATTTTTGGGTTTCCTTTCGGAAAAAAAAATTATGTCAAAAAGTAGAAAAGCTATGGTAACCAAATTTGGTACGTAAGTTTGCGATATTAAAGGGAAACTACATACCAAAATGTATATTTTTATGTTAAAAGAAAAAAAGCTATAAAGAAATACTTGATGCCAGATCATTTCTAAGAAATTTCGCTCCATAAGGCACTTGCTGTGTCCAGTCTTTTTTTAATATCTATAACTTTTTTGTCTTTAAATCTACAGATCTAAATATTTTGATATATAGTTCACTTTTAGTGAATTTTCTTTTAAAAAAATCACAAATGAGGAGATCCCGACGTTTGAATTTTGAAAAAATCTCTTCAAATAAGCGCAAACTAGGACCCCTAGAACCCATATCTGGGGTCAGTTTCAATTTTTATAGGTTTATATATATATATATATATATATATATATATATATATATATATATATATATATATATATATATAATATGTATGGGTGTGTTTTTTTTTAAATTTTAGCAACACACCACAGGGGATTACAGCCTAAATACTATCGTACCGTGGGTGTCGACAAGGAGAAAAGAGGCAACTTGTTAATTCTGGACTTGAAGGTTTGGAGGTTCGGGGGAGAAGGAAGAACATGTGCCGGCAAGGAATTCCACAACTTGGAAGTCCTCGGGACAAAAGAGCGGGCATAACAAGATGTTCTATGTCTGGTGACCTGGACAGTAAAAGGGTGCATTCGCTCTGTTCCCCTAGTGGATCTGTTGGGGGCGGCAGGTGGGGGAACAATGGAGGAAAGCTCCTCTGAGCAGTGCCCGTGCAGATATCTATAAAAGAGAGAGAGGTCACCAACGGCACGTCGGTGGGCAAGGGATGGCAGCCTTTGGGTGAGGGTAGGGTCACCGATGAGACGTATAGCTCTCTTTTGAATGGGGTCCAGGATAGCGAGTGTAGAAGCGGCAGCTGCAACCCAGATGTGGGAGCAGTATTCAAGGTTTGGCCTTATTTGTGAAGTATATAAGGTATAGAGATTAGCTGGTGAGATGTATTTGCGAGCCCGGAAGAGGAAACCTAATTTCTTAGCAGCCGCTTCTGCAATTGATGTAACATGTTGGTGCCAATTGAGATTTCGATCCACAGAAATGCCAACAAGTCAAAAGGACTCATTACTTTGAATAACTTGGTTGTTTATTGTGATGGGTCTAGGGCTGGTGTATCTCTTATGAGAAAGAAAACAAGACTGTAATTTGGTGGGGTTGAATTGTACAAGATTCCTACTTCCCCAGTCTAATAGTTTTTGGAGATCCACGGAGACAGAACCCTCCATGTGTCTGCGATCCTATTCTAGTTGGGCCTTAGGCTTAGAATATTGTATATTTGAGTGGAGGGTGCTGTCGTCCGCGTAAATGTGAACTGGGTTGGATGTGCTAGAGAGGAGGTCATTGATGTGGAGAAGAAACAAAGTATGGACTAAAGCTGAACCTTGAAGAACTCCTGCATTAATTGGATACAGTTTAGAGGAATGGCCATACACGACAACAGAAATTCTCCGGTTGGAGACGAAATTTCCTGTCCACGTACAGTGTTTTGGTGGTAGGCCATAGGCCGGTAGTTTATTAATCAGCGCTGCATGCCAGACCAGGTCGAATGCTTTGGATGTATGTATCACACCGATAACTCAAAAAATAATAAACTGATTGCGATCAAATTTGGTGAGTACCTTTCTTTTATAAGTGGCTATAAGTTCGTTAGCCATGAAGATCGCCTCAGGCTTTCCGGAAAAATTTTGTGTTTTCGTTCGGAAAAATTTATATCTTCGGAGAGAACAAAGTAAGGGCAATCAAATTTGGTTACGTTTTACTAAAGCCTAATACTCGTGCTTCTGCTATTTAATTGGTGTGTGAATATATGGGTCAATATTTTACGTATCTGGCATTATCATTTGTTGACCTTACCATTGACTTACCACGTTATATATTCACTAGAGAAGCAACCGGCTTTGTTTGGGTTCATATCTTGTTGGTTATAGGAGCAGTTTAGTACTGGTAACCCTTTTGGTTGTGCAATATTGTGTTGATACATTGATAAATGAACTGGCACTTTGTCCATTTATTGAGATAGTAGGCTCACGTCACCGAGTGATCATAATTACCCTCTTAAGTACTAATGTCATCCAAAACCTTGCAAGGGGTTGTGAAATAAATGCTGGGGCCCGTTATAATAAGTCCTTAGGACTTGAATAGACATCAGAGTGTTACCGAACACCCAAACTCGTATGAGATATATCTTCCTTCATTTGATGTAGTTAGAAGCAGTGAAGTCATAGCACTGTGTTGGCCTTCGTCTTTGTTTCATTAATGTGTTGGCTAAACGTCAGTTCTCTGTCTCAGGTAACTCCGAGGCATTTTGCGTTGGGTTTCCAAGGTAATTGCTGGTTGTAGCATGTCTGTCTTATGAAATTTACCAGGGCGCATTTGTCGGGTTGATCTTAATCTTCCTTTTTTAATCAATCTTCATACTGAGGGATGTATTTAATCGTTTTACGTATGGCTATTTTTTCTCTGCGTGAGTTAGTCAGTAGTGCGATGTCCTCTGCATCATATTGCGCCAGTGTTATTCTGTCAGGTTTTGTGATGAGTGCCGTGAATATGGCGTAGAGATGTGGAGACATGGCTACTTCTTGTGGCACTCCTGCGCCAATTGATCTATCTGTAGACTGGTGGTTCTCTACCTGTACTACAAAGGTGCGGTCACTTAGGAAATGGTTTACTATTTGTGTGAGTTATGTGCACTATGTGAAAACTGGAACCTGTGATGAGCACTAATAAGTACACTTGGAGAACACCCAAATCACCACAACACATATTTCAGAGACCTTACGATCGTTTCGTTGACAATGTTAACATCCTCAGAGGAAGAATTTTCTTCCGGCACTCATCACAAAACCTGACAGAATTTTCTTCCTCTGAAGATGTTGACATTGTCAACGAAACGATCGTAAGGTCTCTGACATATGTGTTGTGGTGATTTGGGTGTTCTCCAAGTGTAATTATTATGTGAGTTATGTGGCTAATGACAAGACAGTCGAGGCCGTACCACCTTTTGTACACCACTTCATGCCATATCTTATCGAAGGCCTTTCGTATGTCCACGAATAAGCCTATCGTTGTGCTCTTCTTATTGTAGTTTGTTGTTATTTTTTCGAGTAGCCTCGAAATTTAGACCGAAGTCGAGTGCTTTTCTCTCAAACGGAACTACTCCTTGGGTATTATGTTTTCGGTGTTGATATGTTTAATTCTGGTGAGGATATAATTTTTTTTATAGATTTTTTAAATTGTGGGTAGGAGACTTATTCGACGGTAGCTGGTGGTTTGCCTTTTTCCAGGCTTTTGGAAAATAATTTTGTCTTATAGCTGTGTTTATGATGGATAGTAGTGTATTCTTTTTTGAAGCAGGTTTTTCATGGCTGTACCTATTATTTTATCTAGCCCTGGTGCTTTTTTTCTTGCTCGTCTGTTTGATTATGGGAATCACTTCTTGGAGGTAGCAGGTTTGATTTTTGTGTATTATCTTTTTTGCAGAAAGGTTTCGACTAGCAGGTTTGATTTTTGTGTATTATCTTTTTTGCAGAAAGGTTTCGACTTCGCTGTTTGATGGAAGTGATTGTCTGTCGAGTCATTTGGCGAGAATTGTTGCTGCAAAAAGTCTGCCACGAATTCTACCCCTTCACTGGTTTCACTGATTGTTCCCGTTGGTGAATTTACCGGGGTGATTTTCATATCGTTTTTTCAATTTTTAAGCGAACGTATTATTTTCCAAATGATGTTATTTTCGGTGGTTAATTTTTGAACTTTCTGATTCCAATTTTTATTTCTATGGGTGTTAAGAGTTTCCCGGAATGTTTTATTTATTTAGTTAAGCGTTCTTTTATCCTATTGTAGGCTTAGTACTTTTTGAAACCCTCTTGTAGAATAGGATATGATTACTCTTAAAGTCGAACTTTGCTGTATACAGGTTTTACGCCGTATTGGTTTAATTTGTTGATTTCTCAATTACCAGTTCTGAAACCTACACAAGTCCTTGCATATAAGAATTAAAATCAAGCTAACGCATATACAAAGCACCGAAGTCCAACTTAATGGACGAATCCTAAATACATATATAACAATAGGTAGTAATTCCTTATATTATCTATGATCCTATAAACCACCCCAACAAATAAGATTATAAAAACCAAATCGCTTTTATAAAAACGAACCCCGTAGAACCTGACTATCTGAAACACACCTTCTCGTAAAGAAAGGGACAAGAAATATACGAGCAGAAGCAATAAAATGAACCTGTCACATGTGTTTTTCTGTCAAGATGTCTAGGGCCTAGGAACTATTCGTCCCTTTTAACACAACCATAATATATACCTCTCTCTACCCACACAAAAAACACTTGCCTGCCTCTCCGTACCGTAAGATGCGAGCAGGTAGTTTGCCTTCAGACATAAGTCACCGAGAAATCCGACACTTTCTTAGAACTGGGGGAGGTTTTCTTCTTAATTCGTTTCATTATACTGCCTGAGGCCTGGGGACGGATGTAATAGGAGCCAGCCTGTCTATTTGATAAGCAGAAGAAATTGAAAAATGCCTAACGAAATATTCAAGCTCAAGCAATTACGCTGCCACGATTACCTGCCGGATTAATTAATCGCTGAGTTGTTAGCATTTTTGTGCAAGGCTCTGCTGATGGAGAACTGGATTATTTTCTTTATAATAAAGTATCGATCGAATGCATTATCACTTAATTAACATTTTTACTGTAAAAAGGGCATCTTATGAAAAATGTTGAAGAAAATTTTCCAAGTTTTTTTTAATAAGAATATACAGTTAACTTGTTAGTGAATTTTTATTTAAAAAAATTCACTAATAGAGAGGTATCGATGGTGAGACTTTGCAAAAATTTTTTCAAATGAGCGCGATTTAGGACCCCTAGAACCCATATCCGGGGTCAGTTTCAATTTTTATATGTTTATATATATATATATATATATATATATATATATATATATATATATATATATATATATATATATATATATATATGTATCCGTCTGATAACTCAAAAAATAATTAACCGATTTCAATTAAACTCGACGAGTGCCTTTCTTTTATTAATGGCTTGGATGAGTTCGTTAGGCAGGAAAATCGGACGGGTTTTTCCGGGACAATTGAGTTTTCTTTCAAAAAAAAATTTTTTCTCTGAAAATAACAAAGTTGTTTTAATGAAATTTACCATATATGTTGCCTTGGGAAAGGACTTACTAAGTACCAAAATTCAACTTTCTCAGTTTATAGAAAATTGAGTTATTCAAATTTTAAATTTTCTTTTGAAACAATTTTTTTTCTCCAAAAATTACAAAGTTATTTTAATGAAATTTGGTGAATATCTTTTCCTATGAAATACCTTACTATCTACCAAAATTAAACTTTCTAAGATTATAGAAAACTGAGTTAATCAAATTTTTATAGCTCACTGCAGTGTTAAAATCAATGGTATTTTCCTCACTATTTTCAACACGTGGGTCGGGGACTGACCGAATTCATTTCTAGTTGCTATTGATCTACTCATATTCTCTGAATATGTTAGAAACGTGGTATCTACTTCATTCCAAGTCACTATGAACCGACTATTTATGAATCAAATAAGTAAATTAAATCAATTGTCATAAAATATGTAGTGTATTAAGACTAAGGGAAAAAGAAATAGAACATATATAACTGTGCACATTTTGATTATATTTTAGGGTGTGCGGCGCACACCTAGCTCACTAGGAGAAATCGCCACTGCTTGAGAGAGGTATTGTCACAGCATACTATCTTATTAAAGTTCATTTGTAAATAGGTTTAATTTTTATATGTTATATATATATATATATATATATATATATATATATATATATATATATATATATATATATATATATATATATATATATATATATATATATATATATAACTCAAAATGATAACTCAAAAAATAATTAACCGATTTCGATGAAACTTGGCAATTGCCTTTCTTTCATTAATGGCTTGGATGAGTTCGTTATCCAGAAAAATCGGACGGGGTTTCCCGGAAAAATTTTGAGTTTTCTTTCGAAAAAAAAAAGTTTTATCCGAAAGTAACAAAGCTGTTTTAATGAAATTTACTATGGATGTTGCCTCAGGAGAGATCTTACTACGTACCAAAATTCAACTTTCTAAATTTAGAGAAAATTGGGTTATTCAAATTTTAAATTTTCTTTCGAAAAAAATTTTTTTCTCCGAAAATTACAAAGTTATTTTAATAAAATTTTGTGGATATCTTGCCTTAGGAAAGACCTTATTACGTATTTATATTAAACTCTCTAAGTTTATAGAAAAATGAGTTATTTAAATTTGAAGCATTTAATAAAAATTCACTACCATAACGCACTTGCTGCGTCCCGAGTTTTTTTAATCTTTAATACATATATCACATATTTGACAAAGTATTATATATTTTAAAATAGTGCATTTGGAGAACCAAATTTACCACAACAAACTTTACTTCATGAAAGAAAAAAAAATTCATGAAAAAACATGAAAAATGATTGACAAACAATTGTTAGCTTTAAAAATTTTAGCGATCATCGCAGGTAGGTACACGTAAAATTATCTAAGATACAAAACACAAATGGTTAATCAGGTAAAATACCATTGTAAAGAACACCACAGAAACGATACGGAACAAATAACAAACAAATACAGGCAGTCAAACAACACAAAAAATCTGGACGCAGCAAGTGCGTTATGCTAGTCAATTATCATAAAAATGTTTTTAAAAACTACATAATATGTCTTTTTTAATTAAAGCAGGCATCAAATTTGGTTGCTAGTATAACCTATTTAGTAAAAACAATGTACCACATTTCATCAAAATAACTTTATTGTTTGAAAAAGTTCTAAAATTAACAAACAAACGAAAGCATCTCTGAAGGCGTCATTTTCATGGGATCCGTTATCTATTGGTCAAACCGCTCAATCATATTTTATGATATGCGCCAAAAATGTGAAAAGTTGCAAAACAATTGAAATAACTCCAAAGCCATGAATATTATACATTTTTTCCTTACAAACATTGATTATAAATACAAAAATGAAATAAAATAAGAGGTGTTCGATTAAGAAAAAGAAAATTTGTATCACCGATGACTTATGGGCTTGTAATTAATAGGATAATTTTGTAAGATGCAGCTTAAGACATCCTATAGTTAACGTATACATTTTTTTCTCGTATCTTGTATAATAGCGGAAATACTGAGCTTTAGCGTAGAAATGCGTCACCCTGTATATGTTGAAACAGATAAAAGTCTGGACACAGCAAGTGTGTTATGGTAGTGAATTTTCATAAAAAGGTTTTTAACAGCAAATACGTATTTTTTAATGAAAGCAGGCATCAAATTTGGTTGCCTATAACATGTATAGTAGAAAAAATGCACCATATTTCATCAAATAAGCTCTTTGATAAAACACCCAAAAAAGTTTTTTGCATAAAAATTTAGAATTTTTTTTTTCACGAAAATCCGAAGATATTTTTGTTTAAATAACTTATTAAACATTTATTATTATGCCCTTCACTTCTTAAACAGAGCCTCGGTGGTTCAGTGGTAAGAACGTGTGCCTCTGAACCGAAGGGTAACGTGTTCGATCCCAGCGTTCTGGTTTGACTTTTTCAGTACATACTCTAACATTAACATCAACCGAAGTTGTGGGATTGTATTTGAGCAAGTTGAATGTCTGTACGTTCCGCCCTTTGAAGGGGGCGCAAAACCGTCGGTCCCGTGTCCATGCGATGTTGGGCACGTTAAATATCCCTACCCTCCTTACAAAAAGGCGGGGGTTCGGCCAAATTTCCAGGACAGTGGGGTGAAACTCCTCCCTAACGTCGATGATTGGCCATAGTCGTGTAAATATGCCAACGTTAAAGAAACAAAACACACACACACACACTTTTGAAACACAAAATACAAGCTGTTTTATTTGAAACAATTGAGCTGTAACAGTTTGATTTTTTTAAATTCAGTCACTATTTTAGAGCGCTCTGATAAGGCAGCTCGTTTATTTCTTGAAATGATATAAATTAAAATCTCTCTGGATGCATCATTTGCATGGGACTCCGATTTTTACTGGTAAAAATGCGGTATCATAATTTTCAATACGTGCCAAAAATGTGAAAAATTGCAAAACAATTAAAACAACTGGAAAACAAGCATGCATTACAATTTGATGGAAAATGCAAAAATGCAATAATATGAGGGGTGTTCGATTTAGAAGAAAATAATGTTTATTGCCAACGACTTATGGGCCACTTCTGATTGTATAAATATTTTTTATAAGATGTAGCTCAAGATAACGTATAAACTGTTTTTCGTATCTTGTATAACAGTAATATTGAGCTTTTTGTAGACATACGTCACCCTGTATATATGTAAACAGATAAAACTAAAACTAACCCCGGATATGGGAACTAGCGGGCCTAGTTCGCACTCATTTAAAAAAATGTTATTAAAATTCAAAACTTGCGGTCTTCTCATTAGCGAATTCTCTAACGAAAATTTGCTAAAAATTATAGACAATTAAACCATAGACTCTATAACTAAAACTACTACTAAAGTATCAGAGAAATGGTCTATTTGAAATGCATTTTTTGGAAATATTTTAGTAAAATGAAGAAGACTGGCGGTTGAAGCTGAAATTTAAGGACTTGTAAAACACACTTCCCGCGACACATCTCTACATAGCCCGTATTCGCTTTAGGTTCTTTGCCTAGAAGTTGCCGATCTTCACGACTTAAACTTAAAGAGGAAAAGTTATAAAATTTTCAAAGTAATTTTTCTGGCATTTCTTGACCTTTTTGCGCCAAAAAAACTTAGTATTTGTCTGTAACATAATATAGTAGACTGTGTTAGCCACATGAAATATTTTGCTTTTGTGCGTGTATCTGGTATCAGTGCAACCCAATTTTTTTTTCTTTAAATGCCTATAACTTTGTTTTCCTACAACCAATATACCTAAATTTTGGTACGTAGTTTACTTTTTGTGATATAAACTCGCGTACCAAATTTGGTTCCCCTACTTTGTTATTTCCGGGAATATAACAATTTTTCGAAAGACAACACCAAATTTTTTAGGAAAAATTGCGCGATCTCCTCATTAGTGATTATTGTTCAAAGAAAATTCACTGAAACGTTTAAAATCCTTAAGGATCTGATTTAATACTTTTTACCAATCAGACATAAAATATTCATCCACTGAATATAGTGTCCGCCGTAGCAAACGTTTTTTAACCTCTCTGGTAAATAAAGATTCAGGCATTTCTTTTAACTCACTTGGCAATTTGTTATATAGCTTCAGATCCAAATAGTTCACACCAAATTGCGTTCTGGTCATTCTGTGGTATGGTATGCTATAATCGTCTTTTTTTGTAATTGTTCGTTAGCTAAAAATAAGCTCTTATTTTGATACACATAATTTAATCGGGGGAATATAAACGCTGAGCCTATGGTACGTTCCTGCTCGAAGAATCCACGGCAGGCTAGCCCATCAAGACACGCAGGGCTTCTTTCTGCTTTGGGAGCACTTGTTGCTAGCCTGGATTGCACGTCATACCCAGTGATAGAGTGGAAGTTGGAAAAATATGCCATGCCGTCTTGCAGGCCTCCCGGCCTACTACAGTTTTTATTCGCCACATTGTGAAAAATTGCCGTAGACCACCTTTTGAGCACGGTCGAAATATCAACCCGACCAGGTATTGCCATCATCTAGAATTACACCAAGAAGTTTTAGCTCTGCTCCATTGATGTGTCCCTTATTTAGCACCAGTCGATGTGTCTTATATAAGTTTAGTTGAAAAGCGAGTTTACTCAAAACCACACATCCGCTTGGTCAAGGCAGGCCCTCGTATGGAGATTCAGATCAATAATTGTTGTTGCTTTGTTAACAAAACTGGTATCATCGGCATAAAGGCTGAGTGCATATAACGTAATGTTGGGCGTCATATCATTATATATATATATATATATATATATATATATATATATATATATATATATATATATATATATATATATAAGCAGGGATCCCAAAACGGAACCCTGCGGAACACCATACTCTACTGTTATCTCATCCGATACCTGTTTATTCCAATAAAAAATCGGCGTCCTATCCTCTAGGTAAGACCCAAAGAGGAGAGAGGGGGGGGGGGGGGGTCTGTACACCTGACACCAAAATGTTTTAGCTTCTCCGACAAAATAGACCTTGAAACTGCATCAAATGCCTTGCTCAGATTATAAGCCACGGTCTCAACATTATTGTTTTCATCAAGTCCCCCGGTAATACTCATAACCAGTACTATGAAGGCTGTGTCTGTTGAACGGTTGGGTCTAACGCCATGCTAGCATTATTTACCGATAAATGCCAGCAACCTTCTCTTTAGGAGCTCTTCAAATATCTTTGATAAAGTCTCAAGTAGCGAAATAAGCCTGTAGTTATCACAATCATCCAAACTACCCTTTTTATGAATTGGAATCACTTTTCGCAACTTTCACTTTTTAGGAAAGTTGCGTTGGACCATACACTGGATGAGCACCTCACACAGACAGCTAACTAAAGATAGGAGTAACTAGATGATGTGTGGTTTCATGAATTTTAGGACAATTTTTGTTTTGTAGATACACGTACAGGGTGGGCAACTAAGAATGATTGTTGGCCATATCTCAGGAACGGCTCACTGTACAGCTTCTTAGATCAAGCGTTTCCTGGCAGATTGATACAAAGAATAAATCTGTTTTCTTGGCCAGCTAGATCGTCTGATTTGAGTCTTTCAGATATTTATTTAAATGGGACGTTTGTATCTCATTACGTCAGTAAAATAAATGTTATTTGTTGAACTTTATCTGTTATATTATTGTTGATACCTTTTCACCAAGGGTAATTCGTATTTCTAACTTTGATCGCTAATATCTAGCACCAGAGCAATAACATCGAACTGCGGTTTTCACTGGTAGCTTTAGTATTTTGTAGCCTATTCTACTGTGTTATTATTGATATATAGAAAACAGCAACATAACCTAACTCTTCAAACAACGCCCTCTCTCGGTGCATGTAAGATATAGAGGAGACCTGAAAAGAGTGCAAATGGTAGACCAAGAAAAGTTATTTTCAACGAATCTAAACTCATCAAGTTCCGTCAAGTTAAACCGTAGTAATTAGCAATTGGAGAAATAAACATTTAGTTTTGAAAATATCAAAAAGTATGCGAGGCAAGAAATAACATTAGTTGCTCGGCCGTTACTCTTTGTGTATCAAAAGTACCACTAATTGGCAAAAATGTGATAAAAGTCGCAATTTTTCGACCAGCAGTGGTTTTTCGATACTTTACAGTGATTGATCACGGCAACTTTCCCCATAACAATTTTTATCCTGAAGCTGCACAACGAACCCTCCAACGACAATTGTTAGTTGCCCAGCGATACGTTTTCAGATATAAACAAATTAAAAACACGATCAAATAATAATGTAGGAAAGCAAAAGATGCATGGATGAAAAGGAACACTAAAAAAATCGATAATTACCTAAAGAAGAGACGGTCAAATAAAGCTTACCAAGAGGAATATACAACAAAAAGTAAATAATTGTTTTACAATAAGTTATTAAACATTATTATATTATTATGCCCTTCACCTCCGAACACAAAACACAGGATGTTCCATCTGAAACAATTGAATTACGGCAGTTTGCCCTTTTTTTAATTAAGTCATTATCTGAGAGCGCCCTGTATACGGAATTACAATTTTTTCGAAGAATAATACAAACGAAAACCTCTCTGAATGCGTCAGGTTTATGGGAATCTGTTGTCTATTGGTTAAAACGCCGTGTCATAATTTTTAATATATGCCAAAAATGTAAAAAGTGGTAAAACAATTGAAATAACTTGAAAATGATGAACGCTTCGCAAATTTTTTTCCCTACAAACATGCATTATAATTCGATGAAAAATGCAAAAATATAAGGCATGTTCGATTAAAAGAAAAGGAAAATTTGTATGCAATGACTATGGGTCACAAATATTTTTAAAGATATATCTCAAGAACCCTATAATTACTGTTTATACAATTTTTCTCGTATCTTATATAATACGGATATATTGAGCTTTACTGTAAAAATGTATCATCCTGTGTTTATGTAAACAGATAAAAACTGAGACTGGGATGTGGGTTATAGTTCGCGCTCGTTTGAAAAAATGTTTAAAAAATACAAAACTCGCATTCTTCTCATAAGCTAATTTTTCCTCCGAAAATTCCCAAAAACTTTTAAACCATAAACTCTATAAGTAAAACTACTGCCAAAGCATCAGATAAAAGGTCTATTTGATATGAGCTTTCTGGAAATATTTTAGTAATGAAGGAAAATGACGATTGAAGCTGAACCTTAAGGGTTTGTAAAACACTTTTCTTGCAACATTTTCTCTACATAACCCGTATTCCTTGCATGTTCTTTGCCTAAAAGTTGCCAATTTTGACATTTTAAATCGCGGCTTTCACGTTTTAAGAGGAAAACCACAAAAATGTTTTCTTTAAAAGCCTATAAGTTTTTTTCCTTTTAACTTACATATCCAAATTTTGGTATGTAGTTTGCCTTTCATAAACCTGCGTACCAAATTTCATTGGCCTAATTTTGTTATTTCCTGGGATGTAAAAATGTACCGAAAAAAATTTTCCTAGCTAACGAACTTATCCAAGACACTTACGGAAGGAGGGTACTCACCAAATTTGAACAAAACCAACCCATTAGTTTTTGAGTTATCGATGTGATATATATCCATTCATATATATATATATATATATATATATATATATATATATATATATATATATATATATATATATATATATATATATATATATATATATATATATATATATATATCCATGTTTTTCGGAGATTGGCCTATTTGTACAGGGAAAGCAAGATGTGCTAAAGTCCTCAACGGAGGTAAATTATTCGGGTATCGTAATAGACCATCATGTTAGATGCGATATGCGCATCCAATATATTGTAAAGAAGCTGCGGACCATTCTTTATAGATTCAGAATCCTCCGTGATGTACTTTCCGTGACGCAAATGAGAACTGTTTACCATGCACTTGTAGAATCTCACAGCAGATATGGTATAGTGAGTTCGGTTGGTGTCTTCAACTCTCATTTGAAGCAGCTGGAGGTCATACAGAAACGATCCTTCAAGAATACGTTGGTCAGAAAAATGACTTATCCATCAGATATTTTATACAAGGAAGCGGGTGTTATGGACCCGCGGCGGATATTTTTTCTAAAGGCTAATCTTCTGAAGTTTACAAATAGGCGTCAGAGAGGCGGCGGGAGTGTGATGTCGGGGATTATTTTAATATTAATTTCGAATTACTTTATTTTTATTTGATCAAAAGACTTGAACATTGTTACACAGCCACGCATGTCTATGTTTTTGTTAAGAAAAAAATGGGTTCCAGGGGCCCTAATTCGTGCTCATTTGAAGAAAATTTTCGAAACTCTTACCGTCGATACCTCCCTCTCTTAATGAAAATTCACTAAAATTTTCTTAATGAAAATTCACTAATGATAAGTAATGTTTAATCAGCCACAATATTCTAACAGCTTGTTTATAATTATTGATGTGTACTACTTAATAATAAAGTATAAGCTGGGCACCTGCCTTTTTCCTTTTTCTGGTAAAGCTTAAACACGGCCTGGAAATAGCCATGAAGAACCATATGTTTCAGTGTGCTAGGCGATAATCTATTTTCAGCTGTATAGGAAAACCTTGTTGCCACTCTCTGGGTCTTTCTTATACTTTGATACTTTTTAAAATATGACCAGTCGCCATGACATATATACAGGATGTCTCGGCGAGACCGGTCGCTAGACATTTATGAAGTTCTGGCCGGAATAAAAATTTGAAAATTTAGAGTTAGGTATATTATTATTATCCACTTTAGCCTAAAGGGCTTTCTCACTCCCTCAAAGGGGAACATTCACTCGTCCCAGGTATCTCAGATACCAAAGGGACTGAGCTCAGATGGAGCCCTTTCCAAGTTATCGGGCCCTGACCGACAACGCGACACATTCTCATTTCCCAGGGATATGCGCACGGCGTGGGCAGTTGCAGGTATTACTGCCTTCTGCATAACCTTATAGGAATGTTCTCCAAGGCCCAGTCTATTAACGTTCTCTCGAAGATTCTCAGGAACCACACCAGTTGACGACATGTCTATTGGAATCACTCGGACACTATCTGCCCTGCACTGTTTCTTTACTTGTATCTCGAGGTCTCTGTACTTAATGACCTTCTCGTTGTACTTTATCTCTAGATTACTAGTATTTGAAATGGCCACATCAATCAGTGTCACTTGGTTGGAGGACTTATCCACTATTATTATATCTGGCCTGTTGTGGGCAATTCGTTGATCTGTGAGCACGGTCCGATCCCATTACAACCTGTATCCTTGGTTATCTATAACAGGTTCAGGAGTATATTTATAGTAGGGCCCCTTACTAAGATTTAAAAGTCCCAGTTTCAGAGCCAGTTCTTGATGAAGTATTTTAGCAACTGCGTCGTGCCTCTCTTTATACTCTGTTGCAGCAAACGCTTGACATCCTCCAGTGACGTGCTGGATAGTCTCTGATGACTGACACCCAAATCTACATTTGTCATCTTGGACCGAATTATCTCGGTAGTTTCTTGTTGGGATGACCTGATCTTGTATGGTCAGCAAAAACCCCCCTGTCTATGGAAACACCTGTCCGGACACCAAGTAGTAGTTCGACGTCAGTTTGTCGACATGTGCCTGGGAGGTCTCGTTCAGATGTCGCCCATAGAGAGGCTTCTGCACCCAAGATTGTAGGTTGTCCTGATCAGTCCGATGGTGACTTTGTATTTCACTTTCTTTTAATTGTAGCGGTATTGAATCATCTGCCTCGCATATGGCACGGTGTAGTTCAGAAGCAAGCGCCTGCTGATGGAAATATGTACGCAGGTCCACTATCTGCTGGTCCAGCTGTTTACCAATATCCAACACTCCTCTTCCACCTTCGTGTCTAGGTAGGGTTACTCGCTCGATAGTACTAAGTGGGTGATGCTTTTTGGATTTTGTTAGGAGTGCTCACACCTTCCGTTGTAGATTTTCGATGTCCGTTTTACTCCAGTTCACAATCCCAAATGAGTATCTAAGTGCAGAACATGCATATGTATTCAAAGCTTTAGTCAGGTTCGTGCTGTTAAGATGTGATCCCACCACCTCCTGTACTCGTTTCGTAAGTTCATTTGTCAGGTCGTTCTTCATTAGCGAGTGGTTTAGTTTCCTAGCTTGCTGTATTTCCAGGTATTTGTAACACTCTTTCACATCCATTGAGGCAATTTGCTGGCCGTTCTGCATTTCATATACACCTGGTTGTATTTTCCCTCTGACTACACATAAGGTGCGAAATTTGTCAAGTCCAAATTGCATGTCAATATCTCTGGAAAACCCTTCCACGATTTTAATGAGTTGTTCCAGGTGGTTCTTTCTGGACGCCATCAGCTTAAGATCATCCCTATACAGCAGATTATTTAGCCTCATTTGATACCTGCCATTGATTTTTATACTAAAGGCATATCTGGTGAAGTCCAGGCGGTTTGATAGTGGATTCAATGCGAGGCAGAACAATGTTATCACCCGTTTCTACCCGTAACTGAATCTTTGTTCTCCAGGTAGATATTGTGTGTTCAAGGAAACTCAGGATGTAAGTATCGTTCTTATAGATCTTCAGCACACTTATAAGCCATTCGTGTGGAATTGAGTCAAATGCCTTATTGTAATCCACGTAGGCAGCAAAGAGATTTATTCGTCCACTGTAAGCTTGATTGCACACAAACGAATCAATTACAAGCTGTTCTTTGCATCCCATAGATCCTTTGGAACACCCTTTTTTCTGGCGCGCAATTATGTTGTTTCGTTCGCAGTGCGCGTATATGCGTTACTCAAGGCAGGATGTGATAAACTTATGTAGGGTCGGAAGACAAGTTTTTGGTCGGTATCTGCCGGGGTCTGCACAACAATGCTGGTCCTTTGGCAGAAAATACGTGTCTTCTTGGGTGAAAAACAATGGCATCTTCTTTGGGTCAAGCATCATTTATTAACACCCCCAATAGATGATGTGTACACCCAAATTTCCTTAGCCAAAAGTTTTGGACGCCATCAGGCCCGGGAGCCTTCCAATTATGAAGCTCTTTAATAACCTCGGAGACTTCATCTGTGGTAAACGGCTCATGCGGCATTTGTTAATAACTTTGACAAGCTCGGTGTTGTTCGTTAACCCAGCTGGCGCCTATATTGCAGGAGGCTGGTGTAGCTAGATGGCTTTGCCAGAACTCTTCAATTTGTTCCTTATTTGGAAAAGTACCGGTGGTTGCACTTCTAGCTGAATTAAGCTAACGGTAGAAAGTCCTTTCAGAGCATTCAAACATTGTATTGTCGCACTTCATATTGTTGCTCATTTTATATCTCCTCAACCGTTCTGCATATACAGAAAGCTTCTGTTTTAAGGTGTCCAAACATTATTGTGCAGTGTGGTTGACTGGGTCTTGTGCCGAGTGTTGTCGAACTCGGCCTATTAATTCCTCTACTCGTTTCTGCAATTTTCTTGTATGTACTCCCCCAATGTATTGCGTCAGTTTTCCAATCTCTTTTCAAAGTGTTTCCACTCTACTTATAAACCTTTTTTTCCTACGGGGGCACTCTTTGACGCGAATCTCTGTGATTGGACCTTCGATCAGAAATCTTAGTGCCTACAGTTTTAATTGCTGCAGTTGCTGCACAGTAAATCAGTGTGTGCATGTGCTCTAATGTGTTGATCTCTATAAGGTGCGATGGCAAAATTATTTTGTTCAAAGTTTCCAATATATTTGCTAGCTTTCTAGATAATCTTAGCCTAGGTAATGGTGGTATAGTAAGAGGATTTGTTCCTTCATACTCCGCGACTGCACGATTAATTTCTGTGGACTATTTGTCGATGAGTTACTCATTTTCTTGCGTACCCTCGATGTGTTTTTGCTCAGTATGTACAGGTTGCAGATTACTACCATCAAACAGGATCTCGTTATTTTCCGTAACCAATATGTTAGTAATTTCATCTTCAACTTCCTGTGTGATGGTATTCAGTTTCGTTTGTGGAATAAGGTTATTCCTAAGTATGATACACGATACTGATCCGCTAGTCTCTGTTGAGTCATCCGTATGTGTGGGTACATTCTGAGAAATTCGGTGTGAAGTTGTTGCCTATATCCGGTCGTCTGTTGTCCGAGTTATGTAACTGTGTAGTAAATGCGCATAATTGTTTATTCATATCCATAGTCCATTTCATGTGCCGTCTTGGTGATCCCATCTGGGTGAGCGCTGGCTGATTTTCCTGCGCCGCATCCTCAGTGGGTGGAGCTCTTGGTCTTACTGGGCTCCGCTGCTGTTGATTTTGGGCTGTAATTTCTTGCATGTCAGGGGCTCACCTCATCAGCACCCCGCCACCGACATCCCGTATGTTGTCAATTCCAGCGTCGGCTCCAGACATGCCCTGGCGAACCTCAGGCAGCGGCATTTTTCCGAGGCTTCGGTTTTGCTCCATTTCCATAGGTGTACCACCAAATAACCCTGGTGGCCCAGGTAGGGATGAACAAAGGAGTAAGGTAATATGGTTAAGGAAAAAGGGGGTAAATAGGACAGCGGACAGCTGGCGTCGCTAGCTGTACCGTCTACGTCGTTACGAGTAGCGGTGAGCATACTGCTGGAAGCAGTACACCCACCGGCCAGACATACCTGTGACTCTAGGCAGGGGCCTTTACAGGGTGCTACCGTCCGGGCCAGATGGACCCTGTTTTTTTAACTTGGTTGTTATTCCACCTCCTCCTCCTTTCTCACCCGGGCTTGGGACCGGCGATGGCGGAGTTTATTATTATTATTATTATTATTATTATTATTATTATTATTATTATTATTATTATTATTATTATTATTATTATTATTATTATTATTATTATTATTATTATTATTATCATGTTGTTAATTAAAAGACTTTTGCTAGACACTCTGTCTGGAAACTGAAACAAAATGCAGAATCACCCCAAATTGTCTTCATCAGTAGCTGTCACTAAACTAACTGTATGGGCAAAATTATCCTATTTATATATCTAAACTATACACTAAAAAAGAGGTAATACCGATGGTGCATTATAAGATGATGATGCGATACCGGATGATGCAATACCGGATAATGAAATACCGGATGATGCAACATAATGTGATGCAATACCGGATTATGAAATATCGGATGATGCAACATCGTTTGATGCAATATCGGATGCCTCAGTCCCGGATGATGCAAAACCCGATGACGTAACACCGGGGACGTAATTCAAGACTAGTGTTGGGTCAGTCGATACGCCTAACCGGTTCTGTCGATGTTGAAAAGCCACCATGGATTATTTAGTGATATTTCAAAAAGTGGTGAAATGATCGGACCCATGTCTGAATTCATCAAATTTTGTGGATTCATTTTGCAGATTTCTAAGCTTTCCAAAGCATCTAACTTGCGATAATCCGTGGTTACTTTCAATAACTTAAGATAACTTAAGATTAATATCGCTTACCTTATGTCCCGAGTCAATCATATGTTGGACAACGCCAGATTTTTCTGCTCTATTGAATCTGAAATGAGCTATATGCTCCTGAATCTTGTTGTTATTGATTTCCGCGTTTGCCCAATATATATTTTCACGCAATTATTGCAAGATATTTGAGAAATGCCCGATATTTTTCGGAAGTAAATATTATCCTTTGGTCCAACCAAAAGGTTCCTCAAATTATAAACTTTATAAACAACTCTCAAATCATTGTCTTTGAATATTTTATCTAACCCTTTTGTAAGAAAAGGATAGAAAGGAAGTACAGCGAACATTTTCGGATTCAGGCTTCAATGTCGTAATGTTACGTTAGTAACTAATCTATACACAATGTCTGGAGAGAAACCATTACAAATTCATATATCTATAATTTTATTCATCTCTTAATTTTATCGCTTACTGCTCAAAGGAAAACTGAGTAACCACCGAACCAGAAAGGTCAAACTCGAGATTTTGTGATGAAATTTATGATTTGAAACTGATGGTATAAAGCGATTTGTAGAAGTTTCTTTTCTATAAATGTGAAATTCAAAGATAACTATATTTTTGATGACCAGAGTGTCAAAGAAGGGTAATTGGTCGTTGTTCTCCATTTCGTAAGTAAACTTGATTGGAGGCAATCTACTGTTTAACTTATTAACAACACTATTGATGTTATCTTTACTGACGTCAAATATGGCAAAAATATCGGCGACATATCTCAGCCATACACTGGGAAAATACTCCACCGCTTCAGCAAAGTCAGTCTGAAATCGGCTCATAAGGAGTTCGGTAAAGAATGGAGACAATGGGTTTCCCATTGTGGTTCCCTCCGTCTGCCGATAAAACTTCCCGCCCACTCGAAAGGAACTCTCAGACATGCATAGTGAAGTTAACTTAATATATTCCTCCACTTGCATGTCCGATAGCCGGTTATCATGAAGCATGTCCCGAGGATACTGAAGAGCTATGTCGATAGGGATGCTGGGGGACAACGACTTGACATCGAAAGGGATCGGTACTTCATTTGGTTTTAACTTAATATCTTTGATTTTATTAATGAGTTCAATGGAATTTTTCACCGAAAAACTAGGTGGTTGAATTTCCAGTGAACGGAACTCCTTCGATAAACATTTATCAATTTCATAGGTGGGGGAACCGATACCAGAGACTATTGCTCTCATTTCATTTCCCGGCATATGGACCTTCGGGAAGCAATACATGCAAGGTACAATTGTACGTCCCTGATATTGTAGTTATCGCAAAAAGCAGCGGAAACGTTTGCAATATACTTCGCAGTATCCTTTCCTAACAACATAAAGAAGGCTTATGCAGAAATAATATATAAGTTCTTGCCTCTTAGCGTTGGAATACGGCAGTTGTGAGACATGAAAATTGTCACCGTGGTACCTATTGTCATCGGGACTACCGGCGAGATACCAACAAAATTAATTAAAAAAGAATTTGGGCGATCTTGGTATGGAGGAGGATTTGTTTATACAGGATGATTCTTTACGAGTTCCAATCAACGTTTTGGAGAAACTAGACTAATTTGGATTCTGAAAATGTGTAGTATGAGGGTTTCCAATATTTTCAATCCACGTAAATTATTTAGAACATTCTGCGACTTCCGGTAATACCGGAAGTGGACGCTCTGTATATTATTACAGATTCGGATACAGATTATCCTGGCGATTCTCCCAATATACAGTTTTGCTACTTTATACAGAGTGCTTCACGACATATGGCCATTTTTATTACAAAAATATGTCCCTTTTAACGCCCTGTGTGTTATTAATTTATGCAAATTGGAAGTTCTTTGTTATGGATAATTTTTTCCTTTATTCTATATTTTAGTACATACAATCTTCCCATAAATTGCGGATATCTCTTTTTTTTTCAAATGTATCAACCTGTATATTATAATGCCATTGGCAAGACCTTTTGTTAATCATTCCCTATGTCCAAACCGTATGGTTTTTGAGATAATCAGCTTCGAAATATGCAATATGGGTATGTATTATGATCGCTGTAGAGTGCCATGGAAAATAGCAAACTTGAACAGTAACAAAATTTTCAGTTTGACAGTTATGTTTTGAGTTGAGTAATACAACTAAGTGAACTTTACTTCTCTGCACAAAAATTCAACTTGATCTAAAAAAAATCAATGGCAAGATCTGGATAGTCAAATCAGGATTTTATCAATCTGCTACTAATTCACGGAAAATGCCGACCCATGTCAGCAAGAACATGTCGTGTATTTGCAAAACGATATCCAGATGTACCTCTATCTTCCAACAAAACTATTGATGCCGTTATGAGAAACAACAACATGGATTATTTACAGCAAAAAATTTCAGAGAAAAACGAGAAGTTGATAATGAAGAGAATGAGGTGAATGTTTTAGCGTTTCTGACTGCATATCCTAATGCCTCTATAAGAGAATTAATGCGTCACTTCCGACTCTCATTTTCAACGATTCAAAGAATTTTGAAAAAACACAAATGGAGACCCTACTGCTACAGCACAGTACGTGTCCTGGTAAGCACTGATTTGGAAAAAGAGTAGTAAAAATCTTGCCAATGGCATTATAATATACAGGGTGATCCTTTTGAAAAAAAAGAGATATCCGCGCATATATATTTTTAATCACCCTGCGTATAAAACAATTAATTTGTCGGAAGATGGTGGGTACCAAGTTAAAATATACAATAACGAAAAAAATTACGCATAACAAAGAACTTCCAATTTGCATCAATTAATAAGATACAGGGCGTTGAAATGGACATATTTTTGTAATAACAATGGCCATAGCTCGTGAAGCACTCTGTATAAAGTAGTAAAACCACATTGGAAGAATCGTCAAAATCAGCTGTATCCAAATCTGTAATAATATACAGGTGTCCCATTTAAAATAATCTCGTTAGTGTGTCCACTTCCGGTATAACTGGAAATCGCAGTATTGTAGATGGATTGGACATATTGGAAAACCTCATACTACAAATTTTTAGAATCCAAGTCAGTATAGTTTCTCCAAAACGTCCCATAGGATCTCGTAATGAATCAACCTGTATCCATGCAGAAGTATGTACTACTAGACACATGCAGTATAGTCCAAAGGGTACTTGGTATCAAATAGTGTGAAATCTTTATAGCACTAACACATGAGCACACCGTCTTGTCTCGACGACCAATGAGTTATTGCTGTTAAAAACCAGAAAGCAGAGTAAACCTGTGAACATGGAAATAAAAACAACAATAATATTAATATGTGATAATAATTTTTGTATATCAACTGCCATTAACAGTATAATTAACTTTGAATGAACGGCAACCTTGCACGAAGAAAGCTATGTTTGTATACAGTGACGTTCACCACACACATGCTCGCCGGGGCTATTTTCATTTTTCATATAACTTCCATAATAAAAACTGTTTTATATATCAACGTGCCCGGAGAGCCGACTACCATACTTTATGGTTCAAGATAACGAGTTTTAAATTAGTACAAAATGGAAAATTACAGTCACCTAAAATAGATTTAATTTGAAAATTTGTGTAGCCTGACAGGAAGAGCGCATTAATTTTATTAATTGAGTGCGAAGGGGTTCGGGTTTTAAAAAATCTGCCTGAATCATGCATGTATTAGTTTTAATTCCACGGTAAACACACTAATGACATCAATTAGCTGAAATTTAGATGAATTGAAATACAACAAAAAAGGTTTTAAGTGTACAATTTGCAGAAATTTAAGTTAATATATTCGTTTAATGGCATCTGCCAGGATAAGCATGCACTTCTCAACGTTAACTCGAGACTACCCTCATCCCCACCCGCTTCATATTATCGCCTAACATGTTTATAATTTAACCTGCTACCTACAAGTCCTCTCGCTATCGCATTAGCGGCGCACAGACACCATATATATATATATATATATATATATATATATATATATATATATATATATATATATATATATATATATATATATATATATATATATATAGATATATATATATATATATATATATATATATATATATATATATATATATATATATATATATATATATATATATATTTATATATATATATATATATATATATATATATATATATATATATATATATATATATATATATATTTAGCGGTTGCCAACTTGTTCTATGAAAATAACGTAACTTGTCTTTTAAAACACAAAAAGAAACATATTTGTAAAAAAAAATATATTTTTAATTTAAGTTTTTCATGCCTTAAATACATATTTTTGCGCTTTTAGCACAAGCTTAACAAATTTTGGTTATCTTGGAGAGTTTGGTAGCTGGTATTACAGTGTAAATCTAGATTTAAATAAATGAACAGCTCAGGATTTATTAAATTTATAGACACTGTGTTCCTATATTCTCGCTATTTTACATTCATCGCTAAGAAAAATGTTCAGTGAAAGCTAAGTTTGCAAGAACAGAGTGCAAATAGGGGATATTTTGTTTATATTTGGTAAGTTATCATAGCTATTCTTAAGTGTGCATTGCCACTTGTCAGCCTTATTTTTCTCTGAAAAATCCTTGGCATTATTTGTTTATTGTCTTTGGATTTCTTTAGGGCTTATTGGTTGGGAATATATATCGTCCACTTTAATATTTACCATTTTTTGTAACTCGAGCTTTTAGTTAATTTTCTTTAAAAAAATTCACTTAGGAAGAGATCCCGACTTTCGATTCGAATTTTGAAAAAATTTCTTATATATATTTCTTCAAATGAGCGCGAACTCGGCCCCCTAAAACTTATATCCAGGGTCATTTTCAATTTTCATATGTACATATATATATATATATATATATATATATATATATATATATATAATATATATATATATATATATTATATATATATATATATATATATATCTATATATATATATATATATATATATATATATATATATATATATATATATATATATATATTATTAATATATATATATATATATATATATATATATATATATATATATATATATATATATATATATATATATATATATATATATATATATATATATATAGGTATCACATTGATAACTCAAAAGTACCTTCCTTTTGCAAGTGGCTTGGATAGGTTCGTTAGCTAGGAAAATTCGCCCAGATTTTCACAGAAAGTTTTGTGTTTTCTTTCGTAAAAAATTTATATCTCCGGATATACCAAAGTAAGGGCAACCAAATTGGGTACGCGTATTTGTATTTTAAAGAGCGAACTATATACCAAAACTTAGCTTTGTAAATTTAAACAAAAAAAAAGTTATGGGTATTTAAATTTAAAAAAAAGGGTTTTCCTCAAAATGTTAAAATCGCTATTTGAAACGTCAAAACTAGCAACATTTAGGCAAAGAACCTGAGGAAAACACGGATTACGCAAGAAGATGCCGGAAAAAGAATGTTCTGCAAACCCTTAAGTTTCAGCTGCAACCGTCATTATCCTTCATTTTACTAAAATGTTTCCAGAAATTTTATTTCAAGTAGATCCTTTATCTGATGCTTTGGCGGTAGTTTTAGTTAAGTTTATGGTTTAACGGTCTATAATGAGAGCAAACTGGGCCGCCTAGAATCCATATCCGCATATCCGGGTTTAGTTTCAGTTTTGATCTGTTTACATATATACAGGGTGTCGTATTTCTACGGTAAAGCTCAATATAATTGTTATTATGAAAGATACGAAAAAAGTTGTATACGTTAATTATGGGGTATTTCGAGCTGCATCTTATAAAATGACTTTGGCAATCACAGGATGATCCATAAGTCGTTGGTGATACATACAATTTTTTTCGAACACCCTTATACTATTGTATTTTTGCTTTTTTTACGAAACGTGATGCATGTTTGTAAGAAAAATCGAGACGTAGTAAGTTTCTGTAACCGGTTTCGCTGCTTGACAGCATTCTTAAAGAGGGGCTGCATAAACCAGATATAAACCACATATGATCACGTATGCTAACAGGTAGTTTGGCTAATAATGACTAGTCGTGTGAGTAAAGTGAGGGTTTCAGTAAAATAGTAGTGAGAGTTATGTCTGTTGACATGTCCATTCTTATGAAATGTTGCTTCATCAGTGAACAACACAAAATTGAAGAAGCTTGTATCTCTTTTGATTTGTTGCTGTGCCCAGCGACAAAATGATAGTCGCCTGTGATGATATGATCATCATTGTACAGTTCTTGGAGGAGTTGAATATGGTATGGGTGAAATTTTTTTTAAGTAAAATTCGTAAAACAGAGGTCTTACTGATATCAATTTCCCCTGCTATTTTTCTTGAGCTGATATAAGGGTCGTCTATCACTTTCAAATTTACAATCAAATCTTTCTCTTCGTTCAAAACAGGCTTGGTTCGCTCAGTCTTCTTGTATCCTGTGTTCCCCGTTTCGTCAAAACGTCTCATTAGTCTTTCAAAAGCGCTTCTGTATGGTTGTCTTCTATAGGGATATTTCTCATGCTAGATTCTTGTCGCGAATAAACAGTTTTTCTTGTTTGCTCCTAACACATAAATAATTTCAATCATTTCTTGCCGAGACAATTTCATTTTAGCGTCTTGTTATAATTCAAATACGAGAAAATAACTACTCGATAGTTTAAGTTAATGTTTGACAAGTAAATCAATCAATTGCTTATTTTGCATAGTTACGATATAATACGCTAATTGGTTACTGTGTATAAATTTACCTTTTTTCTTGAAAAACACCCAATATCCCAGTAAATACTGGTTTTAGGTATAGGGAATACTTCATGAAACTGAAAGAATATTTGTTAATGTATCGAACTTGATTATAATATTCAGGCTTGTGCATTTGAATTTCTCTAGAAAACTAGACTCCAATGTTTTTACTTCCCTGTATACTGTTTTCAAGTAATTCTTTGTATGTTGATTAAAATTTAAAGAAGAACACTTTTTCAGATTTTTGGCATGGTAGAGTGTTGCATGCTGACTTATTAATGAAGATACAGACCGTCAAATGTGCGTCTCATGTTTTAGAAAAGTGGCCATAACTTTTGGACGACTCTGTATAGACCCCAAGAACTTACACTGGATGAATCGACATAACAATAGAAAGTCAAAAATTAAAGAATATACAGGGTGTACTATTAAAAAAAAGTGAAGTTTGGATTGTATCTAACTTATGCAACATGCATATATGCAAAAATAATTTTAGTTTGTAGCTAACGTTAGTACCTGCACCTTTAGTTCAAATTTTTTTAAAAACAATAAAGGAGATATTGAATTTTTGAATTTGAATGCACTGTTGGACCATCCTGTATATATATATATATATATATATATATATATATATATATATATATATATATATATATATATATATATATATATGTGTGTGTGTGTGTGTGCGTGCGTGTGCATGTGTGTGTGTGTGTGTATATATACTATTATAACATAGCGCCTCTGTGGCCGTGCGGGAAATTCGATTCAGACTTTCCAATACGGACTCGGGGGACGACGGTTCGAGACTCACCGGCGGCGGATTATTTTTCAAATCACTGTCGTCGTTGAGATTGAGCTCATGGTGGAGGGTAGGTTAGTATAGATGAGCAAAAAGGGTCAGCAATGGCCTAATTGTCAGTAAGCATCTTACCTTTACCTTTTTTTTTTACTATTATAACATTCTATTTTCAACGAAAATACTATTATTATTTTAATTTATTAGGATACTAAAAGAATTCCAGCAAAAAAGTGCAATTATAATCTACCCATAATATAACAAAGATAATAGAAAAACGCATAAAATTTAATAATAGAGGTATGAGTAAGTTCGCATGTATGTTAATATTACACTAACAATGAATCGGCATATCGATGGTGATAACAATGGTATGTGAATTAGAAAATTATTTTGCTAGTGATTACTTTATATTCATTAACAAACTTGATATTATTTTTTCTTTTAACTTTAGTTATTTATGAAAACCCACGCTTACGAGAGTGCTCTACCATAATGCCTTTGCTGCGTCCAGATTTTATTATACTTTATTTATAACTGTTAAAATAAGCACTCATATTTCATTATAAGATATACAGGTATTTTTTATTTTTTAGAATTTTTCTTCCTCTGAAGATGTTGACTTGGTCAACGAAACGATCGTAAGGTCTCTGAAATATGTGTTGTGGTGATTTGGGTGTTCTCCAAGTGTACTTATAAGATATACAGGTGTTAAATAGAGAAATTTCGATTTTCCTTGATATCGTGAAAAATATTTGATGTATTTACTTAAAAATTGTTTCAGATGAGTTTTTAGAGTAGCACCGTATATTGCAGTCACACATTCGTGTATATTTTTGGCTACTGGCCTTCTTTAGTCAAAATCTTCAACCTAGTTGTTTGCTGTAGTTTTAAATTACTCTTTTTCATGCGTTTACACCCTCACAAAAACCACAGACGTTTTTTAAATTGACACACAAATGAACGGGCACCTCTTAAGAGAATTGAAGTAACTTGACAGTAGACAGTTGTTATGACAGCGCATTGATTTATGGCTAGGTTGGTCGCATTTTAGTCTTCCTTCGTATTTTGTTAGATGATAGCTGTTTCGCAACGATGTAGCTTCTTCAGATACAAAAGGGATATGCTTTTGTGCCTAAAATGCTAGAGCTGTCTTTTGAGAATAATAGTATAGTGCATATCTTACATTTGTGCTTTTTAAATATTTGGAAGTAGTCAATAAAGATGTAGACACTCGTTCTCTGGCTTCACGAAAGCTTATTTTGTTTTATGTAAACGATGTCGCTGTTCTACAGTATCATCATAAGGGAGAAATTTAATGTTTTTCCTGTCTGGTCATGCTGTAAAACGACGTAACCGGTTACAGAGAAGAAAATAAGCTATTGTGAAGCCAGAGAACAAATACCTATCTATATCTGTATTTAGTATAGAACGGTTTCGCCAAGTGAGGGCAACAACAATGATTTGAAAATGGATTATAATATACTAATAATAATATTTATTCGATCATTTTTCTGTACAAAAATAATAAAGGTATCACAAACAACTTTTTAGCCTAAGCATACAACAGAAAATGGACAAATAAATAAATTACACAACTGTGCTAAGTCTGTGACTTGTGCACATATTAAAACAAAGAAACTACACGTGATGCGAAGAAAGTATGCCATATATACACACATATATAAAACCAGAAGTATAATCTTGGCATGTAGTATAATCACGGGATTGAAGGTCTTATAAAGCAATGCTTGTATGCCCCCCATTCCCAGGACCACATTTTTTTTCTAATGAGACACCCGCCTACACTGCCTCAAGACTAACGAACTGCAGATTATTACCACCAGAAGGACGTATTACGTCTAATTCCAAATTTATACCTGCAAGACTAGTACATTTTATAAATCAATATCCGGAACACCATCCATACGTACGTACTCACTCATATACTTGCACGCCTCACGTACTTACTCTCTCTCTCTCTCTCTCTCTCTCTATCACACACAAACACGCACACACACACCCACAAACGCATACACGCGCCGAAATGTATACTTATTTTCCATACACTTATATACACACACGCTCAGTCATATTCACCGGCCATTTACACACATATATTCAAATACGGACACTTACTCATTTATTAACCTTACACAAACTCATTTTCCCAATAAGTGCACGAATATGTCTATTTTTTCTGAAAACAGTAAACATTTTTTATATCTATGATACTACGAATCTCCATTCTGGCTTTAGCCTTGATCCACTCTGTGATTTTTTCTTTAAACAAGTTAATTTCATTTATTCTCTTATATTCGCTCGGTATTGTATTATAAATTTTTGGGCCAAGATAAGAAAACGCTCGTTGACATAGCGTTTACCTGACTCTAGGCACACAAACAGCCTGAAGACTTCCTCTGGTAAAATACTCATTGCTTATACCTATATTTTGATTTACGTTTCGATGTTGCCAACTTAATATCAAACACACCGGACTCAGTATATAAACTCTCTGTTGGATATGTAATATTCTTTTTAAGTATTATTTTGGGGATCCATTTTTGTATCTTTTCTAGCATGCATTTATAATTGTTTGTAGCACCACCCCAAAGAAGTATCCCATATGTTAAATGTGGTTTTACTAGAGAGTTATATAGAAGAAACAGTTGTACAGAAAATATCTGGCACAAGCTCTTGAACCTCCAGGTCAGGAATCGTACTTTACTTGTCAAATTATATATTTGACTATCCCAGCTTAAGTGCTGATCCAAGTATATACCCAAGTATGGATATGTAAATGTCATATTTATTTTTGTCTTTTGGCACTGACAATTATTCTCCACACTTAGTTCACAGTAATCTGGCAGCTTATTAGTATACGACGCAAATGGTAAGAACTGTGTTTTTTCAAAGTTTACAGTCAACCTCCTGTCAGCAAAAAATGCATTATTTTAAAAATTTCCTTTTCTACTTTAGTTTTTAAACTTGACCAAGAATTGTCCTTAAAAAATATGGATGTATCATAAGCAAAACTGATGATAATACCATCAAGGTCAAGGAGAAGCAATTCGTTTAGATATATAACGAATAACAGGGGCCCAAACACAGTACCTTGCTGAACTCCAAAAGTCCCGATTTATATTTGCTAAATGTATCACATTTAATTGACCATAACCATTTTATTTTTTAAACTATAATTTGGCTACAGACAAATTTATGAGTTTGGCATAATATAGAACGTACAGAGGAAAAATAACGGCAGAAATTTGGTATGGAAAACAGCATCAGGCAGTGAAGGTTAAATTTAGTTTCAAAAAATTTTGCTATGAGAAAATTCAAAGTCTATCATTAGATGATAGATATCAAACATATTTAGAACATCTTTTTTAAATTTTGTCAAAATACTCCACAATTTGCATGACCTACTTGATTTGGCATATGTGCAAAATACTTCATATCAATCCATCAAACGGGCCCTACAAAAAAAGGAAGTGGAATTTCCTATTGTAAGATAGATTAAGTCTCATTCTAAAAATCCGTGTTATCACAGCTACCACAAATCATACCAAGGCGACAGTGACGACGGCACAAGTTGCATGACCTACTTGATTTGGTATATGTACAAAATACTCCATATCAATCCATCAAACGGGCCCTACAAAAAAGGGAAGTGGAATTTCCTATTGTAAGATAGATTAAGTCTCATTCTATAAATCTGTGTTATCACAGATACCACAAATCATACCAAAGCGACAGTGAAGACAGCAAAAGCTTGTCTTAAGGGGGGGGGGGGGGGGGTGTTGGGAGTGCTATCACCTCTGCTGTGGTCGCCTGTTGATGATAAACTAATGACTACATTGGGCGGAGCAGGATTTATAGTCCAAAGATACGCAGATAATATAGTCATAGCAGTAAAGAGCAAACATGATGTTGTAATATCCAACCTAATGCAAACAGCCCCAAATACTAAATATAGTAGGGAACTGGTGTGTGACAAAGGAACTTAATGTCAATCCTCGCAGTACAGTTCTGGTCCCATTCAAGAATAGAATATACATTTAAAAGATTCCAGTGTGAATGGAACACAGATAGCATTTTCCAATATTTAGAGATATTCTCAGACCAGAAACTGAACTGGAACATATACTTGGAAAAAACTCTTTCTAGAGCCATAATGGCTATCTAGCTTGCCGTATACTCGTAGGAAAGACATGAGGACTGAATCCCAGGATGGTATATTGGATATGCCAAACTGTAATACCATACATTGTTTAAACTCTACCTGTATACCTATAAATGGTAATATATGTATCTATATTATGGCGGCAAACAAACCTTAATACAAAGGAAATGGCACAAATTGCAGTGGCTGATCTTGGAATAGAGGGAGCATCATGCCTCACAGCTCCATTAGTGGCAACGCTGAATCTTCCTCCACTGCAGATATGCGTAAAGAAGGAAGCAGCACTAAGTGCCTCAAGACTATTTAAAGCAATCAAATTCAAACCACGAGACTTGGTTGGCCACTAGAATATCCTGGAAATTACTCCACTGGAGTCACTCTCCAGACTATCACATCAAATGGCAGCTAAACTGGACTTCATAGTTCCATTTACCTAGTCATAAGTGACCACCAAATATGGGACATAAACAGTGAAAAGCTGACAAACAACTCATATGTGTGATATACAGACGGATCTAAACAAAAGTCGCTAGGAAAAACTTCCGCTATCTTTCAAGCAGAAATGCTTGATATAAATCTCTGTATACAGGAAGACTAAGAAATTGAGAGACCTACATCCTTTCAGACAGTCAGGCGGTACTAAGGACTCATAAATCTTTAAAAACGCAATCTAAACTGACCCGAAATGAAAAAAATCCTTGAAGCAACTGGCTAGGAACAAGAAAGTCACTTTGATGTGAGTATTAGAGCATACACGCATTGAAGGAAATGAGTAAGCAGATAGCCGTGTAAAAAGGGCAGCAACAACACCATTCTATGGTCTGGGGCCCTATTGTGGATTAACAAAAAGTCATATAAACTTGTCACTTGGGGGAGGAACCAAATGCTATCATAGTGGAGGAAAACGCCAGGCTTAAGGCAGGCGTCACGGTCCATTACCATAATAACAGAGAAAACTGAACTACTCCTTGAATTGACCAACAAATTGACAATAGTTACAGGACTTTTCAGAGGACACCCCCCAGTAAGGTGTCACCTTATTAAGACGGCTGAGGTGGACAGTGAAAACCGCAGATACTGCACTGCAGTAGCGGAAACAACATTTGCTATGCGACTGTATAGCTACGTTTTCCAAAAGACTCTAACACCTTGGAGGGGTGTCCTTAACACGCCAGGAAATAGGCAAAATAGACGACATAAAAAGTATCAACTTTTTGGGAAACAATTAAAAAGATAGAGTAATGCACATCTATCCGATCCATTGGGGTCGTAGCGCTTAGAGACCACAGGCCTATACGACTCATTAAGCAACCTACAATCTATTATTGTTCATATTATTACTTATAAAATAGCATATTATTGCTTTATAACTAATAGAACCACCATTGGTGTCACGAACAAGTGCAGTAGTTTTAATTAGCTAGAGCTCGGTAAAGTAGTAAACTAGAGCTGCAGCTGTGAAATAGCACTATGGATTTATCTACTGTTATTTTCTGTTGAATTTCGCATTTCTCAAAAAATTGGTGTTAAAATAAAAACCCAAATATACAGCACTTGTTTTTTTTCAACGTGAAAAATGTTAGCTCTCTAATTAGTAGGAATATAAAGAGCCGGGTCGTATGTATGCAACGAATTAATTATAATGTAATTCAAGTAACCCAATTCTGATAGTGATGTAGATACACATGTAGAGCAGATGAAAATAAACAAGCAAGACTATTATGTTGCTCGTTTTAGCCGGGAGCTTATTTGTATGCAAAACACATCTTCCATCAAATTACATTTATTAAGCCTTTGTGTGTGTTTAGAACTCTGATAACAAACACTCCAAGCGATATGGTTTCAAGGTTTCACTCTTGTAAATTCGCAACGTTCATTACATAAATTGTGGTTTGAGATGCAAAACACAAGGAAATTGGAATAAACAGCTTACACAGACGTAGATGTATATGTTTAAGACTATATAATGCCATCAATTTATAAAATTTTATAAACAATCAAAGTTATGTCGCACTTGCCTGAACCAGGTTATATCACCGCATTGAAATAGTAACCACAATCTGATGGCGATGTCGCCCTGATGCCGTAATTATGATTCTCTGTCTACAGCAGCGCTCTTCATTTCATAACAACTTCTCAGGAACCTCGGTGGTTCAGGGGTAAGAACGTGTGCCTCTGAACCGAAGGGTACTGGGTTGGATCCCAGGGTACTCCTTTCACTTTTTTAGTACAAACTGTAACATTAACATCAACCGAGGTTCTGGCATTGTATTTAAGCAAGTTGAATGTCTGCACGTTCCGCCCTTCGGAAGGGGCCTAAAGCCGCCGCTCCCGTGTTCATGCCATGTAGGGCACGTTAAAGAGCCCTACCCTCCTTACAGAAAGGCAGGGGTTCGGCAAAATTTCCAGGATAGTGAGGTTGAACTGTTCCCTGGCTTCGGTGATTGGCCATAGTCGCGGAAATAGGCCGACGTTAAATAATAAAAACACACACATAGCAACTTCTGTAAGAAATGTATTTTCTAGCCCTTTTCACAACGTAATTTTAATATGAAAACACTCTGTGCGTATTTAACAGACACGTTATTATATGAACCAGTTTCACTAGCAAGAGTATCGTCCCATTAATGTTAAAGTGTGTAGTTGGGTGATGGGCGTTTAAAATTGTTTACTTGATAGCATTTGGAAGATACAATATATCTCTCTTTGATTCAAGAGCACTATTTATATTCGTCTTAGCGTCAGTTGTCGAAAATCATAACTTGTACTGTGAGACATATTTTAGTGTGAACCATGACCCAATCTGTGTATGAAAATATGCTTGATATTAGTGCTGTGCATGTTATGTACTTCCATAAAGGGTGAGTTTCTCACAGAACGCATGTTGTTTATTTATTGTTTATTGTACATTTTATTATTTGTTTGATTATAAATCGAGAAGTAATTTCAATAATAAAGGGGTTTTAAGTAATCATTTGACAACTAACTCATACGAAAATAAATTGTAGCCAGAGTTTAAATTCAGTTTGTTAATTATACGAGGTTAAGTCAATATTAATAAATTAATAAATTGTTGAGTATGTCAGTTTGCAGAAAGTAAATAAAGTAAATTCTGTTTGTAAGTAAATTGATGATAGTTTGAAAGGTGCGCGGGACACTTTCGCTGTTTGCTCACCCAGTAGGGCGTTATGCTGGTGGGAGTGGTCTTCGGCCCGGGTTACGTAACCACAACACGGTTGTTGCATTTGATAGCCGATCTGGTAGCTAGACCGAGGCATTTCACAGTCAGGACCAGTGTAGCAATGGATATTGGACAGGGCACAGCGTAGCTTCAACGTTGTGTCCATTGCACTTCTCAGTATTCACGGTGGGAACCATTGTTGCATTTGAGAGTCGATCTGGTAGCTAGACCGAGGCATCGTTGTCTCATTGCACAGTCAGGACCACTGTAGAAGTGGATATTGGAGAAGGGCACATTGTTGGGTTAGCTCTTGGTGTCCATTGCACTTCTCGGTATTCAACGCTGGCTGTAGGCGAGCACTCTACGTGAGGCATTGTTGCCTCATTGCACACTTGGAAGCCGGCATGGACCGTATGTCGGGTACAGCACCCAATTAAACACACAGGTTAAACTATCGTTTGAGTAACTATTGTTTGAGTAACTATTGTCTGAGTAACTATTGTTTGAGTAACTATTGTATAAGTAACTAATGTCTGAGTAACTAGTGTTTGAGCCACTATTGTTTGAGTAACTATCGTTTGAGTAACTATTGTCTGAGTAACTAATATCTGAGTAACTAGATACGTTGTTTAGAAGCAGTTCTGAGGCACTGATGTGCGTCGTTTAGAGTTTATAAGGTGGCTCAGTGGTGAATTGGGTAGTAACTGCTGTTAATGATGAAGTTGCACGGTGGAACATTAGGTATAAACTGATCTCATTGTTAGCTCGCTCACTGGAGCTTTTTGTGTAAATAGTCATTGATGTTGAGTCGCTCAGTGGAGCGTGTAATTGGTAAGTGTTTGATGAACTAATATTTGAATTCCCCTCCTATATATTAGGTTTGGCTTCAGATGAGCGATGGTGTGCTCAGGTATATTTTTAATTACAGGTTAGTGATGTTGTTACTGGACACCTTTGGCACCCGCTCGCCCGACTCATTACGCCCGTACCATAAGGCTTCGCCATCATTCTGATAAGTAATAAACCTTGCATGATTACTCTAGTAGATAACACAACTGCTACGTAATATTATATCGACTGGTGATAGACTGTTGAGCTGTTTAATTTTATTATGTGGGCGTTAGTCGATTGTTGTTATTATAATAGGTTACTTAAATTGTTTACTAAGAGGATTGTAACCTTATGTCATCGATGGGTTGCGTTCAATATATTTTAAAAGAAACGGGCTTTTGCACTTCTACACCTTATCAGTTGTGCAAGGTTTTCTAGACGTTTTTGTTGGTCCCATAAGGTTGTCAGATAGTTATTATGTCTTAGAATATGACCAATAAGTTATGCCTTACCCCTTTGAATTTCTTTCAGCAACCATATTTCTTTTCGCACCTTTTTTAATACCCCTTTATTCGTCTTTCTATTAGTGTACCATATCTTTGTATTTTTGTCCGTGTCCCGATTTCAAAGGCTTCTATTATCTTTATGTCCTGCTTAGTAAAAATACATGTTTCCGCCCCAAACATTACCACACTTCATACGTACTGTTCCTCAAGTCCAAGTAACAATGTTTATTAGTTGTTGGAGAAACCCCACTGGTACGCCACTGCCTTCACATGTTGCTTGATACTCTTTGATTGAGAACCCTCTACTTTACTTGATCCCTTTGGAAAAATTTCGTTTTGATAAATTTCCGATACCTTTTATTCTCTAAGTACCTTTGCATTTATTTTCCGCCTGCATACTGCCATACAAGCATTAAATATTTACCTTGTTTCAAAATATTTCTAAATATCTAACTTTCTGGTGGTGGAAACGCTATATAAGCCCACTTCTCACCGAACATCATTCAGTTGCTTACAAACTCTCAATTCAGTTCTTCCGAATTCTCTATTACATTTCAATATTTGCAGTCCTTACAGTTCCTTACAAGATATCACGTCATTTCCTTTGAGTTCTCTATTCCATCTCTATCTTCGCAGTTCCCTTTGAGTTTTCTCTAAATTCCCGCTTCTTTCCAAGTTCTTCCAGTGCAGTTCCTTACAAGATCACACTTTGAATTCTCTACTAGATCTCAATCTTCGCAGTTATTTCTGAGTTCTCTCTGAATTCACACTTCTTTCAAATTGCAATAGACTACAAGTTCTCAATTCATTCCCTCAAGTTATCTCTACCAGTTTTCAATCCTACCTATTATTTTTGGGTACTCTCTGAGTTTCCACTTCTTTTTAAGTTCTTCCACTGCAGTTCTATCCATAATCTCACTTCATTTCCTTCGAGTTCTTTACTATATCTCAATCTTCGCAGTTCTGCAGTTTCTTACAAGATCCCACTTTATTTTCTTCGAGTTATCTATTAGATCTCAATCTTCGCAGTTCTGGATGAGTTCGCTCTGAATTCTCAGCTATTTCTAAGTTATTCCAGTGCAGTTTCTTACAAGATCCCCCTTCATTTCCTTCCAGTTATCTATTAGATCTCAATCTTCCCAGTTCCTTCTAAGTTCTCTTTGAATTCTCACTTCTTTCCAAGTTCTTCCAGTGCAGTTCGTTACAAGATCTCGCCTTATTTCCTTCGAGTTCTCTACTAGATCTTAATCTCTGCAGTTCTTGCTGAGTTCTCTCTGAATTATCTCTTCTCTCCAAGTTCTTCCAGTGCAGTTGCTTACAAGCTCTTAATTCAACCCTTCGAGTTCTTTTTACGACTTCTGAATCTTGTCTGTTCTTTTCGAACGCTCTGTGAGTTCCCACTTTTTTCCAAATTCTTCCAGTGCAGTTCCTTACAAGGCCTCGCTTCATTTTCTTCGAGTTTTTCTTTTTGCAAGCCCTCAATTTATTCATTCGAGTCTGTAGTAAATTTCAATCTTCGCAATTCCTTTTAAGTCCCCTCTTAGTTTTTACTTCTTTCCAGGTTCTTCCTCAGTGCTTCGTTCAATTCAGTTTATTCTACCAGTTAAACAGTTTGTGCCCAAACCTTCAGCGATTAATTTCAAGTTTTATTTGCACTGTTCGTGCTTTTCATCTATTCTAGAAATACAAGTATTTTACTTGGACATCATACAAAAAACGTTTCTTTCTATTCAAGCATTTAAGCAAATTCAACACGTAAGTAACCAACGGAATTTTGAGTTTTCGGAATAATTCATTAACGAACTGTAAAACCTCAAATTGTGAACAGTTACTAGTGTGTACAGATTGTAAATAGTGTCTATATATATATATATATATATATATATATATATATATATATATATATATATATATATATATATATATATATATATATATATATATATATATAACCAAAGTGTATTATTTTGTACCTACAGTTCAAATACAGTCCGCATATAGTCCTAATTTCAACATCTTCTTCAACGCTAGTTAATTAGCCACGGTCTGGTCAATCCACGTGTAACTCAACGGGAAAAGAAAACAAGCTCGCCCCCAAGAACAGTACTTTGTTTATTGAATGCTTGCTTTGCCATCGGATTCTTCTTCGCAGATCTTTGCTATATTCACCATCATCTGTGATAACACCCCCAAGGTATGTGAATACCTCAACTGGGTTCAAGTTGTTGACCGTTTAGCTTTACATCCATTTTCGCAGTCCAACTAACAAAATTGCTTTTATAAAAGCTTTGAGAACCTTTGTTCAGTTTTTTAATAGGCATTAAATTTTTATAATTAGACTTCCTAGTATTAACACAACCTTTTTATGTTCAAAATGGTCAACAATTTATACAACAATTTTATTGTATAAGTATTATACTTGTCACCAATAATACCACAATACTGTCTTCACCGCGGCGTTCTGTTAACGTTAATAAAGTTGTCTATATAGCTTCTAAAAAGTAAACGTTTTATAAAACCTATCTTGTTTTCAGGTAAATCTAAATCAATCTTGTGCGACCCAGAGAAGATGCGACATAAAATTGGAATCAGTTCAATCATACATTTAAAAAACCATCGCTAAAATATAATTGGGTTCTTGTGTCTGTTTGATGTCTAGATTTTCTAAAATGTGCTTTACGATACCAATCTGAAAAGCACATCTCTCATTTTTTGGCTTTACAGCTGAAATAGTTGGTGGGCTCCTCTCCTAAGCATCAAGTGTAAAATTATAAGCGAATACCCAGTAAAATAAATATTCTTTTTTTCGATGATGAAACGATTATTTACTCCTTTGAGATTATCAAAGGAAAAGGTGAGCTGAACTAGTGGTGAAATTTCTACCACTAGATTTTGCCATAGACCAGAAACGTCGCGTATTCTTTAGACATGAGTAGACTAATGCGTAGTTTCATTGCTTCAAATAACTAATCACAGGCTATGATTCGAGTTTTTGCCATAACAACCAAATATCTTGAAGCTGTGATTGGTTGTATTAAGCAATGATTAACTAATCGGCCGTTAAATATTTGTTCTAGTTTTGTGAAACTGGACATATGTCTTTTATTATTTGCTAAAAATCATTATTAGCCTGCTTGATTGTTTGCTAGCAATTGTTTCTTGCCGAAACAAGAAATCGTGGGTTTGCGCCAAAAATTGTGAACGACATTTTCGTAATTAATTTTTCTTTAAATTATTTAATTATTTATTTGTAATTAAAATTGTACATTGCATCTTACAAATAAGCTATGCTATGAAATGTCACTTTTAATTTTGTTCTTAATTTTGCTCCGTATTCTACTGCAAGTCCCACCTAGGCTTCCAGAATAGTCATAAAGATGTATATTTACTTTTATTTAAATTTTAATATTAATTTTAACCAAATTTCCTTAAAACTGTAATTCTCCAACACAATAATTTTGACATTTCTAGGAGGATGTATCGGAAAGTTTGTAACCTACCCAAGAAAATACATGTTTTAAGCAAACCATCGATTTTATTTTTCAATATCTTCTCACAAATTCATACATTTCTTCAAACAATGTCGTTGAATGTCATAAAATCATGATGTATACTTGTAATGAAGAAGTTTCATCTAGTAGGAGCAGCTATTTTAATCTAAAATCCAAAATAAGAAAAATAATTGCAAAACCTGCTTAGATTATTTTTAAACGTGTCAAAGTTATATAATGTGCTCTTATCTTTGGTCACTTGATATGCTATATAAGGAGCATCTGGTTACTTTGCGGTGTCATTATTGAATTACCTCCTGATTTGCTGATCTATATTCTCATTCCTACTGACGTCAGATCACTTGGATTTCGTTAACCTGACACCGTTCTGTAAGTAGATAATCTAGGAAGAGTTTTATTACCAAATGTTCACGTGCAAAAATCGTCTGCCCACATAATCACATACCAAAGATAGCATTATTTTATTATCTGTGAGATTAAGATATTATATATATACATATATATATATATATATATATATATATATATATATATATATATATATAGAGGGTGGCGCATTGAAAACGAAACAGACCGATTTGCGTCCAGAGATATTTTTTTAAGAAACGCTGAAACACGTCAATTTTAATATTGAGGGGGACATATTTTGACATTGAATTCAACTTTGTTACATCAACCCCTTAAGGGCCTTGATAACAACCCTTATATTTTAAATAGGGAACATGAGTCGAGTGTTACATCATTTGAAAGCTCTTTCATTTCTGAATTCAGCACACTAATTTTTTTGGAAGTTTTATTAACTCGTTTAAAAATTATTCACAGTTGGAGTTGCAAGAACGTATTTCATTCATTGTGTTAAGAAATGCACTAATTAGTCAATTTTTCTTTAAAAAAAAAACCAAACGTTCAAAAATGTTTATTCAGTTAACTAAGTGTTCAAATTGTTGACCACCAGCTTCCATACAAAAGTACAAATTTTGTTCAAAACGAGCTGTGATATTCTGGAGCATTTGTGGAGTTATTAGATGGCATTCTTCAACAATCCGTCGTCGTAATTCTTCCAGAGACTCCGGTTCTGTTGCGAAAATTCTACTCTTTAAATGGCCCCATAGAATGAAGTCTAAAGGAGTTAAATCCGGTGATCTAGGGGGCCACTCAATAGCACCTTTACGCCCAATCCATTGCTCTGAAAACTCTCTGTTCAAAAACTCCCTAACACGTTGTGAAAAATGCGGAGGAGCTCCATCTTGTTGAAACACTAATTGATTTTCTTGATAGCGATCATTATTTTCAACAATGTCAATTAGTAGAGGGTAAACGATATCTTCTAGTAATTCCAAATACGTTTCGCCACTCAAATTGACATCAAGAAAAATTGGTCCGATTAAACGGTCTCCAAAAATGCCAGTCTAGACATTCAATTTCTGTTGAGTTTGAGTATGGACTTTGGGAAAATTTCTTCAATTATTATCTGCCCAATAACGACAATTATGACGATTGACTGTAGAGTTTAATAAAAACGTACACTCGTTCTAAAAACAGATATTGAACAGAAAGTTCCCGTTATCAGCTATTCGTGCAGTCATAACTTCACAAAACTCCAGCCGCCGATCAAAATCATCTTCATTCAGTTGTTGTACATGATGAATTTTATACGGGTGAAATTTATGATGCTTTAATATTACCTGAATAGTTCTTCTTTTTCTGTTTGAAACAGTGGCCAATTTTCTCGTGCACAAAGTTCTGAATCAATTTGTCCTAAAACTTCAATCTCAGTACTCTCATTTCTAACCGGAAATTCACGTTCAGGATCCCGTTTTTTGTTGGCTACTGAACCACTTTGTCAAAACTTTGCAACTAACTCCAAAATCTATTTTCTGTTAACATGTCTGTTCGGATGTCGTTCATTAAACAAATTTACGGTACGATTGGCACAGTCATCGTTTGTGAAAAAAAGAGTAATTATTTTAACTCTTTCTTCTACAGAATACACCATTGTGAAATTAATTTTCGGTAGTACTATCAAGTATCAAACCGACCGATAAACTGAAATAATAAACCGCATTTATCTCATTCCGAAATGTTCTGATAGTCAATTTTTTGTTTACAAACCAACAAAACATTGAATATCAGCACATTTCTTATCGGAATGAGTGAAATACGTTTTTAAATTTTCAACTGTGAATAATTTTTAAACGAGTTGATAAAACTTCCAAAAAAAATAGTGTGCTGAATTCAGAAAAGAAATAGATTTCAAATGTTGTAACACACGACCCATGTTCCCTATTTAAAATATAAGGGTTGTTATCACCACCCTTGAGGGGTTGATGCGACAAAGTTGAGTTTTATGTCAAAACATGTCCGCCTCAATATTAAAATTGAAGTGTTTCAGCGTTTCTTAAAAATCATTTTCTCGGGACGCAAATTGGTCTGTTTCGTTTTCAATGCGCCACCCTATATATATATATATATATATATATATATATATATATATATATATATATATATATATATATATATATATATATATATATATATATATATATATATATATATATATAATTTCACTAAACATTTTCAACGCAATTTTGCGTGAAAAAATTCTTACAAAAATTCACAAAAAGTTGTCTACAAACATCAGACTCGGAGGAGATCACAAACCGGCCACCCGCCCAAAAACTGTACGCGCCCGATGTTGCTTAACTCCAGTTATTGCTAGATAAAGCTTTAAACTGACATACTTCATAACCTAATTATTTCAGACATGTGAAATGCAAATATAAGTGGCTACCTCGTCAGCGTGGTACATAAATATGTCGACTCTGATTAATTAGTAAGGAAGGACAACACGTATCAGTAATGAGCCGCAGAGGTATTCACTGATATTTGCATTTGACATGTTGTCTGAAGTAATTAGGTTATGGAGTATGTCAATTTGAAGCTTTATCTAACAGTTATTGGAGTTATCTGCCATTTGTCCAAACAATTTGTCAAGTATATATAAAAAAATATGGAAATGAGCTACCATACCCACTTGCTGCGTCCGAACTTTTACTACTGGTTATATACTGGTTTGTGCTTTTTTCCCTGTATTGACTAAAGGGAGAGATTTTTCAAATGTATATTGTTTAGTAGAAAAACATAACACGTTTCAATCACAAACTATATTTAAAGATACTCGTTCAAGTGAATTTTCTGAAGATATTTTAGTTTAATGAAAAACTGTAGCTGCTGAAACAGAATACCTCGTCAAACACACTTACATATATAGAGTACAAGATCATTGAAATCACACCATGTGCTAAAGTACTCCAGATCCCGTTGAAGCAACGCTGCCTTCGCAGGAGAAGTTATCTCTCTGAAAATCTTGACATCGTCCGCGAACATGAGGCACTGAGAGCTCTTAAGTGTTCCTGGCACATCATTGGTAAAGATCGTGAAGAGAAGAGGACAAAGGTGGCTGCCTTGTGGTAAACCCGAAGGCACCTTTATTTCCCCCGGGTAATGGTTTGCATTTTACCACCTATGTTCGACCATTCAGATAATCTAACAGCCACGCGTGCAGCGACCCATACACGCTGAAACTGACAGCTTGAAGTAGGTTTTTCTCGCTAACGAACTTATTTATGTCATTTATATAAGGAATACGCGTGCCAAGTTTAATAACAATCGGCCATTATTTTTTGAGTTATTTTGCTGTTCTACACACACACGCGCATATATATATATATATATATATATATATATATATATATATATATATATATATATATATATATATATATATATTGTATTGATATTTAGCAATATCAAACTAAATTTATTAGCTACTTATAAAATACTTACTTAAGGTGTAGATGTTTTCAAATATCCAAGGAAGCCAAACTGTAGTACAGTTGTGCATCATTTGTCAAAGGGGCATGTCCGAATAAGGAGCTGCATATTAACAGCATGTCAATCTAAAATTACCAAATTCTAAAATTAATTAATGCAATAAGATATAAATTCAAATAAGTAATATATTTTGTTGCAAGAAATTTGAAGTGTTTTGTTGATTATACGTATTTATAGAAAGTTTATCCTAACCTATTAGAAATGTTTATAATATCCAAACGCCCCTATTAAAAGTTTGAAAATTAGCTATATATAAGTTTTTTAACTATATTGAGATTTTTTGTTGATGTGAAATATTTCTTAAGATATGTCATTTAAAATGAAAGTGAGGATTAGTGAATTTGACATTAACATTAAATGCAAATTTATTTTGAAGTTCGACGTGTACATAGACAAAACCAACATGTCTATAATCAAGAAGAATGACATAATAAATATAAATAGTTTGCTTTGGTTTCAATAATCTAAAATGGCAGGAAAAATAATTGATTCGCTCTTGTAAATTGGTTTTTGAATAAAGCGCACGCTAAAGGGCGTTGCTCCCATAAAATACCCAAATTTTTAAGTAAATTAATGCAAATAATGTCCAAATATAGTCCTAAGCATAAATGCCATTGTAAACTACTGTTTGAGTGAATGCATCAGTACTAAGTGTTTAAAAAGACGTTGTGATTAAATATATAAAATTGAGGTGACGCTACAGTGGCGTCATAGTAAAAAAAAAATACAATTGTAACTGGTAATTTGTAAAACTAATAGCCAGAAAGTATAAAACTAAGCGAAGGACCATCCAGAAACACGTGTAAGTGAAATAATAAGTTCAAAAGTGAAAATCAGAAAAGACTACATACCTGGTAGTTGGCATAGTAACAGGAGTGCGTGGATACGAATATCTGTTGTCAAGGAACAATATTGAGTTTCTTTTGTCTACAAACTACAGTGGAATTGAGGATTAAGAAGCAACCAGTTCAAATTCATAGTCAAGAATGAATTTGGGACCAAAGTAAATGTCAACTAAGGAGTGACAGCTGAAGTAAATGATAGGTACCAAAATTTAAAACACTAAAGCACTGTTGCTTATGAAAACTGTGAAATTTATAAAACTTATATGAGTTTAATTTGTTTGTAAACATAAAAGATAGATAAAAAGAGATCTCGAGTAATTTTAGTTGTAGACTGTTTTACAAGTGCGGTTTTAAATATTTATCAGTGTTATAAATGTATGTACAAATGCTATAAAATATTATAATTTTAGAAACTGAAAACTTGTATGATTCAATTAGTAGGCAAAATTTAAAGAGAAATTCAAAATATCCATAAATATCAAAGGAAAGAACTCACATATATTCCTTTTGAAGCATGAGAGTCAAATAGCTGCGAAGATTAAATAAAATATATGCAACTAGTAACACAAACTACAATACTCACAAATATAAATAAAAATCTCATTATATTTGATAACCATATATAAATTGACATTACATGTCTATGAAGTTTAACATAAAACATTTTAATTTTATACATTGTATTATAATACAAAATATGCTTAAGTACCCATTCTTTCTTTTCAAAATTAACCTTTATTAATATTATATATATATATATATATATATATATATATATATATATATATATATATATATATATATATATAACTAAAACAGGATTGATAACACGGCATTTATGTACTATACAAGGAGAAAGGTTTAAGGGCAAAGCCTTGCGGCTTTGCCCTTAAACCTTTCTCCTTATATATATATATATATATATATATATATATATATATATATATATATATATATATATATATATATATATATATATATATATACATATATAACGTATAAAGTCTAAAACTGAACTCACGCTCATTTAAAGAAATATGTTTAACATTCAAAATCTCCTCAAGAACGTATTTTTCCTACGAACTTTTCTACAAAAAATATTTTATCGGAATGATTCTAATTGTTTCCCGTTTTTTTAAATTGATTTTCTGTTAAAAGGGCTACAAACATAAATACTACTTTATTATTTTTCTTCAGCGACTGGCAACGGCAGCTACAGAATTTTAAAACCCATTAATGTTGCTGAAAACGAATGAAAACAAACGAAGTGGTAATTAAATAAATAAGACGTGACAAAAATAACCTCGTATTCAATACTCAAAAGGAGTAAAAATATTAAGTGGCTCGTTCCTGCAAGTTAGTAGTTATGGTAGTACAATAAGACATTAAAATGTTACTGCATGCCAAAAGTAACAAACAAAAGAAACTGTTGTACAGGTATTAACTTACAAAGGTGGGGTTTTAGAACAGAAGCACCAAGATTTAAATGCAAAAAAATCAGAGTAAGATATCGTTATATTTTATATTACGTCATCTCGAAACAATTAAAAACTTTAGATAATTCAGAAGATAATGTCTTCAAATTATATGCTCCACCAACTAAATTAGTTTAGGGTTATTACGAAGTATTGTTTACTGAAACAACAAAGCAAATTAATTAGTTTAGCTCCCGTTGGTGACCTCTCTCTCTTTTATAGATATCTGCACGGGCACTGCTCAGAGGAGCTTTCCTCCATAGTTCCCCCACCTGCTGCCCCCAACAGATCTACCAGGGGAACAGAGCGAATGCACCCTTTTACTGTCCAGGTCACCAGACATAGAACATCTTGTTATGCCCGCTCTTTTGTTCCGAGGACTTCCAAGTTGTGGAATTCCTTGCCGGCACATGTTTTTCCTTCTGCTCCGAACCTCCAAACCTTCAAGTCCAGAATTAACAAGTTGCCTCTTTCCTCCTTGTCAACACCCACGGTACGATAGTATTTAGGCTGTAAGCCCTCGTGGTGTGTTGTTAAAATTTAAAAAAAAGAAGCACTAAGACCGAGTGTTTTGTGGTGCGAAACTGTTTCGCCAGACTTGAATGTGCAGGACGACATTTAAGTCTAGAAAAAATATTATTTGGTGATGAAATGCGTTAGAAAATCTTCATTCCTAACGGAAAAGGATGTCTAAGGTGCTTGGTAAATACAAGATTTTACATAAAGTACGTTATAACTATAATAAAACACAGACGGGGTAGTGTTTTTTCTGTTTTTTTTTTTGGAATGGAGTTACACTTCAAAGACAGGACCATGGATCGACCGGTATACAGGGACATATTGCAGAACCTTTTGCAACTATATGCTCAGTAGGAGATACCTTTAGCATAGGTTTTCAGCAGAACGAAGACCCGAGACATTCATTTCACTTTGTTCGGAAATTGTTCCAGGACAACAATGTCCAGCTTCTGCAGTGACCGGGACAATCACCGGACCTCAACTCCAATGAGCATCTTTTGGGAAGAGTTTGAATGTCAAATACATGTCTGGAAGTTTCCAAATAAACAGTCTTCAGTTGATAACATGAACGATGTTTGGACGATTATCCTCACTATTAGTACCCAAAATTTAACTTAATCAGTGCCGCGTCGTTGCCAAAAAGTTCAAACCAACAATTGGTATCTTGTTAATTATTAAGCTAATACTTTTATTTATATTGTTATTGCTATAACCCCCCCCCCCAAAGTAATTTTTGCGAAAGTTGCTTTACTTTTGTCATGATAGCAGTATTAGTATTCGTGTTAGTATTAGTATATTTATTAGTACATAATTTTACAATGTGTTGCACAAATAAGCTTAATGCTTGTGCTTGCAATCAACATAATTTTGATTTCTGACTTGCCTAAAGGGAACTAACAAATCTTGCTACTATCACATTTCTAATTTTGTTGAATATTCAATAACTTTTAACTTCCTTTCTGCCACTAATAGTTGCACCACCACTCCAAATGTATTGTTAAAATATATTGTAACGTATAGTAACCTATTTGACATTTAAAAACAATCTAATTTCGCCTGTGACAGCAGCCTACTATGATCGTTCAAACTGAAAGTTCTTCATCTCGCGGTTTCTAGTTTTATTTGAGATATTTAACTATCCTTTTTTTTTCAGAAGGATTGCTTTACTTTTGTCCGATAGTGTATATTGAAGCATAATTTAAAGCGACATCCTATTCCCAAAACTCATCTGCCAAAATGATCATATGTACTGTCAATTTTTTCCAATTTTTTGGCTCCCTGTGCACTTTTCCAGTCAACATTTCTTTCATAATTTTCTATAGCTAACTTTACTATGCTCCCTTTAAGTGCGGGGAGAAAATAAGACAATACAACCAAGGTAACTTCTGCGGGTCAAACCAGGCGACTGAGTCAAACACTAGTGGAGGGTCTGGTCATGACGCGCCTGGAGGAAAGTGCACATCTCTGAGGAGTCGTATACACCAGGATTTTGAGCTTTGAAACAGATAAATAGCCTCGTTGAATTATTACTCAGTAACGTGGTTTCAAATGAAACCGACTTGAGCCAAACGCTGGCGAGTGTCGGCTGGGGAGTGGAATACACCCTGATTTGAGGCCCCCACTATGTGCTTCAAAACGGATAAACGTGATGCTCGGGAGCGGGACTAGAATCCAGCACTGGTTGGTATCGAGTATAAACGAACCCGGGGAGAGCGGAGACCCCTAAGGAACGATTACAACTAGAGATCGAGGCATCCTCTGTAAGCTTCTGAATTAGTCAACGACCTCGCATGGATACTGCTCGGGTGCGGGACTCCATATGATACCACCTCGAGTCAAACACTGACAGATGTCCAGCCCTGATGAACTCGGAGAGAGGCTACCTCTGCGTAAGCTTCGAGACGGGAAAGCGACTTCACACCCAGATGGCAGTACACCTGTCAAATCAATTTTCACCCACATAAATATCGTCCTAGATTGGATGCTGCTCGAGAGCAGCATCCGTCTCAAACCAAACACTGACGGATGTCGGGTCCAGATGAACTCAGAGAGAGGTTATCTCTCTGTGAGCTTGGAAGCAGGCAATCGACCATACTCAGCATCTGGAACGAAATGCGAGATTACTTTTTCTCATTTCGATGGGCGTCTGTCTGCTTCTCTCATCCTGACCCATCTGATATCTCACAAAACCTCACCGAAAATATCCAAGCTGGCATGGAATTATTTATTCCACGTACACAGAAAACCTCTGCAGCCACTCTAAAGCCCTGGTTCTCTATATCCTGTAACAAGGCCAGACTTGAAAAGGTCAAAGCTCACAAAAAGCTTCTACACAATCCCAGTCAAGAAAACCGTCAAGCATTTAACGACGCAAGAAACCGCTATTTCGCATTCTTTCTGAGGCAAAAAAGTCGCTTAATAACCACATCAAAAACACAGTCCTCTTAAGTTCCAGCGGCAGCAAACCCTTCTGGACTCTTGCTAAATCTATTGGGAATAATTTCTGCAAGAGCACGTACCCACCTCTTGTCTCAGGGGATGAAATTGTTTCTACCGCCCTGGCCAAGGCTGAACTTTTTGCCTCGTTGTTCGCCGGCAATTCTACTCTCAACCCACCTCCAAATGTTCAACCACCAACAGTCCCCAATGTCGCGCATAAAATGACGGATATCATTTTCAAAACTAAAAAGGTACGAAAAATGCTCTCTTCTCTTAATACCAGGAAAGCCACTGGCCTTGAAGAGATCCCAGCAATTGTTCTCAAAAAGTGCGTACCAGAACTTGCTCCTGTCCTGACTCGTCTGTTTCAGACATCTTACAATAGAGGCATATTCCCTACTAACTGTAAAACTGCTCGAGTACAACCCGTCCCCAAGAAAGGATCCAAAGCGCTTTCTAGCAACTACAGGCCTATTTCTTTCCTTTCAGTCGTCTCTAAAGTGATGGAAAAGTATATAAACACCGAATTACTAAAATTTCTTGAAAAACACAGTCTAGTCCACGACAGGCAGTATAGATTCTGTCAGCGCAGATCAACTGCCGACCTCCTTTCCTTTGTCACCCATTCTTGGAACAAGTCTATGGAACTACACGGTGAATCCCAGATTGTCGCTCTAGACATATTTAAAGCATTCGACCAGGTCTGGCACGCAGCGCTGCTTAATAAGCTACCGGCCTATGGCTTACCACCAAAACTCTGTACGTGGACAGCAAATTTCCTCTCCAACCGGAGCATTTTTGTTGTCGTGGATGGCCATTTGTCTAAACTGTATCCAATTAATGCAAGAGTTCCTCAAGGTTCAGCTTTAGCCCCTATTTTGTTTCTTCTCCACATCAATGACCTCCTCTCTAGCACATCCAACCCACACAGTTACGCGGACGACAGCACCCTCCACTCAAATATACAATATTCTAAGCCTGTCTCTTTAGCCCAATTAGATGAGGATCGCAGACTCATGGAGGGTTCTATCTCCGTGGATCTCCAAAAAATATTAGACTGGGGAAGTAGAAATCTTGTACAATTCAACCCCACAGACACAGTCTTGCTTTCTTTCTCATAAGAGATACACCAGCCCTAGACCCATCACAATAAACAACCAAGTTATTCAAAGCAATGAGTCCTTTTCACTTGTTGCATTTCTGTGGATCGAAATCTCAATTGGCACCAACATGTCACATCAATTGCAGAAGCGGCTGCTAAGAAATTAGGTTTCCTTTTCCGGGCTAGCTACTTTTCACCAGCTAATCTCTATACTTTATATACTTCACAAATAAGACCAAACCTCGAATACTGCTCCCACGTCTGGGGTGCTGCTGCCGCTTCTACACTCGCTATCCTGGACTCCATTCAGAAGAGAGCTATACGTCTCATCGGTGACCCTACCCTCACACAAAGGCTGCCATCCCTTGCCCACCGACGTGCCGTTGTGTTACCTCATTTAAATTACTCGCAGTCACATGCCCTTTGACAGTCTCAAGTGTTCATCTGTCTTTTCCTGGGAACTACCAATGCTTCTTTCATTTGATTCCTCGGGGTTCGATGCTTTTGCAGCAATTTGTCGTTTCAAATAAGTTACTGCATTTGCACATGCAACTGCATCTTTGAAATGCATCTGCTTAAAGCGAGGATCGGGGAAAGTTCCTGTTGCTAACAGGACAGATTTCTCAATTTGGCCAAAGCTTTGTGCAAATGCAGTTAATAAAACTTTTTTCAGTTGTCTTTCTAGATCCGAGGATGGACTTATTTGGCCATCCTGAGCGCTTACCTGACCTTAGAAGTCACACGACTTCTTTTAGATTTTCTTTTTCTTGGGGTGTCAACATTTCAGGAACATTAATATTATCATTAAATGTAATATTTGCAATGAGAAAGGACAGCCCAGTAAATCTTTCAGCCATGTAACATGTGGAATTCCACCTTGTTCCTACATCTAAAATAAGCTTTTTGTATTTCCTTCCACAATACATTTTTCTCTTAGTTGCTTTCGTAGTTCGTCACCTGCTTGTTCATTAATAATTAATTACTTATTTACATATGCGCACGGGCCTTTTTGATGTTTTTTTTATTTCAACAACACACCACGAGGGCTTACAGCCCAAATACTATCGTACCGTGGGTGTCGACAAGGATGAAAGAGGCAACTTGTTAATTCTGGACTTGAAGGTTTGGAGGTTCGGAGAAGAAGGAAAAACATGCGCCGGCACGGAATTCCACAACTTGGAAGTCATCGGGACAAAAGAGCGGGCATAACAAGATGTTCTATGTCTGGTGACCTGGACAGTAAGAGGGTGCATTCGCTCTGTTCCCCTGGTAGATCTGTTGGGGGCAGCAGGTGGAGAAACTATGGAAGAAAGCTCCTCTGAGCAGTGCCCGTGCAGATATCTATAAAAGGGAGAGAGAGGTCACCAACGGCACGTTGGTGGGCAAGGGATGCCAGCCTTTGGGTGAGGGTAGGGTCACAAATGAGACGTATAGCTCTCTTCTAAATGGAGTCCAGGATAGCGAGTGTAGAAGCGGCAGCAGCACCCCAGATGTGGGAGCAGTATTTGAGGTTTGGCCTTATTTGCGAAGTATATAAGGTATAGAGATTAGCTGGTGAAAAGTATTTGCGAGCCCGGTAGAGGAAACCTAATTTCTTAGGAGCCGCTTCTGCAATTGATGTGACATGTTGGTGCCAATTGAGATTTCGATCCACAGAAATGCCAAGAAGTGAAAATGACTCATTACTTTGAATAACTTGGTTGTTCATTGTGATGGATCTAGGGCTGGTGTATCTTTTATGAGAAAGAAAGCAAGACTGATATTTGGTGGGGTGAATTGTACAAGATTTCTACTCCCCCAGTCTAATATTTTTTGGAAATCCGCGGAGCAGAACCATCCATGAGTCCGCGATCCTCATCTAATTGGGCCAAAGAGACAGGCTTAGAATATTGTATGTTTGAGTGGAGGGTGCTGTCGTCCGCGTAACTGTGAACTGGGTTGGATGTGCTAGACAGGAGGTCATTGACGTGGAGAAGAAACAGAGTAGGGGCTAAAGCTGAACCTTGTGTGTGGTTGTGGTATGAATAGATTTACAAAATATATTGGTGATTCAGTCGATATTTCGAAACATTTGTACGGTATAATTAAATCGTTATTTTCGATATATCTATATATTTTTTCCATCCCTAGTAGGGACTGCAATAACCCAGTTGCAATGAATCTCATCTAATATTTATTCTTAAAACAAAAAATCGCTTATTCCCCATCATACTCTTCCAAACAGTTTCGAGTTTACCACACACAAAAATTGACAACTAGATATTGATAGACCCTCGTACATAATAGAAGTACATGATGACTTCCTAAATATATTAAATTGTTTTTTTACGTCGGCCTATCTCCGCGACTATGGCCAATCACCGACGCTAGGGAGCAGTTTCACCCCACTCTCCTGGAAAATTTGCCGAACCCCTGCCTTTCTGTACGGAGGATTGGGATCTTTAACATCGCATGGACACGGGATCGACGGCTTTACGCCCCCTCCGAAGGGCGGAACGTGTAGACATTCAACTTGCTTAAGTACAATGCCAGAACCTCGGTTAGTGTTAATTTATTACAGTTTGTACTGAAAAGGTGAAAGGGAAACTCTGGGAATCGAACCCAGTACCCTTCGGTTCAGTGGCACACGTTCTTACCCCTAGACCACCGAGGCTCGTACATTAAATTGTGGACTGGCTTATGCATGCAATATAATTAAGGATTATTTCAGCTTATTAAAGTTTTGCAATATTCCGACCGTTATTTTATCAACAAGAAAACCTGTATTTTATAGAAATGATTGGAAGACACGTCCCAATTAGACTTAGCGAACTCTGGGTTTGCTTGTCTCTTCGGAGGCGATCTAATCCTACAATGGAACAAAGTTTTGCTGAGCTTGTGAGAAGACTAAAATAGAAATAATTCTATTCCCGTTCGACCACATTGCCAACTTGGTCGATCTTATGTAGGTACATCGGAAAGCTAAATGATTCGTAAGTGCACGTGCATAAAATATATACTTTCCTTTTACATACGACCGGCTAGGCATCGAAATTAATTTCACTGTGCAGTGGTCGTGTATAAAACGGACAGGTAACATTGCTAATTTCTCTTAAGTCATTGACATAAAATAAGTGGAAGTTGGTGTTTGCAAAGCTAAAATTAGACTTGAAATAGTGCCTTTCATGCCCAGAAATAGTTACGAGAGTGCTATTAAACTAGATTAAACTATTAAACTATAAGTTAGAACTGCTGACTCTCGGTCGCCTACATATACATACAAAATTGTCTGGTGTTTGATGTATCAAATTAAACGTATTTATAACTTCCAGGGCTACAAGCCCAATGTATAAGCACTCATCAATCATCAAAGATATCAGTGACATAATACGTTATGGTAGCGATTTTTTGTAATTTGAATAAATTTAGTAAACCATTTTCTGAAACTAAAAAAAAATATGTTTTTTTCTTGGTAGGAGAAACCGGGGGCACTTGAAAACGAAACATGCGTATTTTAGGGCGCTTTTCGTATTTTTGTTAAAAATCGCTTAAAGACGAAAATTTTGCTTTGAAGAGGAAGACTTTTAGGCTTATTTTCAACATCGTAACGCCAACCCTTAAGCGGTGACGCGATCCACCCCTAAAACCCTAAATGACCAATAGGGTCAAGTAGCACATCAGTTTAGAGCTGGTATATTTACGAGAAAATTACTTTAAAATTTTTATATTTTTTCACCTGTAAAGGTCAAACTAGAGATTTGAAACGTGAAAATTAGTATAACTATGGCGGTTTATGAATGTTAAATATTGCAAAAATATATATTAGAATGTTCTAGATTTATGCTACTCTTCTTATTTGTTAAAATAGTTGCAAAAATGCCTCTAAAATAGACCTTACATATTAGAAATAAATAACTGAAGACCATTATGGGTTAGCCACCTTTTATTACACTTTCCTTGCCAAGCCTAAGGTAGTCTAGGGCTTAGACGGCTGGCTCATGAGCGAAGGGACATAGATTCAAATCTTGTTGACTGAATTTCTCTTTCAACTTTTATTTTACTTTTTAGTGAATTCTCTACAAATGAACGCTATTTAGGGCCCCTGGACCTCAAACCCAAATCGGTTTCAGACTCTCTCTCTCTCTCTCTCTCTCTATATATATATATATATATATATATATATATATATATATATATATATATATATATATATATATATATATATATATATGTTTCACACCGATAACAAAAAATAATACGCCGATGACGATAAAATTTGGTGAACACCTTCCTTTTGCAAGTATCTTCGATAAGTTCGTTAGTCAGGAGAATATGTTTAGTTCAAATAGATTAAACAATGCTTGTTTTAATTAGATAGTCGGATTCTCCGGTCTCTGCCAGTTCTGAGCTGACCTTTCATGTATCTAATTTCGACCACGTAATTATAATGCATGTTTGTAATCAAAGAAATTCAGGGCGCAGCAAGTGCGTTATGGTAGCGAATTGTTATTAAAATCTGCTCAGTTCAAATAGATTAAACAATGCTTTGTTTTAAACAGATAGTCGTATTCCCCGGTCCATTCCAGTTTCCAGCTATTTAAAATATTTTAAAGAAAATTCACTGCCATAACGCACTTGCTGCGTCCAGACTTTTTTCGTCTTTGATTAAATTTTAACGTTATCTGATCAGATTATGTAATTTCAATATTTTTTTAGCGATTTTTTGTTGACAAATTCACTAATGAATGATAAGGACTTTTAATATTTTAATTCAGCTGTTGTTGCCTTTAGTTGGTAAAACCGTGCCACAGTTAACACAGACGTAGAGATTTGTGGCTCCAGAAGACTTTGTTTTCTTCTTTGCAACCGGGTTCAGTTTTTACAGCAAACGAATTTTCTGTGTGAAGCCACAGAAAAAGTATCTACTTCTGTGTTTAGATCAGATTTTGAATAATTTTTAATTTATTTAACTTACTTTTATTAGCAAACTTTATTGTACAAAACGTTTTTTTTTTACTAGCGAAATTTCTTATAAATGAATTTTCTTAGAAAAACACTTGTTGCGAATTTTTGTCTGAAAAACTATTCAATTGATGAAACATTTCTTAAACGAAATTCGTTGAAAACAAGGTCTTAATGGATTTTCGTGCAAACAAATTATTATATTTTCAATTTTGATTACAGATTAGGTATATAATTTGAATTTTATGTATTCGTTTAGCAAAATTGTGTGTAAAAAAACTTTAGTCAGTTTCCGCAGAAATCATTTTTTGTAAGAATTTTTTTGTAAAATTTTGGTAATTAATGACAAATGTTTAATAAGTTATGTAATTTTTTTTTTTATTTTCTTGAAATTTTTTTTTGCAAATTTTCATGATTTTTTTTTAAGTTCCGTCGAAAAGGTTTTTGTTAATAATTATATTTTCGTAGGTCGGCAAACAACTTGAAGAAGTTCGTTGGCCAGGAATATCAGACCAGTTTTTTCGGAAACATTTTAATTTCATTTTCGGAAAAGTTATATACTTTTTGAAGCAATAAAATTATTTTGATGAAACATCCTACATTGTTTCTACTATATGGGTAGTCAGTCAGCTTTGGTGGCTGCTTTCATTGAAAAAATATATATTTGCTATTAAAAACATTTTTATGAAAATCTACTTCCATTAACGCACTTGCTGCGTAGACCTTTTAAAATTTGAAGCAGTGTGTCCTGAGAAATTGACTGCTACAAATAAAAAAGGGTTTTCTTTAATTTGCTACCAATTGTTGGACCTTTTTTGACCTACTAATTCACTGGAGATATGTACTTGGAGTTGTTGGAAAACATTATGGATCCAAGGTTGACTGAGCATTATCTCGAAGACCATTTGGTAGTTGACCAGGGTGGAGCTCCTTCACACTACGGTTTGCCTGTTGACAATATCTCGAATATGAAAAATTTCATCGTATCTGCTTAATACATTTGTAAATATTTTAGTTCAGATTAATTATTAAGTCATCTATTGTATTTCCTAATGTTTTGGCCCAACCTATTTAGTTGTCCATTCTTTGTTTGTGTATTTTAAATGATATGATGGACACCTTGGCCAGAAGCGAGTATCCCTAGTTTCATCCAATAAGAGTTAGTTGGATTTCATGAAAATGTCACATACATGTCATATACATATATTTTTAAAAAGTCACTTAGAAATATAGGCTTTTGTTGCTGTCCTTGAGTATATCTCGAAAAATTTCACCTGATTCGGATTAGAATTGTAGCCAAACCGGTTAATCCCCTACATTTTTAGTTTTTTTTTTTGGTTTAGTATAGATTTCTGTGGCCAATGTACTTAAAGTTCCAAGCCAACCTAACAGACACACGCACAACCCCACACACAATATCTCGATCACAGATTTCCAAATCGGTTGGTTGGGACAAGAGGTTCCATATAATAGCCCGCACGATCGTCAGCTTTATCACCTCTAGATTTATTAAAAAAAAAAGTAAAATTTATTCTACTACGGATTCCTTACAAGATTAAGCCAGCGTTAACGAATGCCGCGAAATCACTCCAGAAATGTTATAGAATAGGCGCCGACTGTTCTTTATGAACAAATTACTCACATTTAGAAGTTGATTTCTCAGAACTTACTGCTTAAAATTAAAAAAATAAGGCACTGCTTAAAAGAGATTTACACCAGCTCTAAAATGATGTGCTACTTGACATACTTGTCATTGAATATTTTAGGGGTGGATCGTACCACCGCCTAAGGTTTGGTGTTGCCATGTTGAAAATAAGCCTAAAAGTTTTCCCTCTTGTAAGCAAATTTGACTTCTTTAAGCGATTTTCAATAAAATCACCATAAGTACCCTAAAACGCGCTTGTTTCGATTTCAAGTGACCACCTTGTATATTTTTTATTTATTTATTTATTTTATTTATTTTGTATTATTTCAGGTTTACATTGTGCCATATAAAGAAGCTAAAGCTTGTACTTGTACCAAAACACAATTTTCATAAACTCTGATCTTGAAACTTACACCTGCCAAATTATATCATGAACTGTATCACTCAAAGTTTTGATCAAAATTGGAGCTCCTCTATAGTCTTGTTTATCATCACCAATGCTATTAAAGCCATTAATAGTAGATTGTTATTTGACTATAGAAATTATTGATTTTTCCATCCAAATCTTGTTAAAATCTTATAGTTCAACACACAAATTTTGACATTTTACTACAGTTTGACGTATAGATGTCGGAAGTAAAATGTCGAAAAATGGAAATTTCAAAAATGATAATGATAAGTCACAATGATATATAGTGACTCAGGGCGGCATGAAGTCGCAAGCTAATTGCGGGACAAATGCACCAATAAAATAAGGAATATATATCATTTCAACGATATGACACTTATGGTGACAATTAAAGCAATGCCATACAATATCGCGATAATACAAGGGTACTTTCCGACATCACAAAGCAGGAAGGAGGAAGTGGAAGATATGTTTTTTTTTAATTTAAAAGAAATGTGTAGGATTAGGTAATTATAATGGGGGATTGTAAAGCGTTAGTAGACGAACAAACGGAAAGTGTTGTAGCTGATAAACTTGGATTACGAGAACTTAATAAAAGAGGAGAGAAAGTAATGGATTTCGGTGGCCAAATAGCCTAATTATAACGAACACACTGTCTAAAGTATCAAATAAAGACGATATTCATACATAGAAAGCACCAGGGGATACAAGGAGGTATCAAGTGGATTCTATTGTTTCCAAGAAATGTCACAGAAATTTGTTTAGCTCCAGCTACCTATACCGCGATGAAAATATAGACAGTGGCCACAAGCTGGTACTAGTAAAGTGCAAAAAACGCTAACAAATAATAGACGAAATGCAAGAAGGAAATGGAATCTGCACAAACTAAAAGATACTGAAGAACTGGAAAAGTTTAGAGAAGAAACGAATAAAGTAAATTTCAGCGAAGGAATATCGACGTGGAGAAACAAAAAAGTCTGGACGCAGCAAGTGCGTTATTGAAGTGAATTTCCACAATAATGTTTTTAATAGCAAATATGTCTCTCTAATTCAAGTTGGCATCAATCTGGTTACCGGTATAACCTGTATAGTAGGAACAATGTACCGTATTTTATCAAAATAACTTATTGTTTGAAAATGTACAAAAATCTTCCGAACTTAAACTTAAAATATTTCCCAAAAAACTGGTTTCTTAGCCAACAAATAGCAAATTGGACTATTGAAATTTGAAACATTTAATAAAAATTCGTGACCAGAACACACTTGCGTCTCGATTAAAATTTTTACTTATCGGCCACCCTGTGATGGAAAAATAATTTTATAAGATGCAGCTCAAGACGCCTAATAATTAACGTATACAACTTTTTTCTCGTAACTTGTGTAATAACAATTATATTGAGATTTACCGTAGAAATGCGTCACCCTGTATATATGTAAACAGATAAAAACTGAAACTAACCCGGATATGGATTCTAGGGGGCCTAGTTTGCGCTCATTTGAAAAATCTTTTTAAAATTCAGAAGTCGCGGCCTCCTCAATAACGAATTTTTTCTACGAAAATTAGCTAAAAATTATAGACCACTAAACCATGATCTTAACTAAAACTACCGCCAAAGCAATAGAGAATGGGTCTATTTGTAATGAAATTTCTAGAAATACTTTAGTAAAATGAAGGACAATGACGGTTGAAGCTGAATCTTAAGGGTTGGCAGAACACTCTTCTTGCGACATTTTTTTTCCTAATGCGTATTTCTTTCAGGTTATTTGACTAAATGTTGCCAATCTTGACGTTTCAAATCACAACTTTGACGTTTTGAGGAAAACTCCAATTTTTTTTTCTTTAAATGCCCATGACTTCACCTTTGTCTTTAAACTTACAGACCTTAATTTTGGTAACTGAGTCACTCTTCATAATACAAACACCCGTACCAAATTTGGTTGACCTTACTTTGTTATTTCCAGAGATATAATTTTTTCCGAAAGAACATACCAAATTTTTCAAGAAAACCTGGGCCGATTTTCCTCGCTAACCGACTTATACCAAGCCACTTGCAAAAGGAAGATACTCAGAAAATTATATCAAATTATACAATTATTCTTTGAGTTTTTAATTATTTTTTTATTTCAACAACACACCACAAGGGCTTACAGCCTAAATAATATGGTACCGTGGGTGTCGACAAAGAGGAAAGAGGCAACTTGTTAATTCTGGATTTGAAGGTTTGGAGGTTCGGAGGAGAAGGAAAAACATGTGCCGGCAAGGAATTCCACAACTTGGAAGTCCTCGGGACAAAAGAGCGGGCATAGCAAGATGTTCTATGTCTGGTGACCTGGACAGTAAAAGGATGCGTTCGCTCTGTTCCCTTGATAGATCTGTTGGGAGCAGCAGGTGGAGGAACTATGGTAGAAAGCTCCTCTGAGCAGTGCCCGTGCAGATATCTATAAAAGAGAGAGGGGTCACCAACAGCATGTCGGTGGGCAGGGATGGCAGGATTTGGGTGGGGGTGGGGTCACCGATGATAGCTCTCTTCAGAATGGAGTCCAGGATAGCGAGTGTAGAAGCGGCAGCGGCACCCTAGATGTGGGAGCAGTATTCGAGGTTTGGTCTTATTTGTGAAGTATATAAGGTATAGAGATTAGCTGGTGAAAAGTATTTTCGAGCCCCGAAGAGGAGACCTAATTTCTTAGCAGCCGCTTCTGCAATTGATGTGACACGTTGGTGCCAATTGAGATTTCGATCCACATAAATGCCAACAAGTGAAAAGGACTCATTACTTTGAATAACTTGGTTGTTCATTGTGATGTGATGAGTGATGATGAGTTATCGGTGTGATACGCACACACACACACAAATATATATATATATATATATATATATATATATATATATATATATATATATATATATATATATATATATATATATATATATATATATATATATATATATATATATATATATATATATATATATATATATATATATATATATATATATATATATATATATATATATATATATATATATATATACAAATTGAAACTAACCCTGCATATGGGTTCTAGGGGGCTTAGTTCGCGCTCATTTGAACTAACTTTTTCAAAATTCAAAAGTCGGGCTCTCCTCATTAGTGAATTTTTTTAGAACATTCACTAAAACGCTGCTGCCGAAGATATACTGGGTAAGAAGAATCTATTGTTGGTCATGTATTTTAAACAAGAAACTGGTACTTCTAAATTGTTGCGGTTCATATATTCCTTTCAACCAGCTAGCTTTCGCGGCAATTCCCTAGCCTGTGTGGCATTAACCATCGTGGCGCGAGTATGTGTGGCACTACCTTGCTTGTGTGGCTTGCCATCTATGTGAACCTCCAGGGCGCAACCAGCTACGTTCCTTTTATTTAGCCATCTTCGTAGCGACTCCCTAGTCTGTGTGGCACAAACTGTACTACGAACCCATTCACCTCTTCTCAACTGTAGTGAATGGCGGAACCCTGCGTATGATAGTAGCCTGTGTGGCACTATCTTTCGCCTGTGTAGCTTTAACTTCTTTAGACAGTAACCAAATATGTTTTAGAACCAACCAGATTCGTGTAGACTCTCAAGCCTGCGTGGTAGATACTGGAGTACCAAGACATTTATCTATTCTCAACCAGTCTGGGTGGGGCATACATTAGTGGTACTAGTTGAAAGGCCCCCGGTGAGTTTGCTGGTAATGAGCCTTTATTTTAAACCAGCCAGCTTCGTTAAGACGCCCTGGCTTGTGTGGTACATACTGGACTACCAACCCCTTTACCCATTCTCAACCGGTCTGGGTGGGGCATACCTTGGTGGAACTACCTTACGTGTGTAGCTTCCCGTCTATGTCGACCTCCAGACTGTAACCAATTATGTTTCTTTTAACCAGCCAGCTTCATGGCCATCCTATAGCATGTGTGGCGCTTACTACGCTACCAATCCATTTACCGATACCTTATGGCATTCGGTAGCTTTGTTGCACCAGCATGTGTAGCATTATCCCGCCTGTGTTGCATACCATGAATTAGCACAGTTCTACCTGAGTGAGCCTTTGTGGATTCAGCGTTATGTTATCAAATCAACACGACATAAACTGCCCTAGGTGCTCTTATTGGTGCTGTCTATTATGTTTCTCTGTTCGTGTGATTGCATCTTGTACTGAGACAACTGTGCTAATCAAGTGATAAATAACGAATGATAACCGCTGGAAAGTGTGAAGCGCCAACTTTACTGTTAGCCGCCATAACGATACCAATGGGACAGGAGTTACACTTGGGAAGCACAATCAACCGGGCCTGAAAGTCCCCCGGTAAGTTGTGTGGTAATGAGCGTTAAGATACCATCGTTTCTCGCCCAGCTCTAGTTTAGTTGGTAAGTACTAGAATTAAAAAACCTGACTATAACAATAGCCTCCTACACAATGTCAAATCAAACGACATTGACGTAATTTTGGTGATAGTAAACATTAGGTTCACTTATGAACGTCACACAGTCTGGGATTGACATAATTGGATATTGAATAAAAGGCTATTCCTCCAGACACCAGATTTATTTTAAACTTCACTCCCGACGCGTTTCGACCACCAAGAGGTCATCCTCAGGGAATAAATCTACAATCATAACAAGAAAGGCCTGTCAGAAAAATATTAGTTTTTCCGGTAGGCTATTGCGCATGTCAGAGCACAATGATGACAAGGTAATCTCTACAGAAAACGTTACAGGCTAAAAATCACAAGTCACGCAGTAAAATTCCAACCAACAGTCAAGTTAAAATCTAAGAGCTAGAGATACAGTAACACTAGTTAGAAATATGCTAAGTTAAACATGCAATTGAAAAAAAACGAACATCAGAGCAAATTGAAAAGCGTCAAAAGCTACAAAATTGCAAAAGTCTAATATTTGAACACTAACAATTCCAGTCTATTGCAGAAACATAAAGCAAAGCCAATGAGTGAAACTGACAGGTTAAACAACACAAAAGGCAGGCACAATCAAGCAGAAATCCAATGAGAACCGCTAGGGTCAAGAAATTATGAAATATTAAATGAATAAAACAGAACAAAATGAGCACTACTCACTTGAACAATTCTTAAAAAATAGAACTCGAAACTATACAAAAAGGTTCAACAGGTCACAACTCATCCATTGTGCCAGGGGCCCTGCAACAAAACTGCAAACACAAATTCTTGGAAAAGGTAAGGAGGCAGACCAAGTCCACACTCTTGCACCCTATTTAATTATTTTGAGAGAATGGAAAAAAACTGTATGTAGTACGGCCCCCTTTTAGATGTTTAGAGTGTTGGCTTACTTATTCTTCGTCGACGCATGATCAAGGTATAGGCACCTACTCCAAATGCAATTTGTGTAACGTAAGTTTTAAACATAATCTTTAGTAGAAACTGTACCATCTGATATTTTGTATGATACTTAACGACACTACGAACGCAGGGGAACTCAAGTGTGTTAAGGGTCTATCAACCACGTAATATTTATGAGTAGATAACATAAATAAACTGAAACGTTAATGCATCTGAAACTGGAGATGTTTCACTCATTTACTAGTTGAAAGAGAGTCAGTTAGGAAGAGGGCTTGTTTGTGGTGCATTTTATAATAAAGAATAATTATAGTTAATACAGTGCATATTAGTTTATGTGATAACTGAATTTTGCAGTTCAGGTGAGTACCTACTCGCTAAGTGTCTTGGTTCATTATAGCTAATATTATAATTCAGATAGCAGTAATTATTATAAGAATATACCTGGGTTGGTTATTATACAGGGGGATTAAATATTTACTGACAATTGCTAGATATTTAGAAATTATATTAGGAGCCACGTGTGCTGTAGTTATATGGTTACTAATTAGACTGTCTCACGTAGTTATAGTGATCGGGTCTCGAGTCTGCTTTGTCTGGCCGGCAGGGGTCAAGTGGAGGACCCCCGGGCGGGGCACATAAATGTAAGACCTGGATTGGTCTGTAAGGTGCCATAACCTCTGGGTATGTAAAGTTGCGGGTACGTTTGCATAGCGTATCTGGTCTGCTGTACCCAGGCCGCGCTACCTTAGGCCTAAGGTAATGGCGGGGGCAAAGCAGGGCCCTTTTGTATTAATACTGACATGATATGCTTTATTAATGAGTTGTTGCAATTATAGACGTATAAAGACAGTTGTTTTAGTACCATATTTTAGGGATATTTAGAGTATCCAACATGTCTTGACTTAATAGGGAGATTTAGGTTAGACAAGGTTGAGCTGGACACTTACAGTGGTTTATCTTTTATTGCACAGGTTTAGAAACTACAAGCACGTCCTTCTCTGCTGTCAGATAAAGCGGTGAGTGTCAATTAATGTGTGGTTGTTTACTTAAAAAATAAATAATATCCTGACGGCCCTCTATCTGTGACTTGTCGTGTGTTACATTTGTAAGATTGGACGCCATAAATGACAAATCATTTAGATCTGTTATTGTTTACAGGTTGTGGTACTTAATAATTAATAATTAAAACTGAACGCATGTTTTTGTTGCACAGTTGACCTTACCACACCACTTTGTAGTTTACCTAGTCTATTGTCAATCCTAAAAATCCATTATTAATTGCAACGGTTATAAATATAAGCCATACAAGAATAATAGCTATAAAATCAATCGCTATATCATAATATAACTGGATTCGAAGGACATATGTATAAAAATATACGAATAACATGTTTACTGCATTGTTAATACATCTTGCCCGCGTATATTTAAAGAGCTCTACAGCCAATGATTATGTATGTTGAGTTTAATATTTTCATTAGCAACCGTAAAAAATTATTCATGTTTTATAAGAAGGTTATTCGGACTTGCACAATAATTATTATATTCGTGCACGTTGGAAAAGCATCGATCTATCGTAGAAACTAAATTTTGATTAAGAACCTCGGTGGTTCAGGGGTAAGAACGTGTGCCTCTGAACTGAAGGGTACTGTGTTCGATCCCAGGGTACTCCTTTCACTTTTTCAGTACAAACTGTAAAATTAACATCAACCGAGGTTCTGGCATTGTATTTGAGCTAGTTGAATGTCTGCACGTTCCGCCCTTCGGAGGGGGCGTAAAGCCGTCAGTCTCGTGTCCAAGCGATGTTGGGCACGTTAAAGATCCCTACCCTCCTTACAGAAAGGCAGGGGTTCGGCAAAATTTCCGGGATAGTGAGGTAAAACTGCTCCCTGGCGTCGGTGATTGGCCATAGTCGCGGAAATAGGCCGACGTTAAAGGAACAAAACAAAAACAAATTTCTGATTACATTTCTTGACAATAACAATCAAAAAAATTATAATTTGTGTATAGTTACTAACATTGGAGGATTTCAAAATCTCAAAAAAAACCATTAAAATGTCGTCTTTGACATGGTAAAAGATTTAAATGTTCCGGACGCAGCAAGTGCATTATAGTAATGAATTTTGATAAGAATTGTACACTATTAGTAAGGTATATTATGTTGTAGTCCTATCGGGGCGGCAAGGCCGTGGACGAGCCTTGAGAGAAGGAAAAAAAAGGTATATTATTACAACTAATTCTTCAAATTTAAATGAACCTCGGAGACCAGCTTTAGTGGTCCCAGTTAGCGATCATTTGAAGAAGTTTCTATTTTCCATGGAGCTAGAAAATTATAATTTGGTAGATATATATGTAAGTACTGTAAGTCTCTGTAAAAAAATCGTGTTACAAATTTCATTAAAATTACAAAAGTTTTCTAGAAAAAAATTAATTACTTACAAAGGGAATGTACCTGCCAAATCATAAGTATGGCAGGCAGGTATTTTGGTTTTAGTTGCTTGTCTGGTTTTGTTTTAGTCAACCCAGTCGAACTAGTTTTTGCAAACAAAACAACAACAAAAGTTTTTTAAAACCAACTTGTAGTTATCTGCGAAGCTCATTATGTTATTTTTCTTTAATATAGTACCCACGTTGCGTTTATATAGGTCTTACTATGGTTCAAGATTGCAGATTCTGGCTTACTAGGAAATTCAGTCATCGGATGTCAAATATTTTTACAAAAATTCTCTACCTTAATGTATTTGCTGCAGCCCGACCTTTTCAACACTTATTTACTATTGCTGTACCCACATTTTTTGAAAATGACGAAATATTGTAGCTCTCTATGTAAGACTGACAAACAAGGCAACCTAAATTTCATTGTTGGAAAAATATTTTAAGCAAATGAAATGGGGTAACAATTTAAACATAAATTGGAAATATTGGTTCGCTGCTTTGTCGCAGGAGTTCCCCTTTCCCTTCTGCATGCCTACAACCACCCTCAATAGATAAACAAGAAGAATATAAACAAGAAAAGTTTTTTGGGAACAACCCGCAAGAAAGTTACGGGATCTGCGGGGAATATAGGGTTTCTGGGCGGGATAAACAGAATTTTAAGGGGGTATAACTGCAAAGTGGGATAAAGGCAGCTTATAGAGGTCCAACTAAGCTGGTTTTTTCGCGCTTTTCGCTCACATTTACTTTTTATCTTCTTCCCCGTCCAACACCCATATTCACTCCGGGTCCCATAACTTTCTTGGGGGCTTATTGCAAGAAATATTTCTTGTGGTTTATTCATCCAGAAGGAGATCTAAGCATGTTTATGATTTTTTTTTCTAAAAAGCCCCCGTGTGCTAATCTGCAAATTTACCGGAAATTTATTCTTTATTTACAAAACGAATGTACCTGCCAAAATGTAAACGTGGCAGGTATTTTTTCTTATTAGTCGCTTGGATGATTCGTTTTAGCCAGCTCAATCGAACCAGTTTCTGCAAACAAAATAACAAAAATTGTTTTCTAAAACAAATCTCTCGTTGCCTGTGAAGCTCATTGTGTTAATTTTTAAATTTAGTACCGACGCTGCTTTTATATAGGTTTTAGTATGGATCAAAACTAAATTATCACTATTTGGAATACTTTTACGAAACTTCGCTACCATAACGTACTTGCTGCATTTATATAAACTCTTATTTACTATTTCTGTATTCATACTTTTTGAAAATGAAATAAATAGATATAAACAATACAAAAGTTTGAAATCAAAATTTTGATAATTTACGCTGAACATCTGTTAAACTTTAAACTACTGCATAATGTTATGTAGTTTCATTTACATCAAATTTTCCAGATACGAGATGAAGAGTAAACAAAGTCTTTAACTCACAATTTTAGTTAATAACCATCGTCCAATAGTTATTTCCAATACTTAATATTTATATTCATATTTTAAGTACGTGAAGTTAGTTAAAAGTCAGTTGTAAAAGCTACATAACAAGCGCAAGTGCGCGAAGTGTAGAAATAATGCGCTTGTCCAGCCTGCAAACAACTTGCTGCTTTTAAAAATCAGCGGTGTCATCTAACGCAAACCAGCTATCAAGCGGCTTGTAGTCGCATGCTAGCGTTTATGGACGCATTAGGAAAGAAATGAGCCAGGGCTATTATTGTTAGTTGACTACGCAGTCGCCATCTATAACATTTTGTGTTAACTAGAGCAATCGTGACGACATACTACCTGGTTCCGCACCGAGATGGCGTCCCTGTCGTACATTTTACAATGTTATACGGGTCTGACATTTTGCAATGCTGATGATGTAACTTCCATTGTTTATACTTTTATCTACCATTTATTTAAATAGCATAGAAGTGCAGGTAACTTTATGTGTATTTGTCTAACATTGTAGATATTGCATTACAGAATCTGAAGTGATACTATTAATTTCGAATAACTTTATTTTCCTTTGATTAAAGGTACACAACGACGCCTGCCTACGTTTTCTTAAACTGTAAATTTTCGTTTCAATCACATAACCAATTTAAAAGATATTGCGTTTTAAAAAATATTTTTTAATATTTTGTTAAGAAAAAGTGGCCGTTAAGATGTGATAAAAGAACTCACCCAAGCCATTAACAAAATAAGGGCAATTCCCAAATTTGGTCCAAATCAGTGAAGTATTTTTTGAGTTATCGGTTGGATACACACACACACATATATATATATATATATATATATATATATATATATATATATATATATATATAAATAAATATATATATATATATATATATATATATATATATATATATATATATATATATATACTTTTAAGGGCAGTTACCAAAAGCTTGAGGGCTATATTTCAAAGACAGTCACTCTGTACTAAATACTCTATATATTTCGCCTGTATTCCAGGCATCATCAGGAGCAAGCACTGTAACTAATTGAAAAAGCAAGCCAGAAACATTAAAACAGAGAAATTCTGCCACAAAACACATGCAAAAAGCAGGAAGTGCAAACACCATTTAAAATTACACATAACTTAATGCGAACATTTGTACGTCAAAAACATTCAAAGCCAGTCATGAAAAAGCTGGCTTTTTCATCGAATTTTAATCAATTTGTCCAAGAGTATTTATGAATGTCAGTTTGACAGATGCTGAACCTAAAAGTTGTTTTAAAAAGATAAATTATTATTTATTGGTTTATTAAATGCTCTGGCACATGAGTTCAATTTAAGCTTTAGAAGTGAATGCACCTGAAATTACTACATGCTTACAACTTTAGCACTTGGATACTTTACGAACATTCCTCTTTTATGTGTTTTCGTGTTGATACAAATATCAAAGAAATGATTCTTTTGTTAAGCATTTTCATTAGATTTTCAGTGCAATGTCCGCATTTTGTTCAGTAAGTTTCAAGTAAACGGATGTAATTTATTAGTTGCCAAAATAAACTTTGCGCGATTCAGAACTCTGACATTCTTTTGTGAAATTTATTATATTGTTGTGAACGCCAGTGACGAAACATAAGAATAAATATTTTTCCATTTCCATTGCAGGCTTGGAGACAAGATCTGAACGATATAAATCATAATTTTAAGATTTTTGTTTGTGCCTCTCCACAGAAATATGCTGAAAAATGGCTGTAACATAAAAGTTTGGCATGCTTTATCCCTTAACATATGAAAAACGATAAGGATTCTCATCATTTTATTTATGGGGAAGCGGTGTTTGTTTGTTAGACAATTTCTTACACGATTCCAGGAGTGTCATATGTTAGGGGTATAAAGTGATCGTCTGAAATAATACTATTATTTCATATACCTATTAATTACAGTGTATATGCATACATATGATTTTCATTTATAAGAAGTCAGAACAGCATCATCGTGCGTTGAGTCAGATCAAGTCAAAACTTCAGCTGATAAACACGAGGGTTGATCAATAAGTACCCATGTTTGACGACAGGTGGCGTTTCTGGGTGAAGTTTTACCGTCATGTACTGTCACCTGTCAAACGAGACCATACTAAATTTCAGACTGACTCATTTGTTAGTGTTTATTTGACAGTCAGTTGCATCACACGTGTTTCGTATCACACTGATAACTCAAATAACAACAGGCCGATTTTGATCCTTCGGTGAGTACCTTCCTTTTGCAAGTGGCTTGGCTATGCTCGTTATCCAGGAATATCGGCCCAGTTTTCCCGGAAAATTTTGTGTTTTCTTTCGAAAAAAAATTATATCTCCGGAAATAATAAAGTAAAGGCAACCAAATTTGGTATGCGGGTTTATATCGTTATAGGTAAATTAGTCACCACTCTGTATTATAAAAGACAAAAAAGTTATAGGCATCTAAAGAAAAATATATTGGGGTTTTCCTCAAAACGTCAAAGTCGCGATTTAAAACGTCAAAATTGGCAACATTTAGGCAAAGAACCAAAATCTCATACAAGCTATGGAAAGAAAATGTCTCAAGAGGGAGGTTTTACGAACCCTGAAGTCATTTCAACCGTCATTGCCCTTCATTTTACTAAAATATTTCCAGAAAATTCATTTCAAATAGACCCTTTTTCTGATGCATTGGCAGTATTCTTAACTATAGAGTTTATCGTTTAATTGTATATAATTTTTGTCGAATTTTCGTAAAAGATCAATAAAGGTCAATATATCCGTTATTATACAAGATATGATGAAAAAAAAAATCGTAATAGTTATTTATGTACCAAGGGTATAAATAGATGTTTATGCCCCGAGAGCGACGATCCATAGACCACTATTTATACCAGCGGTGCATACAAACTTTTATGTCATACTAGTCATGCCCAGACAATGAAACCTCAATCACCGTTTGCTGAAGGCAACCTAACTATCACCGGATCTTTTCAGAACTGCCAATTTTATGTTAATTCGACTAAATAATGTTAATCAAATATTTACATACTGCTTTTTCGATTATTTGTAATTTAATTAATAAAGGTTATTAAATAAGTTAAAAAAAATTTGTCTTTATGTGCGCCCGGGTCATAAAGTGTACGTTGTGCCCGCGCGGACCATAAAGTACACTTTATGGCCCGTAGGCATAAAGTACACAATTATATAGTTGGTAACTAAGCAATAAAAACACAATAATGAACTAGTATCACATAAAAAAATATTTCTACAATCATAGGCAGGCCCATAAGTCGTTGGTGATACAATTTTTTTTTTTTACCCGAACACGCCTTATGTTATTGCATTTTTGCATTTTCCATCGAAATATAATGCGTGTTTGTAAGAAAAGAAATGCGGGACGCAGCAAGTGCGTTATGGTAGCAAATCTTGATTAAATGCTTCATATTTGGATAGCTCAATTTACTATTAACCTATAAGGTTAACCAAGAACCGAGTTTTTTTGGGAACACTTTAAGTTTACTTTCGAAAATTTTTGTACATTTTTAAACAATAAAGTTATTTTTATGAAACGTGGCACATTGTTTTTACTATATAGGTTATACTGGTAACCAAATTTTATGCTTGCTTTCTTAAAAAAAACACATATTTGCTATTAAAAACATTTTTATGAAAATCCACTACCATAACGCATTTGCTGCGTCCAGACTTGTATTTTTGGATGGAAAAACATGTGAATAAATAAAAGCGAAGTTGGATGCCATCTATGGGAACCCTTTGTCATCCATGACAATCACGAGATATTGGTTCAACGAATTTAAACATGGTCATATACCTGTTTTAACGAGGATCTGATCGCCAAACTAAAGTGCGCGAACTAGCAGTGGCCGTAGGAATGTCGTACAGTACGGCAATCAATATTTTACATGATAAGTCAAGTATGAGAAAGTTGTCGGCGCGATTGGTGCCGCGATTACTCACGGTGGTTAACAAGCGGATACTGCTGCCAATGTCGAAGCAGTGTTTGGACTTCTTTAGGCGAAATGCGCAGGATTTTTGCGTCGAATCGTCACCGTTGATGAAACCTGGATACATTATTAAACGTCAGAGACCAAGCGACAGTGAATAAGGGTTCTGGGTGGAGTAAACAGGATTTTAAGGATTTAGGGAAGTATAGCTGCGAAATGGGTAAAAGGTAGCTTATAGTGGTCCAACTAAGCTGTTTTTTCGAACTTTCCGCTCACATTTCCTTTTTATCTTCTTCCCCGCCCAGCACCCCTATTCACTCCTAGTCCTGTAACTTCCTTAGGGGCCGTTTACAAAAAAATGTCTTTTGGTATGTGCATCCAGACAGGGTTCTAAGCATGTTCCTGATTTTTCTCTAAAAGACCCCAGTGTGCTTAACTGCAAATTTACCGATTTTTTTATTTACAAAAGGAATGTACCTGCCCAATGATTAACGTGGCAGGTATTTCTCCATATTAATCGCTTGGATGATCCATTTGAACTTCGAATCGAACCAGTTTCTGCAAACAAAATAACAAAAAAGTTTTAAAAAGAAATTTGTAGTTATTTCTCAAATCTAGTACCCACGGTGATTTTATATGGGTTTTACTATGTATCCAAACTGAAGATTCTTGTTTAATGGGAAATCGAGATCACTATTTGAAATATTTGTACAAAACCTCGCTACCATAACGCACTATCTGGACCTAAACACTTATTTACTATTACTGCATCCATACTTTTTGAAAATGAAATAAATATAAACAATACAAAATTTTGAATTTTTTAAAATATTTTACACTGTACATCTGATTATATATGTAATTTAAACCGCTTTATGATATTATGTTGTTTCATTTACTTCAAATGTTCCATAAACAGTAAAAGCCAAGAGTAACGAAAACCATAAGTAACTAAGTCGCGTAGGTATTATACTTATATTAGTGTGCGGTAGGTATATTTCTTCTTGAAATAATTTTGTTTCACTTTGGTAATACAGTACCTACATGCATTGATTAAGAACCTGAATCTGATGTACACAACCACTTCCTTATTTGTTTGATTCTATGTTAGAATCATAATATATACAGTTACAGTCGACTGCCGAAGGCATCTGATGATGTTATGTTAAAATTAAAAGTTGGGTTATTATTTACCTACTATTTGTATTAAGCTTAGAATATAGCTAGTTGTTTTATATTCTGAGATTCTAAGGTATTAGCGGAGTCGATTTCGAAGTTATGCGCAGAACGTACACGTTTCTCTCATGACTCCTGTGAGGTAACAAATGACAAATAGTGGTGTTGTCAGATTAAACTAGAGAGATGGAGATAGCTTTTAAACACCGTGAAAATAGGAAGCTTAATATTTATAGATAATAAAACGTAGTTCTAGATTCCTTTTAAATAAATTGAATCACTGTTATTAAAATTTCTGTTTATTTACATTTTTCTGATATGTGCAAATTTAGATGAGAGTTGTCGTGAATGGTAACCCCGCCTATTGTTTATGGTGACATATTTTCGTAGCCTATCCGTTTAAAACTTAATTTGGAGATTTTGTTTGCAATAGCAGCGGTACACTAATTTATCTGTCTGACCTTGTCTAATAGGCCTCCATTTAGAGGTAATTTCAGGTCATATCGGAGATTATTGATTTTTTATTTAGTTATAACTCAAGATCTACTGAACCAATTGAGTATAAATTTGGTAAGTAGGACCACTTGTACAATGTGTCCGTGCCTGTGAAGTTTTAGTTTATTATTTCTAGTAATTAAAAATATATTGCGTTTTCAAGCATTTTTTGCATATTTTTTTTAAAGTATTTGAGTGTCTAACGAACTCATCCATCCTATTAACAAAATGAAAGGAATTGCCAAATTTGGTTGTTTCGATTGGTGAAGTATTTTTTGTGTTATCGGTTGGATATAATTATATATATATATATATATATATATATATATATATATATATATATATATATATATATATATATATATATATATATATATATATATATATATATATATATACTCAAAAAATTGTGGGAAAGCCGTCAGTTGCAAAATAAAACTCTTTATTGACATGTCAGTTTGGCACTTTTCGACTTCACTCAAATTTACAAAAAGGTTTTTTACATGTTTGTTATTTCATAATTAGTTATAGTAAAACTCACGTTATATCCTTGAAAATGGAATTAACTTTTCAGAAAGCTCGGCATTTAATAAAGAGTTTTATTTTGCAACTGACGGCTTTCCCACAATTTTTTGAGTAAATAACACTATTATCGTCACAAAAACTAAATACTATATACATATACATATACATATATATATATATATATATATATATATATATATATATATATATATATATATATATATATAAACTTTTTAACTGATCTTGGATTTGGGTTCCAGGGGCCCTAATTCAAGCTCAGTTGAAGAAATTTTCCAAAAGTCTCACCATCAATACCTCTTTGTTAGTGAATTTTCTTAATAAAAATTCATTAAAAACTTACTAGTAACGCTAAAACGAATTTTCTCAAGTCGAAACTATCATCTCAATTCACAAAAGGTATAGGAGGGGATTCTCTGGTAACAAGGGACGTTTGGTGGATACTGCAAGTTCCCTGTTTATATCTGCATATAGGTAAGTAAGTGTGTGTGAAACTAAAACCAGAATTACCATCATTCCCGACACATAATATAAAGAAACACATATTCAGATAATCCCTTTTATCGGTTCAGGTTTCGGTGGAATACAGGGAGAGTAAATAAGGGCCCACAGCCTCAGAAAAAGGACCAACCTGTTTTAACTTAACGGTTCCAAAGTTAAAGGACGCCTAACAAAGGGTCTGGTAACATCCTTGAAAATGAAGGTGAATTTGTATACCAGCATCTGTACACCTGCGAAATTGGGACATCAACGGATGAAAGAAAGATATGAGTCAAGGCATTATCTATTGAAACGGTTGTTGTACGGGGAAAGGGGATGATATGGGGGTTGCTGATTGCTGTTTGTGTATATTGTTGAACGCAGGTGGATCCTTCCTTTATATCGGAGTTTAAGTGTTTGTTAGGGATGCGAACAAAGAAGATGAGCTGTCATAACCAATACGCTTTGTCGATAAATAAGAATATCATGTTATATATACTCTTAAATATAACTACAAGAAGCACTATCATTTTTTCGTAGAATTAAAGCAGGTTCATGTATACAGAATATTTTCTTACCTTTCCGACAAAATAAAGGAGGTGTATTTTCACCTAATTTTAAGAAAATGTTTTCGAAATACAGAGTGTCAAAAAACTCTTTATTCTTTTTATTAACCCCCTAATTGGTACAACATTAATAATTATTTTGATAAATTATTTTAAAACTTTCGACGTGTTAAATTGTCTTTTACGCGTTTAACAATTTCTGGACTGGTGCGAATCGTATTGAAACCGTTAATACTGCAGTTTCAATAAAAGTAATATAAAGAAATTGTTTAAGGTTACCCCAGAGATAAAAGTCCAAAGGATTAAGAAACAGCGAAAGGGGTGACCATGGCCGAGGTATACCTCTACCTATCCAGCGGTCAGGATATTGGTGATCCAAATAATTTGAAACACCTACTGCATAGTGAGCGGGACACAGTCATGCATTAACCACATTAAAACTCTCGTTTTTAGTGGCACTGCTTCCATCAATTCATCTTCAAGGAAATTTTAATAGACATCATCATTAAGTCGATTTGAAAAAAAATGCAGTACAATTGAGCTATCTCCAACAATCCCTGCCCAAACATTCAATGAAAATGTATGCTGATCATGTCCTTCGATGATAGCATAAGGATAATCTTCAGTCCAAATATGGCTATTATGAAAATTCGTAATGCCATCTCTCGAAAAATTATCTTCATCCGTAAATAAGATTTTTTTCGGAAAGTGACTCTTAAAGTATTCTCTTGAAACCAATTACAAAAATTAACTCGAACAGGAAATTCTGAAGGTACCAAAGCTTACACTCCTTGTAAGTAATAGGTATAAAGTAAATAGTCCTTTAAGACATTTCAAACTGTTCGTGCTTCACATTTAGCTCGTTTTCGACTTCCCTCGTACTCGTGCCTTGAGATTTTTCCACCATCTTTAAAACATATTCCTTAAGTTATGGGGTACTAACTGTAAACGGTCTGACGCCTATTTTACTTCTTACAAAGCTTTCTGTATCCTCCAACCTAAGATTCAATCTTGTAAATGTTTCTGGTCATGGTATTCGCCTATTAAGAAAACGTTCTGCATATAAACGCCCTGTCTTTCGCGGATTTCCGTTTGCTACGTCATACATGGAATAATTTCTGCAAGAGCACGTTCCCACCTCTTGTTTCAGGGGATGAAATTGTTTCTACCGCCCTGGGCAAGGCTGAACTTTTTGCCTCGTTTTTCGCCAGCAATTCTACTCTCAACCCAACTCCAAATGTTCAACCACCAACAGTCCCCAATGTCGCGCATAAAATGACGGATATCATTTTCAAAACTAAAAAGGTACGAAAGATGCTCTCTTCTCTTAATACTAGGAGAGCCTCTGGTCTTGACGAAATCACAGCAATTGTTCTCAAAAAATGCGCACCAGAAGTTGCTCCTGTCCTGACTCGTCTGTTTCAGACATCTTACAATAGAGACATATTCTCTAGTAACTGGAAAACTGCTCGAGTACAACCCGTCCCCAAGAAAGGATCCAAAGCGCTTCCTAGCAACTATAAACACCGAATTACTAAAATTTCTTGAAAAACACAGTCTGATCAACGACAGGCAGTAAGGATTCCGTCAGCGCAGATCAACTGCCGACCTCCTTTTCTTTATCACCCATTATTGGAACAAGTCTATGGAACTACACGGTGAATTCCAAATTGTCCCTCTAAACATATCTAAAGCATTCGACCAGGTCTGGCACGCAGCGCTGCTTAATAAACTTCCGGCCTATGGCCTACCACCAAAACTCTGTACTTGGACAGCGAATTTCCTCACCAACCGGAGCATTTCTGTTGTAGTGATTGGCCATTCCTCTAAACTGTATCCAATTAATGCAGGGGTTCCTCAAGGTTCAGCTTTTGCCCCTACTTTGTTCCTTCTCCACATCAATGACCTCCTCTCTAGCATATCCAACCCAGTTCACAGTTACGCGGACGACAGCACCCTCCACTCAAATATGCAATATTCTAAGTCCGTCTCTTTAGCCAAATTAGATAAAGGTCGAAGACTCATGGAAGGTTCTGTCTCCGTGGATCTCCAAAAAATATTAAACTGGGGAAGTAAAAATCTTGTACAATTCAACCCCACCAAATCTCAGTCTTGCTTTCTTTCTCATAAGATATACACCAGTTCTAGACCTATCACAATGAACAACCAAGTTATTCAAAGTAATGTGTCGTTTTCACTGATTGGCATTTCTGTGGATCAAAATCTGAATTGGCACCAACATTTCACATCAATTGCAGAAGCGGCTCCTAAGAAATTAGGTTTCCTCTTCCGGGCTCGCAAATACTTTTCACCAGCTAATCTCTATACCTTATATACTTCACAAATAAGACCAAACCTCGAATACTGCTCCCACATCTGAGGTGCTACACTCGTTATCCTGGACTCCATTCAGAAGAGAGCTATACGTCTCATCGGTGACCCTACCCCCACCCAAAAGCTGCCATCCCTTGCCCACCGGCGTGCGGTTGGTGACCTCTCTCTTTTATAGAAATCTGCACGGCCAATGCTCAGAGGAGCTTTCTTCCATAGTTACTCCACCTGCGGCCCCCAACAGATCTACCAGGGGAACAGAGCGAATGCACCCTTTTACTGTCCAGGTCACCAGACATAGAACATCTTGTTATGCCCGCTCTTTTGTCCCGAGTTGTGGAATTCCTTGCCCGCACATATTTTCCCTTCTCCTCCGAACCTCCAAACCTTCAAGTCCAGAATTAACAAGTTGCCTCTTTCCTCCTTGTCGACACCCACGGTGCGATAGTATTTACGCTGTAAGCCCTCGTGGTGTGTTGTTGAAATATATTTAAAAAAACATAAAATTAATTTTCGCCATTTCTTGATTGGTAAAGACTCGGTTTTAAATTATTTCAGAGTCTTTAGTACTGCCTGACTATCTGAAAGAATATAAATCTCTCTATTTCTGAGTCTTCTTTGTATGCATTCTTTGATTTTCAAGTGGCCAACCAAATCTCCTCGTTTAAATTTGTCTGCTTAAAAAAATCTAAAGGCACTTGGTGCTGCTTGCTTCTTTACGATATGTGCAGTGGAATCAACCCGTTTTGGATTCAACCTTACAAATTATGGTATATGATACAGCTGAACTCTGAGACTTTTTCTATGAACATAATATATAATTTTGGTCAATAGACGATAATAATAATATAAAACACATGGTTGTGAAGCTTCTATGCCACCTAGATGCTTCCGGTTTGTTTTCTTACACTGAAAAATTATTTTCCAGGTAAAATTACAATTTGTTTTCTAGAAAATGCTATATTTGTTAAGCTCGTCAGTTGATCAGATTTTAGCCAGTGATGAGCAGCTGAGTACATTTTTAGGACACTTTTTATCGCCTATCAACTGGTCTGTTCGGTTTTCCATTTAGATGTTTCGGCTCTGAGTTACTGTCATCAACTTTTTGTTTCGTATGGAAGTCATTTTGTTTTTTAACATAATTAGAAACAACTGTTTTCCCATTTATAAAGATTATCACACCTAATGAAAATATTGCAACTGAATGTCAAAAAATCATGAAGATTGTTTTTTTTTCAAGACTAGCCATGAGCTTGGCAATTATTTATTAACACTCTAATTTCAAAAACAAAGAAATAAATTCTAACACAATTTATAACTAATATTTTAATCATAACCTCCAAAATGTCCTCCATTTACGTCAATCAATACATTTTTCGCATGAATTTAAAACTGTTCAAATTACCTTGCTCGGTGTATTTCTATTTATTGAGTTGAAAACATCTTCACATCTTGCTCTTTAATTCTGTGCATTTTCGGGTGGTTCCAATTCATAAATTTAATTTTTTCTGTGACCTCATAAGCAAAAGTCTATTGGTGTAATATCTGGTGACCTTGCAGGCCAATATATGGGTCTATTGTTAGATATTACTATTACTCTTCTACCAACAACCTCTAACAAGAACTCCCGCACTACCGTACTGTTATGGGCAGGACAGCCATCTTGTTGAGACCACACGTTATTGACTTGGTCCTTTGGTAATATTTTCATGATGGTCGCAATGAGTTGATTTTGCAATAGTTTGAGATACCTTTCATCACAGAGATTGTAGTCATGAAAGAAAAGTCATATCAACCTGTTGCCTAGATAGAAATTATTATTACCAAAGTTAGATATTAAAAGAAAGCTTTTACCGTATATCACACACAAAACATTAAATACAAAACGAGTTTGCAGTCTCCGTTCGACCCGTAGGTGTGGATTGAATACTGGCCAATTGTGATGATTATATTTGTTTAATATGCCACAAATACTTAAATGGCTATCATCGGTCCATATTACTGAATCGATAAAATCAGAGTTTTTATTGCATTTTCTTGAAACCAGTTGCTAAATCTTATTCTTTTCGATCGCCTACACGCAATTCTTGTACAATCGTTGGTTTGTAGGGCCGATATTTTTTATTTCTTAAAACTTTATGAATTGTCGACTTAGGTACTCCAATTTCACGTTGAGCAGTCCACGTGGATGTTAAATATTCACCAAAATGCTCTTGAATACTTATAATTCTATTTTCATTACATATATTGTAACTTTTCGCTTGTGTTTTTTCAAAATTTTCATGGATTAACAAATGTTTCACAAGTCGTGCACAGTATATTACATTAGTCTGATGCCTTTCTGGATATATATATATATATATATATATATATATATATATATATATATATATATATATATATATATATATAAATGTGTGCGTGTGTGCATAGTTATTCAGTGCAAGTTCAACATTTCGATAAGTTTTGATCTAACAGTCAAGGATATCAAGTTCTCTTCATTTGAAAATCGTAAAGCTGTTATCAAGTTTAGGAAGCTACTAAGATGAACAACAAATGTGTCAACACTACTTTAATTGTGTACATTTGACATAATAGTTGTAGAAAATATATTAAAGGCAAAGAGCGTGCACCAGGTACGATCCAACGTCAGCGTCGACGCACACAGGATCAAGGACCACAAGTACTGAAGCGCCGCTAGAACCGCCAACCGCCCTTCAGTAGTTGAGTAGCAGCAGGCAAGTCGAGCCAACAGTGAGTAACGGTATGCAAATGCAGAGTAGCTAAAAACATTCACGCGACCGCGATTCCTTTATGTTATTCGTATTAACCCTTAAAGAATGCAATATTTATTTTTACTGTACATTTTAATCGATAATAAAGTATTAAGTTTAGATCACTTCCTTTAACGCCCAAATAACGAAATAATAATCTTTATATGGTGCCGAGATTATTTACAATAGTGTACAGCAAATGTTTTGTTTGGCAAATGGCTGCGAAACTAATGGCTAGTCTTGAGAAAGAATCTTCATGATTTTTAGACAAGTGTGATACATCTTATACATCTTTATAAATATAAAAAAAAGTTCTTTCCAATTATGTTGAAAAACAAAATGGCTGCCATTAGAAAAAAGTTGATGATGGTATTTCAGATTTGAAACGTCTGAATTGAAATCTTAATAAACCATTTGATAGGTGGGAAAAAGTGTCCCAATAATGGACTCACGGATTTGCTGATTATTTTGAATTAGGAAAATGCAGCCCTTTTTTGAAAATGCTTATTCTCAGTTTTTTGAGAATATCTTGAAACCCAACAGAGTAACAACCAGACTTCGAACGGATATAACCTCAGAACTGAATTCACTTCAACATTTTTCTTACCATTTTCGTATGTCTAATGGTTTCCGGGATCCCAATACATCAACCACCAATTTGGGACCCACTGTATATATAAACATATAAACCATTAAAAGAGCCTCGGTTACGGGTTACAAAAGCTAAAATTTGTGGTCATTTAATACATTTTTTCAAAAATTTGCAAATCGTTACCTATCTGTTTCCGAATATTCGCTAAAAGTACAAAGTTCACTTAGACGCATATTTAGAGTTATTTGAAAGGTGGTCAGTGTTAAAAATAACTTATATAAATACATATATTAGCATTAAAAACACATTGAATTATACTATTCTAAATAATAAATTACACGATCAAGTTTTTATTTTTATTACTAAAAAAATTAATTTAGGAAATATGCAATTTAATTTGCAAAGCGTAAAAAACATTAATCATTACAAGCCAAGTGCTGATAGATAATAATAAATATATTTCACATCACGATGTGCATAAATAAATACTTGATAAGAACTAACAGAATAGTCTCTTTAATTTTTGTTCCATAAAGTTATACAAAACGTTGGAAAATATTACGCTTATTTTCTATCCTAAAGCTTAGATCCCTGAGATTTGGTAAACAGGCAAATATTCTACGAATGCTTGCTAAAATTCCAGGGTATGTCAATTTTCTGTTAAAAATAATATCAACCGACGAAACTAAGTATTCGAGAGAAAGTATTTATCATATATCCATTACTGCCCTGCACAAACCCCGTATTTTAAACATTTTAAAGAAAATTTTGGTTTAATGTTTTCGATCCAATTAAAAATGATAGGTTATCTTATGAGATATAAGTCGAAACTTTATTGTCCAAAACTACATTGATATTTTTAAAAGTATCGTGACGAGATTTTTTGATAATTTACTTTTAGCAGAATATCAGACATGTTGGTAACAATTGGATGGAGCTCCTGCACATTGTATAGAAAAAATCACCCAAGATCTAAGAACTATGTTTTACTATAGACGTTTCAAACGATAATGACCACAAACATGGCCATCTAGATCTCCTGACATAACACCTTTAGATTCAAAATCTGCTGTGTTCTTCATATCCTGCTTCATCGTATCAATCCTAAGCGTCAGATTCAAACTCTTAGTCAAAGCTTGAAGAGCCTGCTCTGAAACTGTTTTAGAAGCATCCATATTGGGAGCAGAAGACTCCACCCACCTTGTTGCAGCCCGTAGTTCTAACTACGGTATTCGCAAGTGTCGTTCAAGAACCCCCAGCAGTTTACCACTCCTAAACGTAACACAAGGCTAGACGCCTATGAAACTACCATACCCTGTAGTTCCAATCAGCCAAGGAGAATAAACCAACGTCTACAGGCTGCAGTAGACGAGCTGCAATACTCGATAGATGTTCAACAGTTCTATTTTCCGTAAGAAAGAACACACATCACAGCCACATATCCTTAGACAACACTCAGATAACTTGGTAACACTTCGCTAAACATATCAGGGTTATCTTAGACAAGCAGTTAACATGACACCTCCATATCCAACATTCCCGCCAGAACGCCTTGATGTTTATATCGAAATTCTTCCACTTCTTAACGTACATTCCCAATTTTTCACTGAACACAAACTTCGTATGTACAAAGCCAGCCACATCAAAACCCTCCAAATTATTCAGAAGAAGATTATCTAACAATGGTTACCATAGCGGCATGGTTTAACAGAAACAGTCAGATTCACTCTGATCTAGGTATGCCAAAGCCACTTCTGCCACAAACGATTTTCTTCGTAGTGCTACTACTGACTACGATAAACAGCTTTATTTAAGGTGTAAGCGCCCAAAGTGACCTGAATATACAAAACTCCAACGCGATGTGTACAACTATTCCTACGACGAAGGTATGAAATCCCAGGTGGTTAAAAACAAGATATAACAAATATCCCATTTATTTTCTTATTTTTTTTTAAATCGTTTACGCCTTATTAATGTTCAACTATTTCATACCATACCCATAAAAAATTCGTAAGAGTATTTTACGCCGCATATTACAACATTGATTATAGATTAGTTTTCACAATTTATCGTATGCAACAATATCCTATGAAAATATTAGGTTTTACTCAATTTAATTCGCATCGACGGTCTTTTAGCAAAAGAAAATAATAATTACGAATTATAGCTGTTATATGTTTAAAAATAAAATTGCTACAAAAAACGAGTCGTTTTCTCTAAAATCCGATTTATGTGGCTTACGATGTTTTGTTAAAAGCTCATAGATTATGTGTTAATAAAAGACAATTTTTTATTGAAGTTCGCTACTTTAAGGCACCTAACACCAGAATTTTATTTACTTCAATGGTTACTAAATACAAAACCAAGCACGATGCTGTAATATTCAGGCTAATGCAAACAGCCCTAAATATAGTAAAGAACTGGTATGAGGCAGACAGGATCATCATTAATGAAGAGATGGCGAGTTTTGAATTTTGAAAAAATGTCTTCAAATGAGCGCAAACTAGGACCCCTAAAACCCATATCCGGGGTCAGTTTCAATATCTCCGGAAATAACAAAGTAAGGACAAACAAATTTCGTACGCAAAAATTGGGGTGTTTTTCAAAACGTCAAAGTAGGGATTTAAAACGTCAAAATTGGCAACATTTAGACTAAGCGGGTTATGTAAAGAAAATGTCGCAAGAAAAATGTTTTACAAATCCGGAAGTCTTAGCTTCAACCGTCATTGTCCTTCATGTTACTCAAAAATTTCCAGAAAATTCATTTCAAATAGACTCTTTGGCTAATGCTTTGGCAATAGTTTTAGCTATAGACTTTATCGTTTAATGGTATATAATTGTTGGCGAATTTTCGTACAAAATCAATAAAACTCAATATATCCGTTATTATACAAGATACGAAAAAAATGTATACATTAATTATAGAGTGTCTTGCACTACATCTTATAAAATTATTTCTACGATTACAGGGTGGTCCATTAGTCGTTGGTGATACAAATTTTCTTTTTATTTTAATCGACCACGCCTTACGTTATTGCATTTTTGCATTTTTCATCGAATTATAATGCATAATTCTAAGAAAAGAAATTCTGGACGCAGCAAGTGAGTTATGGTAGCGAATTTTTATGAAATGCTTCAAATTTGAATAGCTCAATTTGATATTAACCTCTTAGGTTCGTTGGCCAAGAAACCAGTTTTTTCAGAAACATTTTAACCTTATTTTTGGAAATTTCTGTACATTTTCAAACAATAAAGTTATTTTAATGAAACATGACACATTGTTTCTACCACATAGGTTATACTGATAACCAACTTTGATGCCTGCTTTCTTTTTTTAAAAACACAAATAGCTATTTAAAACATATTATGAAAATTTACTACCATAACGCACTTGCAGCGTTCAGACGTTTTTAATTAATGGTTTTGATTTATTACTTGTTTGTGTCACTGTAAAATGGGGATGGACATTGTGGGATATACTTAGTCTAATTGGTTTACATTTGTGCATTGTTGAAAATGGGTTGACACTTTATATAAGAAACTGTGGCATGACTTTTTTTTTGCTTTGGTTAGCATTGTGTGGCAAAAACATTGCATTGGTATAGTATTATTTCCTGCAGCTAACCTCTGAAGATGTTTTTTTATCAGAAATGTTATATCAAGGGATTGATATTGATAAGGACATGATACTGGAAAAATAAATTGTTACTGGTAATATTAAAATAATAATAATAATAATGATAATGATAATATTTATTTGGTCCATTAGTTACAATTATTGTAAATTTCACCACTTAGTTCGCAAAAGCCGATTCTGACCCAAATGCTCTTCTCCGTAATGCCACCGACTACGATGAGCGACTTCTAAATAGGCATAAGAATGGAAACATTCAAATCCAAACGTCATTTTCTGAATTCTTTCCGATGGAGGTATGGACTAATGTCCGGTACTTCAGGTAGAGGAGTTTACTGAGTACAAGTCTCACAGTAGCTCGATATCCCACACACTAGAATGCTGTAAATGGGGTCTGCATGATGCATTCTCCTCCTCTGTGTCAAAAAAATGTAAATCAGACAGGTCATAAAGCTTGCAAGATAAAAACGTATCACGATTTATCACACGGGTGCGTGTTCAAAAATCCAAAATATAACAAACTAACATTATAACAAAAAACACAAGTTGACAGTGCAATTTTATAAAATTCACTTAAACTATAAAAACGATGACATTTATTTTGTATATTCAGATGTAATTTGACTGTGTTGTTGTAGTCATGCTTGAAATATAATTGGTATATTCTTCAACAATAGTTGGATTATTGAGTAAGACTGCCAAAGAACAATTCAATATTGGGACACATATAACTTTAGCCCCTACGACCAACTACAGGGTAAGTCCGGGTCTTTTTCGTATATTCAGCCTTTGTTTCATGCCATTTTGTGGTATCTATTTTAGGGTCCTTTTGGTTAGCATTGTCTTACTTGGATTGGCTATAAACACCTGGGTTTCTTATACTTTGGAAGTAAATAGCCTTATTTTCAGTCCAGTTGCCAAATACGATTATTTTTAGATTCTTCGTAATTGTCTTCTATCACTGTCTGGAACGGTGTGTGGTTTGGATATATATATATATATATATATATATATATATATATATATATATATATATATATATATATATATATATATATATATGCATATATGTATAACGTGAGTCATCCGAAGAACTCTTTAATGCTAGGGAAGTTGCCTATAATTCCTGTGAACCTTGTAATGAGAGGTTTGAAGTATATCAGCTGGAACAGAAATACCTAGGGCGAGTATCACTTTGATTTTCTGCTTTTAAATTAATGAGCTGCCGAAAAACAAATATAACCATATTATTAATTAGTATCTTAATTAAATTCATATTTTCGGTAGTAAGTTGTCAGTGTAAATCATTGTAAGAGCAGATTCTAAATTCAGTATTATTGTACAGTTTAAATAAGTATACGTGTTAAGTTTGTCAAATAATATCACAGAATCTACTCTTAGGATATTCTACATAAATTGTAATTGTTAATTAAGAACATATTTTTATCAACTCAGGTACATGGACGTAATTATAGTTTTATAGTGGGTCAAGTAAACAACTAACCTGTTAATATTATAGCTATATGCAGTCTGCATGTGGTATTTGGTTTTATGCTGATCATTTGTTTTGTAGTATCTGTTCTTTAATACTGACCACTATAATAGTGTTTATAAGACGGCCCTTTGCCACTATTACCATAATACTGCTGTTATAAGTGGTAGTTTCACATATTTGGGAAATAAAAATAAAACCATAGTACAGCGGCAGCAAACCCTCCTGGACTCTTGCTAAATGTATTGGGAATAATTTTTACAAGAGCACATTCCCACCTCTTGTCTCAGGGGATGAAATTGTTTCTACCGCCCTGGGCAAGGCTGAACTTTTTGCCTCGTTGTTCGCCAGCAATTCTACGCTCAACCCATCTCCAAATGTTCAACCACCAACAGTCCCCAATGTCGCGCATAAAATAACGGATATCACTTTCAAGACTAAAAAAGTACGAAAGATGCTCTCTTCTCTTAATACCAGGAAAGCCTCTGGCCTTGACGAGATCCCAGCAACTGTTCTCAAAAAATGCGCACCAGAACTTGCTCCTGTCCTGACTCGTCTGTTTCAGACATCTTACAATAGAGTAGTACCTACTAGTAACTGTAAAACTGCTCGAGTACAACCCATCCCCAAGAAAGGATCCAAAGCGCTTCCTAGCAACTACATGCCTATTTATCTCCTTTCAGTCGTCTCTAAAGTGATGGAAAAGTATATAAACACCGAATTACTAAAATTTCTTGAAAAACACAGTCTCATCCACGACAGGCAGTATGGATCCCGTCAGCGCAGATCAACTGCCGACCTCCTTTCCTTTGTCCCCGATTCTTGGAACAAGTCTATGGAACTACACGGTGAATCCCAGATTGTCGCTCTAGACATATCCAAAGCATTCGACGAGGTCTGGTACGCAGCGCTGCTTAATAAACTACCGGCCTATGGCCTACCACCAAAACTCTGTACGTGAACAGCAAATTTTCTCTCAAACAGGAGCATTTCTGTTGTCGTGGATGGCCATTCCTCTAAACTGTATCCAATTAATGCAGGAGTTCCTCAGGGTTCAGCTTAAGCCCCTACTTTGTTTCTTCTCCACATCAATGACCTCAGAGTTACGCGGACGACAGCACCCTCTACTCAAATATACAATATTCTAAGCCTTTCTCTTTAGCCCAATTAGATAAGTATCACAGACTCATGGAGGGTTCTGTCTCCGTGGATCTCCAAAAAATATTAGACTGGGGAAGTAGAAATCTTATACAATTCAACCCCACCAAATCACAGTCTTGCTTTCTTTCTCATAAGAGATACACCAGCCTTAGACCCATCACAATAAACAACCAAGTTATTCAAAGTAATGAGTCTTTTTCACTTGTTGGCATTTCTGTGGATCGAAATCTCAATTGGCACCAACATGTCACATCAATTGCAGAAGCGGCTGCTAATAAATCAGGATTCCTCTTCCGGGCTCGCAAATACTTTTCACTAGCTAATCTCTATACTTCACAAATAAGACCAAACTTCGAATACTGCTCCCACATCTGGGGTGCTGCTGCCGCTTCTACACTCGATATCCTGGACTCCATTCAGAAGAAAGCTATACGGCTCATCGGTGACCCTACCCTCACGCAAAGGCTGCCATCCCTTGCCTACCGACCTGCCGTTGGTGACCTCTCTTTCTTTTATAGATATCTGCACGGGTACTGCTCAGAGGAGCTTTCTTCCATAGTTCCTCCACTTGTTGCCCCCAGCAGATCTACCAGGGGAACAGAGCGAATGCACCCTTTTACTGTCCAGGTCACCAGACATAGAACATCTTGTTATGCCCGCTCTTTTGTCCCGAGGACTTCCAAGTTGTGGAATTCCTTGCCGGCACATGTTTTTCCTTCTCCCTCGAACCTCCAAGCCTTCAAGACCAGAATTAACAAGTTGCCTCTTTCCTCCTTGTCGACACCCATGGTACGATAGTATTTAGGCTGTAAGCCCTCGTGGTGTGTTGTTGAAATAAAATAAAAAACTGTTTGGTTTAATTGTGTATTTAATTTCTTTTGAACTTAGGAATTGTGGGTTAATCAATTTGTCATCTTATTATAAATGACACTTTGGTTCTTATTATTTTTTTTTAAGTAGTTAATAGCTAAAAAGTTTGTCTCAATAGCTCACCTACCTAGCCACACGCATTACCAGCTGTGAGCTGGTCGGTGGTAACGTCGTCTCTATGTCAGTATCATAAAGATTTCGGCTAATGTAAAAGAGAACGTCATACATGTTCCATTCACAAACAGAAGGAAACTAAATTTAAAAGCCCCCACTCTGAATAGAACACAGATAAAATTTTCCAATTAAGTTAAATACTTCGAGATCTCCTTAGACCAAAAACTGAACTGGAACACAAGCTTGTAAAAACCTCTTTACAGAGCCACAATGTCAATATTGACATGCCGTAGACTCGTAGGGAAGACATGGGGACTGAACCGCAGGATATTATATTGGCTATACCAAAATGTGGTCAAACCCATGGTCACATATGCATTTATAGTATGATGGCCAAACACGAAAGAGGCCTCAACACAAAGAAAATGGCAAAATTTTCAGAGACTGATCTGTCTTTGAATAACGGAAGCTATGTCATCATTCCCTACAGCTGCAATGCTGAATATTACTCTGCTGCAGACATGCGAGAAGAGGGAAGCAGTACGAAGTGCCTCAAGATTATTTCAAGCAGACAAATTCAAACAGGAGATTTGGTTGGACAAATGCCAGCTAAACTGAACTTCATAGTTCCATTTGACGTGCTCATAAGTAACCTTCAAGCCTGAGACAGATACAGTAAAAGGTTGACAAACAACTTATCTATATGGTAAACAGACGGGTCTATAAAATGGAGGGAGCAGGATTGGGAATAAGATACCTAACTTTAGACCTTTGACTGCAAAAAAATCATTGAAGCAACTGGCTACGGACAACAAAGTAACTTTGATGTGTAGACCAGGGAATCAAGACTTTAATGGAAATAAGGAAGCAGATAGCCTTGCAAAAAGGGCAGCAGCAGCACCACTCTATGGTCCAGAGTCCTATTGTGGACTAATAAAAAGCCACGTAACAAATGAAGTTGATATTTGGGAGAGGAACCAAATGCTGTCATACTGGAGCAAAACGCCGGGCTTAAGGCATGCAGAACGGTTCATTGCCATATTAACTGAGCTGTTTTTTGAACTGAAGAGAAATGACTTGATAATAATCACATGACACTCCCCAGTAAGGTACCACCTTGTGAAGATGGATAAGGCGGATAGTTATAAACTGGGCATACTGCACTGAAGCATCAGAAACAACAGAACACCTGTTATGCGACTGCATGGCCCAGTTCTGGAAAAGGCTCAAATACGTTGGAGAGGTGATCTTAGCACCCTAGTAAATGGGTGAAATAGCTCCCTAAAAGATAGTGTACTACATAAAAAGTCTGAACTTTTTGAGCAACTATTAGGAAAAAGAGTTATGCACAAGAGACCCGTTATGGTCGCAACGCTAAGAGGCCAAATCCTATACTACTCATTAAACCATCTACAAAATCTACAATCTATTAAATACAGACGTGGTGACTATTTTTTGTGAAGCCAGAAAAGTAGTCTCTACGTGTGTATTTACAATTTTCTGTTTCACCGAGTAAGGGCAACAAAAATTAATGAGTTCAATAATTATACCATTTATAGCGCACTGGTACTCCAATGCCCAGTTTCACAAAGCTCGATTAAATATTTAACGGCCGGTTAGTTAGACAAGGTTTAATACAGCCAATCACAGCATCAGGTTTCCTCTTCCGGGCTCGCAAATACTTTTCACCAGCTAATTTCTTTACTTTATATACTTCACAAATAAGACCAAACCTCGAATGCTGCTCCCACATCTGGGGTGCTGCTGCCGCTTCTACACTCGCTATCCTGGACTCCATTCAGAAGAGAGCTATACGTCTCATCGGTGACCCTACCCTCACCCAAAGGCTGCCATCCCTTGCCCACCCACGTGCCGTTGGTGACCTTTCTCTCTTTTATAGATATCTGCACGGGCACTGCTCAGAGGAGCTTTCTTCCATAGTTCCTCCACCTGCTGCCCCCAACAGATCTACCAGGGGAACAGAGCGAATGCACCCTTTTACTGTCCAGGTCACCAGATATAGAACATCTTGTTATGCCCGCTCTTTTGTCCCGAGGACTTCCAAGTTGTGGAATTCCTTGCCGGCACATGTTTTTCCTTTTCCCCCCGAACCTCCAAACCTTCAAGTCCAGAATAAACAAGTTGCCTCTTTCCTCCTTGTCAACACCCACGGTACGATAGTATTTGGGCTCGTGGTGGGTTGCTGAAATTAAAAAAAATCAAAATATTTGGTTGTCATGACTAAAACACGAATAATAATGTCTGATTGGTCGTTTGAAGCCTTGATTAACTAACCGGCCGTTAAATATTTCATTGTGCTTTGTGAAGCTGGACAAAAGTGTGTTAAAAAGAAGCAAATACACACATACCCTAGTTAAATTTAAGTAGTTCAAACATTGTAATCTTTTGACTCGAACTTTTTACTCGACTCCCTACAAAAACAGCTTGATTTTCAAAAAAATTGCTGGTCCAGTTGTACTATAGAAAGAGATGCAATTCCCCACACGATGAAAAGATTGTTGAATTATAGACGCATCATAAAAATAGCAATAGAAATTGTTGCTTTAATTAACTGAAATCGATTAACTCGGCTACTGTTTGTTTCATTTAATCAGGAATTAATGCTCACCTGATGTATTCTTGTGAAACCGCTTTCACTTTACTATATTCTCTTTAATAGGCAGCGTTGTTGACACTAATCGCCATTAATTTTATGTGATTCTGGCCAATCGTGACGTTATGTATTCATAATTTATTATTTCCATTGTCGGCGCCATGAAAATCAAACAGGTACAACATTTGAACATCACCTCAGCAGGTTGGTACACACTACCAATATCGAAGGTAACAATACGAGGAGTGGTAAATTTTCATTTCACTTTGTTTTGTTAGACAAAATAATTTGTATTTTCCAACAACCAATTGTAGACAAAGATAAAAATGATTCAAGAAATTTATCTGCCCTAAAGTATCATCTCTCCGATGGCTAGATTGATTAAAAAAATAAAAGATAGTTTTAGTAAGATGCATCCAAATCATGTTCGTTTTCGTTTCTCTAAACGCTTTTATTAAACTTTGGTCGGGATTATCACCTTCAACCTCTTTTATTCAGATATTTTGTCGCGTAATTTTGGTTGAAATATGTGATCACTTAATATCATTATTCCCCTTGCGTCATCTTGTCCATGGATCTTGCTTCCAGGTGACGTACCCAGATTTGTTAAAGCTTGTCAAGCATATATGCATATCTAAGGGGGGTGAATCCAGGGGCTTTTGAAAAACACCCTCCATTTCGTTTCTTTCAAATCAAAATAGCTTAAGTGAGGAACATCCAAACCACCCTTTCAAATTATCTAATCATGTTGGTTTTATTTAGACAGGTAACGACTTTCGCAAAAAAAATCAAATAAGCGCAAACTAGGGCCTCTAGAACCTAGATCCGTTTCAATTTCTCTCTCTCTCTCTCTCTCTCTCTCTCTCTCTCTCTATATATATATATATATATATATATATATATATATATATATATATATATATATTCGAGCGATAGCTCAAAAAATACTCAACTGGTTTGAACAAAACTTGACACGTATCTTTATTTTGTTAATAACGCTAACGAGTTCGTAAATCAGCTATAACACCCCCCACCACCACCCCCACTCCCAAAATTAAAAAAAAATTATATACGCTATATTTTTGACAATAGAGTAGGATCCGGGTTTTACGAGTTTGGGATTTACTTCTCATTTAACGAGCAAATTTCGGTGATTTGAATCGACTTGTGTAAGAGACAATACTAAAATGTTTCTGATTTAACGAGACCGCTCTTTAGGCGATTTCAGTTTTAGCGAGGTGAATATTGCGCTGACCCATTCACATTTTTATTGGGATACACAGATGTGCGAAAGTATGATTCTTGATTGAGATGTGGCATTAATGGTTAATAAATGTTACTGTACACAGTGCAAGAGAAAATATTTATGGGTTCTTCCACTCACACAATGATAGAGTTCTTCCACTCACACAATGATAGAGTTCTTCTCACCACTTGAAATGAAGGATCGTTACCACTGTATACTTGCGTGGCTCTCTGTTTTCATGTTTAAATCAGGTTTCGGTCGTCGTGAGATTAAGGCAGGTTGGATTTAGAATAGAGTATTGTTTACACAGTGTCCCCGTCCGGTTTTAAAAGAAAACGCTTTATCATTGAAGAGAAAAGGTCGATATTAAAACAAGTGAAAACGGGAACGAAAGAAAGTGGTGTTTGTAGGCAGTACGGTACTGCATCTTCTACACTATCATTAATTTTAAAGTGCAAGAATTCTTTTGTCCAGGCTAGTGGTTCCAATATTATTAACAAAAAGAGGCAAAGTCTGAAAAGAACAGACATGGAGAACTTGGACAAAGCATTGTCTGATTGGTTCAAATATGAAAGGCACACGAACATTCCTCTAAGTGGGCTATTTCTCCAGGAGAAATTAGATTTTCTTTGTAGAAAGATGGACCATGGAGAAAATTTCCAGTGTTCTACAAGTTAGATTTCTCTCTCTAAACAAAGACATTAAATTTTAATTCAGGAAAAGTACAGTTCGTTAGCCAACCCTATCGAACTTGTGTTTCTGGAAAGAAAATTTGATTTCTCCGAAAAAAAATTGTATTTAAAAAAATAACAAAGTGGTTTGATAAAATTTGGTTGACATACTGCCCGCATTAATGCCTTACTACATATCAAAATTGAACTTTGTAGGTTTATAGAAAATTGAGTTGTACTAATTTGAAGCATTTAATGAAAATTCGCTACCGTAACGCACTGGCTGCGTCCCGAAATATTTTTTTAAACTGAAGTAGAAGAATAGAAAAGAGGACTGGAAAGAAAGAATTGAGAAATTTTGCTAGTGGCGGCACATCCACAATTGACGAGTTTTAACATCAAACTACTTTTTCTGCCGCTTTATACGACAGCTGTACTGTAGCCTTTAGATCAGGTAATTATCAACTTTTAATTACAGAAGACAACTCGCCAGAAAAATAATTGACAACATGGACAAGAATCAGCGTCAATTTTCGGTAAATGTCCTCGGAGCTATTCGTCTCGTAACGCACTGGCTGCGTCCCGAAATATTTTTTTAAACTGAAGTAGAAGAATAGAAAAGAGGACTGGAAAGAAAGAATTGAGAAATTTTGCTAGTGGCGGCACATCCACAATTGACGAGTTTTAACATCAAACTACTTTTTCTGCCGCTTTATACGACAGCTGTACTGTAGCCTTTAGATCAGGTAATTATCAACTTTTAATTACAGAAGACAACTCGCCAGAAAAATAATTGACAACATGGACAAGAATCAGCGTCAATTTTCGGTAAATGTCCTCGGAGCTATTCGTCTCGTTGATCATGCATTCGTCTCCTTGATCATGCACTTAGAAAGAAGACGTCATCTAAGATCGAGCATTCGTCGAATCAGTTTCAAGTCACTATTTAATTAGTTCTGTAATTAGCTCTTACATTTACTTTTGGGATATAATATAAAATTTCCTGGGACAGCCAGTAAATACCACGTAAAAAAAGTATTTATCAACGCAATTCAAGTTCAAGGGTAGCATGTCTGCCTGACACGTGGGTGGCCCGGGTTGTATTTCAGCCCGGTGCATGTAACATTTTGTTTTGTTTCTGTTTAATGTTTGGTAGAAACAATAGTGTCCAGATTTCATACGTTTGGAACAAGGCTATATTTTTGTTTAAAACACGCCTGGATAACTTTGTCATCTTTGAGTTTGAAATTTTAATTTTTAGCAGACATTTTTTTATTGTTGATTTTATTGAATTTTTATTAAGAAAATTCACAAATAGACAATTTGTATAAAATTTTTTTTTTTTAGTTATTGGAAAAACTTGTTCGATTAGGTTGACTAAAACGAAATCAGCCAGGCTATTAATAAGGAAAAATACCTGCCACATTTATAATTTGGCACATACTTTTCTTTTCTAAATATGAATTAAGTTTTCTTCTGGAGAGCTTTTGTAACTTTAATGAAATTTGTAAATATATGGCCCAATCACACCTCCGGCATGAAATTCACAACACACGGTTACTTTTAGTGGGTTCAGTGGAGTCTCTTGAAGTACAGGTGGGTTGGTTGCTGTCCAACAGTGCATATTTTGTTTATGAGCTTCATCACTGAAGATGATTTTTCGATGAAATTCAGGATTTTCTTCAAATTTTTGCAGAGCTCAGCCTGGAGAAGTTTCGGCGCTTCAAATGATCAAGAAGCTTTAATTCCTGAGTTAGTTGTATCTTGAAATGGTGTAGGTCAAGACCTTTACGCAAAATTCTACGCAATGTGGTTTGAGAGATTCCCAATCCTGTGAATTGCGTGGAATCGAATCATTTTGAACTGAAGCTTTTACGGCTGCGATATTTTAGGTACTTAGACCGGCGAGTCGTCTCACTGCAACAGAAACATCCAATTGTGAATCATTTTACTCGAATTTAGCCACTAGAGCACACACAGCCTGTCTGGTGGGACGATTATTACGACCGAAAATTGGAATATATATACAAAGTGGCGACCACCAACTCAGAATTTCGGTAGTAATTTTTAATACTTTCCAAACATTGCTCGTTTGTTAACTTCACCATGACAAAAAAGTAGACCTTGACTGACGTTTTGACAATGAGTGATCCTGAAAAAAATTTAAAGGTGCGCTGGTATTAAAATACAAAATTTCTATGTCCCCATTGAAAAACCCATTAAAGGCTGTGATCGCCCTGTCTCAGGTGGCAGCCGAAAACTGAAGTGGTATTGTCAGCTTTGTTTTCCCTTCTCAGATTTTAAGAGACTCTGGTACCTAACGGTCTTCCTGTTCTTCCTTTGTAGACGCTGTTACACTGAGGCTCACCAGAAGTGAGACAATATATCCCTGACTTTTTGAGGTGGGGAATGTAATCTTTATTGTGAACGAAGATTTTCTTGATAGTATCGCTGGATTAATATGTGAACTTAATGTTTTCTCTCTTCAGAACACAAGAGACGGCAGCAGTGATGGAGCCATAGTTTATAAGGAGAAGCATGAAAGACTTGAAGACTTAGCATATCTTGCTTTCAATTGATTTTTTAATTTTTCAACTTTTATTGACCCCTTCAGAGTATTCTCATTGTAGGACCTAGTCCTTTTTAATATGAAAATGCTGTTTCCAACGTATGACGGTTGTCGGCTTGATTTGCATGGCCTTTTGTAGTTTCAGTTTTAATATTTGACAATAGCTTTGTAGAGCTTCACCCTTTTTGTAGCTGCTGGTTGCTTTATTAGCCTGTGTAACGCCTACATGCTAGACCTACGACAAACCTAGTCTCTGACACAACTATCCTTTATATTCTAGGTATTAACTCCTGACGACGGTATGAACGAGCCGAAACGCTTAGGGTTTTAAAATGAAAAAAGCCTTCAATTTATCCTTTAGTTATGCCAAACCCAGGCGTACTGACGATTAGAGATTACATATATTGTGTATACTGTGATACGAATAATTTGCTAATAATTTTTTATCGAACTCAGGATAATAAAACGTTTTATTTGACATATTCATTTAAACAAAACCAGATTAAGTGAAGAAGCAACACAAGTAGGTTCTTGATTAAAACAGTTAATTCTTTGAACAGTTACATTATTTAAACAATCGAACGTTATAGCAGACGGGAATAAATTCAGCGAACGTTTAATATTTACATTATAATACTTTCCAAGTATACTTAGCAGGCGAGCTTGTACAGATTGTTTATTTGGTTATTATTTAACTTTAATAACTGCAGAGGCGTTGCATATTGAGGATACCTTGACACTCTAAATTTGTCAGATTTAATTGCTAAAGGTTACGTCATCCACAAATAAAACTGGTCAATATTACAATTTTTCATTTTTAACAAGTATCTTGTCTAAAAGCTGCACACATAGTATTAACATAAAAACAAGGTTAGAGTATGGAGATTTTCATATCTCAAAACACAATGAACTTTACCATTAATTATTTATTTACCATCACAATGCGTTAAACAGTTTATATGATTTTCCTAGTCGCCTTGATATTAGTGAATTTTTGTAGAAAAAATTCAGTAATGAGGAGATCGCGACTTTTGAATTTTGAAAAAGTCTTTATGTCCAGGGCCAATTTCAGTGATATATATATATATATATATATATATATATATATATATATATATATATATATATATATATATATATATATATATATACACGACTACCCACGACCCAGTGGTGTGGCAGCGGGTGCGTGACGGTGGAATCGCATGCTTTACACCTGAAGAACTGTCCGTAGCCGTCAAGAGGCTTAAGATGAACAGGGCACCTGAACCAGGATACGTCCCCCCGGGGGTACTGAAAATAGTTTCTGAGGAAAGACCAGAACTTGTCTTATCTGTATAAAACCACTTGGCCTCTGAAGGTTACTTCCCGCCGATATGGAAGCGGGCCAGACTGGTGTTGATACCCCAGGCGGACGGACTGTCGCACAGACCCATTTGCTTGGTCAACGTAGAAGGCAAATTATACGAACACCTCATACTGGCCAAACTGGGGAGAGATATTTGGCGAACAGGAGACCTGGCAGAGAGACAGTACGGCTTTCGGGAGGACCAACAGTCGGTGGACGCTATCAACGAAGTATTGAGCATTGCCAGGGAAGCCGGAAGCCACAGCCCACTAATGGAAACACCGAAGACTTTGAGCGTGATAACTTTAGATATTAGAAATGCATTCAATAGTGCATCGTGGCAGATAATACTAGAAGAACTAAGAAGGCGAGGCATTGATGAAGGTCTGTTCAACATCATCGCATCATACTTGTCAGAAAGAGAAATAATTCTGGAGGCCGAGGAAATTGTAAAAAGTAGGAGAATGAGCAGTAGCGTTCTGCAGGGTTCGGTCGTTGAGCCTACGCTCTGGAACGTGCTGTATGACGGATTGTTGAGGATGGTGCTACCCACCGGCGTGAACCTGGTGGGATTCGCGGACGATGTGGCCGTGGTGGTGGTGGCCAGGACCAAAGAGCTGCTGATGAGTACGGCAAACAAGGCACTGAAAAGCGTGTCAGCTTGGATAAGAGCGAAATGACTCGAACTGACCCCTGAAAAGACGGAAGCAATCGTACTCACTCCAAAGAGAAAATGGATCCCATCCGATTCAATGTAGAGGGAAGCGAAGTACTCCAAAAAAGTCGATCAAATACTTAGGAGTTTGGCTGGATACCAAGCTGACATTCGCGGAGCAGAAACCTGAAGATAGTTGTAGCCCTGACAAAATTACTACCCAACACAGAGGGTCCCAGGGCATAAACGAGGAGACTGCTCATGAGTGTTGTAATGTCACAGATATTGTATGCTGCCCCTGCGTGGCACACAGTCACCAAAAACAAGAGGCTTGTCCGGAAACTGACAACGGTGCAGCGGATACTCTCCATTATAATCAGTAGCGCCCACAGAACAATATCAGCAGATGCTGTTGCTGTGATAGCAGGAGTGCCACCAGTGGAGCTACTCATCCAAGAGAGAAAAGAAAGATATGGCGGTCTAACGCGAAAAACAGCAAGATCCCAGCTGATGACCAGATGGGAGGCAAAATGGGAGAACAGCACAAAAGGTCGCTGGACCCGGAGGATTATTCCAAACATTAGAGCCTGGAGCGAAAAAAACCATGGAGAGGTAGAGTACTTCCTAACCCAGGCCCTGTCAGCCCACGGCTGTTTTGGAAAGTACATGTATGAAGGAAGGAGAAGGGATACGGAGGCTTGTGACTACTGCGAAGCGGTTGACGATGTAGAACACACTATCTTCTCCTGCCCAAGATGGGAGGACGTCCGTCAGGAATATGCCCGAGCCAGGAGGCAAACATTTAATGCAGAATCGATGATGAGCGGCTTGCTGGAGTCCCTGGAGTGTTGGAGTCTTGTCCATGCAGCAGTCCGAAAGATCACCGCGACTAAGGAGAGGGAGAGCAGGAAATGAGAAAGAGAGAAGAAAGTGAAAACTTTCTTCTTGGGTTGTAGTTCTGTTTATTGACTGTTATATTCAATGTGTGGGTGTGGATGTAATATGTTGTGTTTTTGCGCTTTTATTTATGTGTGTATATATTGTACTAAATTGAACACAGCCAATGACTCGAAGTAATGTGAGAGCCGTTCCGAGGTTGCGGCGGTTCAGAAGGGCCGCTTGATTGTTAGCCCCTATTGGCGCCAACTACGTCCACGTCTTTACAATATATATATATATATATATATATATATATATATATATATATATATATATATATATATATATATATATATATATCACACCGATAACAAAAAATAATCAGCCGAAATTAATGAAATTTGACAAGTACCTTTCTTTTGTAAGTGGCTTGGATAAGTTTGTTAGCCGAAAAAATCGGAACGGTTTTCCCGGAAACATTTTAGGTTTTATTTTGAAAATTTATTGTATCTCCAAAAATAACAAGACTATGACAATCAAATTTGGTACTCAAGTTTACATTGTGAAAAATAACCCATATACCTAGGCTTGCTAGGCATCAGAGGAGTCATGATTTCAACCCCAACAGCCGCCATGGAGGTGCTGCTGGATCTGACGCCACTACACTTACTTATCTTGTGGGAGGCCAGGTTAGGACTATACAGACTAGCCTGCAATGACAGACCAAAGATCAACCCAGGTTGCAGAGGCCACTGCAAAATTCAGGAGATCGTAAAGGAGCCCATGCTTGAACTGAGGTCAGACTTCGCGAGTCCGCGAATTTGCAGGGAAAACAATTTTACAGTGGAAATCCCCGACCGCGAGGCATGGCGGGGGGAGATGCCGGGCCTACCACGGGATGCGCTCGTCTGGTTCACGGACGGATCCGGCGGGGAGCGTGGGATGGGGGCAGGCGTTTATTCGGCAGGGCCGAGGGTAAATCACAGTATTTCCCTCGGAGCTCATGCAACGGTCTTCAGGCCGAAATGTAAGCCATCCGGCACTGCGTGCGAGTGAGCAAGAGGAGGGGCTACGCCAACAAGCGGATCCTCATAGCCACAGACAGCCAGTCAGCCCTTAAGGCCCTAAGTAGTCCACGTGTAAATTCCAGGCGGGTAAGTAAATGCCGAGATGAGACGAGCGACCTGGCTGGGCAGAATGAGGTCACCCTCATCTGGGTGTCGGGTCACTCGGGGGTCAAAAGCAATGAAGAATCTGGCAGTTTCGCGAAGAGAGGGTCAGCAGAACCATTTATGGGACCAAAACCGGGCGTGACGAAGGGCACTGCCAGGGGATTCATTAAATCCTGGGTCAGAAACGAACATAAGGTGTACTGGGCAAAGTGTCCCCGGCTCAAGTCGGGTCGAGGTGGACCTGGCATGCAGACTCTGCGGCAAGGGCGAGAAATCAGCCCAGCACATCTTGTGCGAGTGTAAAGCTCTGGACCGCAGAAGACAACTGATCTACGGTCAGCCTAGACCGGAGAAAGAGCAATATAAAACTTCACCCTACCAATTGCTGTACAGACTAGTTCAAGGCACAGTGATTTTGGAATGGGTGGAGTAGAAAAGACAAAGGGCATGCACAATAAGCCAAAGGCTATCGGAGCCGCAAAGACGCGGATGAGCCCTAAGGGAACAAAAACTCAAATACCAAAACTTAGATTTCTAAAGTTAAAGAATGGCACAAAACTAGAGGTTTCCGAGGCTTCGCAATTTAGAACCGAACGCGAGCTCGAACCGAACCTTCGGTTCAAAAAATTGTAGGCGCAGGCGACGTTAAATTAGTTTCAAGTTCGAAATACGTAATTCTCCAAAATAGTTCGAAGTTCGTTGTTCAAAAATACTTCAAATAAAACCTAACAAAACCTATTGAATACTACAGACAAAAAATAAGTTTTCTTGGGGCAAAAAGATTGTTAAATACCATAAAAATTACTTTGCAAATTTTATAGTTTCTTTTCCTGAAACGTCAAGATAACTGTTTAGTTTTACCGCGCCAATTTAAGTTGTAAGACTGCAGCGTTATATGTCATAGCAAGCTGGCATAACTGCACTGAATTGTGCGCATGTCCCACCCCTCGAAACGAGGGTATCTGCAATATTCAAGATATGAAGAGATCCTATTCATTCACAAACCCAGCTTCGAACAGCTTCTGAGCTTATGCAGCGAGTGCATTGCTTTGTACACGAGCACGCGTTGTGCTATGACACGTTCAGCCTATATACAATGCATATCATTGGTATATAGGTTTTATGGCTTTAACGCCTACACGTTCAACACATCAGCTTCGAAGAGCTTATTACACGTATATCAATAGTACCAGCTTCGAAGAGCTTATTACACGTATATCAATAGTATATAGTTTTATTGTTTTTAAATATATAAGTACGTTAAGTGTTTCCAAGAGATTTTATTCCATAACACGATACAGTCCATTTTAATTACGTAAGTAGCGGTAACTACAATCCACGAACCACACACGACAACTTACATTTGGTCAATTCGAGCCGGATTTTCAACAACAATTGGTTAATTCGAGGCGCAGTTTTAACACAATTGTAGTTATCGCTAATAGTGAAAATCTCAGCAGAAGACGAAGTCAGTTCATCAGAACATTCTATTGGAAAGCCGATCGCAGCATTCAGAACATCCAGCACGTGGGTACCACATGGTGAGTCACATTGTTCTTATCCTCAAAATCACGTTTTTTATTTTGTTATCCATGCTTGTTTATTGTAAGAATTTATTTGTACTGGGTGGTGTAATCGTTTTTTGAGTAACATTTTTTATCATTCATTTCCTTTAAATTATTTTCATTTAAATCGTAATAAATTAGAAAAAAACATGTCGGAAACACACGAGTTACGTATTCTAATTAGAAAGAAATGTTATCTAAAAGCCTCTCTGACACGTTTCGTAAAATTTGTAGACAATTATACAACTCATGATAACGACGTTTTAAAGGAACGGTTATCTCAATGCGAAACATTTCTAGATAAATTCCTAGAAGTGCAATTTCAAATAGATATTTTAAATGATAATTACGATGAGAACTCAGATATTGAAAACGCGGAAATTGAAATTTTTGAGAATGCGTACTACGAGGTTCTTGCACGTGCAGAAGGATTACTTTTAAATTCAAATCTAACTACCACTAACAGTGGTAACTATTCGGGAGACTGTGGATTACCACAGTCTTCAAATTCAATTAATTCAAGCGCCGCCGCAACACCTTCCTTACCCGAAGTCAGATTGCCAGTCATCTCAATAAAGCCGTTTTCTGGTAATACACAGGATTGGCTCAGTTTTAAGGACAATTTTCATGCCTTAATCGAGTCTAATCAACAATTGCATAACGTACAAAAATTTCTTTATTTAAAATCGTGCCTTAGCGGTTCCGCGATGCGGGTCATATCAAATCTTGATCCTACTAATGCAAATTATAAAATCGCTTGGAATTTACTCGCCGAACAGTTCGAAAACAAAGACGCAATTGCACATAATCAGGTAAGCGCCCTATTTAATTTAACGTCAGTTACAAAGGAATCTCACGTGGGTTTGAAAAATTTAGCAAACGAAACGAAAATGCACCCCAGAGCTCTTCCAGTGCTGGGTGAACCCACGCATCATTGGGATACCTTGATTATTCACTTATTGTATACTAAATTTGATAACGCGATTCGACGAGAATGGGAAAACGCCATAATTTCTAATAATACATGCAAACTTGAAAATTTGCCCAATTTGATCGTACGTAGGCGTCAATTTTTAGAAAAACTACCGTTGAACAATAAGCCTGCAAACAATTATTTTTCATATCAAAAACCGGAACATAATGTTCCATCGAACGTCACGTGGCATATCACAGCCAATGAGTCAAACTGCGCTATATGTGATTATAATCACCAGTTATACCAGTGGGTAGAATTGAAAAGGTTAACACTGCAACCGTGGCTTGACGAAGTCAAAGGGTTGCATTTGTGTTTTGATTGCTTGCGTCGTGGACAACATAACTCAGAAAATTGTAGATACGGGGGCTGCAAAAAATGCGGGAACAAACAAAATACCGTCACGTATGGGTTGGGTTCGAGTTCGTTTTTAGCAAGTCGTTGCCTAAAACAAATAGCTATAGGTAATCGAAGCAAATTTCCCCAGATGACCGGAGCAATAAAACGCGACTTTTACGTAGACGACTTGCTTACAGGAGCAGAGTCAATAACGGAGGCAATAAATTTAAAACAGGACATCAGTTCTTTGTTGAACTCAGCGGGCTTCAAGTTACGCAAGTTGGTTGCGAGTGACCAACGAATACTAAGTTTAAACGGGCAATTAAATTGCGTAAAAAACTACTTTGAATTAGGCGATTCATCGAATTCGAAGACCTTAGGTCTATATTGAAATGCATCTGAGGATGTTTTAAAATTTAACGTAAGCACTCTGTATGCAAAAATCACAACCAAGCGACACATTTTGTCTACCATTGCGCAACTGTTCCAACCCATTGGGCTCATTGGTCAAATTATAGTAATGGCAAAAATTATCAGGCAAAATTTGTGGAGACAACAAATTGAATGGGCTCAACCTGTCCCAGAGCAAATAAAAAAGCAATGGTTGGGTTTTATAGGCAAATATCATTTATTAACTCTATACGTGCCAAGACAAGCGACATGTCCGAACCCAGTTGTAATTCACGTACACGGGTTTTGCGACGCGTCGACAGCTGCTTACGGCTGTGCGATTTACGTACGTGCGTCTGATAGTTCAGGCAATCACACGGTCAGACTGTTATGCTTAAAATCTGGAGTCGCGCCACTCAAAATAATAACCACACCTCGTCTGGAATTACCTGGGGCATTATTGTTATCAGAATTAGTGAATAAGGTAAGGGCATCCTTATTGTGCCCTGTAGATAAAATATTTTACTGGTGTGACTCGACCATAGTTTTAGCTTGGCTTTGCTGTGACCCAAGAAGTTTAAACATATTCGTTGGACACAGAGTGTCCAAAATACAAGAACTTACATCCGTTGACAATTGGGGCCGCGTCTCCGGAGAGACAGCTGACATTATCTCCCAAGGACAACGCACCGACATGTTATTAGGTAACGATATGTGGTGGAGTGGACCATCCTGGTTAGCTCTTGACACGATTCATTGGCCTATATCAGGTCGAAGCAATGTAAAATCCATTATTCGTCCATGCAACAGTTGCTTCAAATCTAGACCTGTGATGGCTCAGCCACCAATGGGCGATCTCCCTTTCTTGCGAGTGAACCCTGAAAGCTTAAAGGACTTTACGATTTGCGGACTTAAGTACGCCGGTCATTTTTATATCAAGGAGGGAGTGCGCAAGTCTACTACTGGCAAGGGTTACCTCTGTGTTTTTGTGTGTCTTATAATGAGGGTTGCACATGTTGAGCTGGTTGGTAATCTGACAACCAAGGATATTTTTGTCAGTTTCAAATTGATATTATTCTAGACGCGAACTTTCAAGTAATTTTTTATTCATGCAATGCTACAGACTTCGTAGACGCATCACGCGAACAAAAATTAAATTTGCAAGAAATTAAAAAAAATATCAGAAGCGACAAAAAAATTTGCGGCAATCACATTGTAAAGGAAACTGAATTCACATTCGTGGAGTTATACACCATCCTAGTACAGGTGGAGACTTGCATGAATTCCTGTCCTCTTACCCAAGTACCAAGTGTTCCCAGTGACCTAACACCCCTAACTCCTCGTCACTTCCTCATAGGTGGCTCACTAAAGGCACCCACTAAGTGAAGACGATGGCGCTACGAGTACATCAGCAGTCTTCAGCAGTGAGTAAAGTGACACACCGGTTCTGACTTTGACATTCGTACGGGGGATTTAGTGTTAGTACGCGACAACATTTAGCTCAATGTGAGTGGACACTTGGCCGTGTTATCGAACTTCATCGCAGTGCAATGAACCGTCTCGCAATATTGCCATGCAGTGATAGAAACATTTTATATACATTTTTTTTTATTAGCCTTTTTGTATAATTTGTGTATATTTTTATGTGTAGTTTTTAAGTTTGTATATTTAGGTTAGTTTTTTGAAGTTACTACTTCAAGGCGGCCGGTATGTTTAGTTTTACCGCGCCAATTTAAGTTGTAAGACTGTAGCGTTATATGTCATAGCAAGCTGGCATAACTGCACTGAATTGTGCGCATGTCCCACCCCTCGAAACGAGGGTATCTGCAATATTCAAGATATGAAGAGATCCTATTCATTCACAAACCCAGCTTCGAACAGCTTCTGAGCTTATGCAGCGAGTGCATTGCTTTGTACACGAGCACGCGTTGTGCTATGACACGTTCAGCCTATATACAATGCATATCATTGGTATATAGGTTTTATGGCTTTAAGGCCTACACGTTCAACACATCAGCTTCGAAGAGCTTATTACACGTATATCAATAGTACCAGCTTCGAAGAGCTTATTACACGTATATCAATAGTATATAGTTTTATTGTTTTTAAATATATAAGTACGTTAAGTGTTTCCAAGAGATTTTATTCCATAACACGATACAGTCCATTTTAATTACGTAAGTAGCGGTAACTACAATCCACGAACCACACACGACAATTAACAATAACAATTTGAAAGGTCAAAATTTACAACTTCTAGGTAAAGATGCTGAAACAAATACAGGTTATGTACACGAAATATCATAAGGAATGTGTTTTGCGAAGCCTTAAGTTTCTAATTCAACCGCCATTGTCCTTAATGTCACTAAAATATTTTCAGAAAATTTATTTCAAATAGACCCTCTCTCTGATTTTTTGGCAGTAGTTTCAATTATATAGTTTGTGGTGTTTAGTTGCTATTTAGGAGATAGCGACTTTTAAATGTTGAAATGAGCGCGAACTAGGCCCCCTAGAACCCATATCCGGGGTTAGTTTCAGTTTATATATATATATATATATATATATATATATATATATATATATATATATATATATATATATATATATATATATATATATATATATATATATATATATTTATATATATATATATATTATATATATATATATATATATATATATATATATATATATATATATATATATATATAGGGTGGCGCATTTCTACGGTTAAAGCTCAATACAAGATACGAGAAAAAAATTATATGCATTAATTATATGGCGTTTTGAGTTGCATCCTACAATATTATTTTGATAACCCAAAGCTGGTCTTTAAGTCGTTGGTGATCAAACCCTTTTAGCAAATTTTCGTAGAAACAATTCGTTAACGGGGAGACCGCGACTTTTCGATTTTAAAAAGATTTCTTCGACTAAATTTGAGAACCCCTAGACCCATATCCAATGATGGTTTCTGTTTTTATCTGTTTACATATATACAGAATTATTATGGATATGAAGGTGGCTGTTCTGTGGCTTCCCTTCCTTTCCCACTGGTTTTGTCTGTCTTTGACATGTCTGTCACTCCTGCATGTCGTTTTAGTTCGTTGTTGTGTCGTTGCGGCAGTTTCTCCCGTGTTCGCGGTTTCATAAGGTCTGCTGTGAATGGCCGACTTTTTTCTGTTTCGTGGTTAAATCGCCGTTTTATATTGATTACGTTGGATTGTGAACCAATTTCTGGTACATTTAGATGCGATGTTGTTAAGCATCTGGTACAATAAACAAAATTTCGGCTGGATAACCTTTCGCATAGTTTTCAGCTTCAATTTTAGAAAATTAAAAAAGGAAGTATGGAAGTCATCTCGTTTTTGGTTTTATTTTACAAATTCTGCATCCCATAGAGGTTCTGTTGAGCTTTCTGCTTAACTGTGTGGATTCCTGTTGAGTTCGCTCTCAGTCAGTTGACTCCACAGCTTTTCATTTCTTGATAGATTTTATACTTTGTCATTGTTTGCTGTGGATTAGTTCGGTCGGATGCTTTTGATCCGCTTTTAATTGCATACTTAACTTTACTGCAGCTGTTAGCTTGTGTTACTGTAGCTTTCTGGCTTTTTTTACTGTTTGACTTTAGATGTTAGCTTCTACGTTTTCTGTTTTGATTGTTTTGATACCACTGTGCTCCATTCAGCGCAATTGCCTACCAGAAAACGTCAGACCTTTTTTTTATGATTTTAGATTTATCCCTGAAGATGGCTACTTAGGTGACCGAAACGCGTAGGGAACAAATAAATTTTATTGTCTGGAAAAGAAGCTTTTTCATTGAGAATTAAATAATAACTTTCTGCATATATCTGAAGTACATATACTTAAGAAAACAGAAAATGTATACCTGGAGAAAACTTTTGGAAAACAAATTGATGTTGGGCGGAACCTATAATGAATAGAAAGAGCTGCTGAAGACAGGGAGTCTCTTAGTTGCGAAGAGACGGCAACAACGAATTTAGGCTATGATGAGGCTGACGACGAGGTTGCTTATATTATTACTTAATCGTATTTAATAGCATATAAGTAATATTGTGTGTGTTTTGTTTCTTTAACGTCGGCCTATTTCCACGACTATGGCCAATCACCGACGCCGGGGAGCAGTTTCGCCTTATTATCCTGGAAATTTTGCCGAACCCCTGTCTTTCTATAAGGAGGGTAGGGAACTTTAACGTGCCCAACATCGCATGGACACGAGACCGACGGATTTACGCCCCCTCCGAAGGGCGGAACGTGCAGACATTCAACTTGCTCAAATACAATGCCAGAACCTCGGTTCCTGTTAATGTTACAGTTTGTACTGAAAAAGTGAAAGGAGTAACCTGGGATCGAACCCAGTACCCTTCGGTTTAGTGGCACACGTTCTGACCCCTGAACCACCGAGTTTCTTATAAGTCATATTGTAGTACGTATTAGCAAAATCTTGGTAAGAGTATATTACACAAAAAAGTAAGTGTTATATATCTATATATCTTTATTGTTCAAGACTGTAAATATCCACCCTAATTTCGCTTAGTGTCTAGCAAGCTAAGTTATCACTTTCAGCGCCCATAAAAGCAGCCAAAAAATCTCCAGATTATAGTACGAAATTCACCATCCATTTAGCTTAATGAAGAAGGTTGAAAAAATCACTTGCGTAATGTTTATTCCTTAAAATTATGAACACAAGAAAGCGTATGGTTTCACTATAAGAAAACTCCATTTTCATAATGTTCTCGTAACTCATAGAAAAGTATACGCAGCGAAATGGGTAAACAACACGCGAAAACATCTAGAAGGGCCCATTCTACCGATTCTGGGAAAATTTATTATTTTATTGCCTTGTTGATTTCCTCCGAGATCATCGTTAAGACAATTATATAAGAACTTTTACATAATTGTAATATAAAATATAGAGATATGGAAATGAAGGAATTAACTGTTTGAAAAATGCATTATCTGTGTAAAAGTCAGGCAGCGTAACACTGGCACCTTGAAAATGGAAGTCAAGGTGAAGTATTTCATTAGGATCTCAAATCATGTCTTTTCGGACCCTCATCGTACAGTGTTGTCGATACTAATGCATCTCGAGTGAATTACAATTTAAGCGAGATAACTAATTCATTATCATCATTAAGGCCTATTGTGGCCACAACCAAGTCCCTCAGTCCTCTACAGTTATTTTTATTTTCTTATAGCTTTTGAGGTTTGCCTCTTAGTCTCTCTTGTTTCTTCAACTACATGTTTTTCAGATATTGTTGCCAGAATAATATTATCACGTACTGTATAATGTCCAAATTTTCAATACTTGTCGATGATCAAAAAGCTTTCAATAGGACCTCTAAATAGTTGGCTCTGCAGAACAATATCGATGCGGTCCTGTATTGTTCTGGATAAGGTATTGCCCTCTGAATTGGGTAAATCTATTGTCTGCATCTAGGCAACGGTAATTCTCGTACAGCTGATAACATCGATCGCCTTGACTAAAAGCTACTAGCAAGCATGTTGTCGCTGCCACTCAGAGTCTCTCTTGATTGGCAGATTTCTGAGGTCCTTAAAAAGCCTACGGGTTAGGTTGGCTACCTAACATATATCCGTAGTTTTCCCGCGTTCATCTGCTGACTGCCGCACCAAAATTTGCACCTCCCATATCCGTCCTATTCCTGAACACGCAGTCCAGTCCACAGTCCATGGGGAAAGCGGTATTTATAACTTCTGGAGAACGGTAGGCAACGGTTATTCTCGTACAGCTTATAACATCGACCGCCTTTCACTAAAAGCTACTATCGTGCATATTGTCGCTGTCACCCGGAGTCTCTCTTGGTTGGGGCAGATTTCTGAGGTCCTTAAAAAAGCCTGCGGGTTAGGTTGGCTACCTAACATACATCCGTAGTTTTCCCGCGTTCATCTGCTGCCTGCCGCACCAAAATTTGCACTTCTCATATCTCTCCTATTCCTGAACACGCGTCCAGTCTACAGTCCATGGAAAAAGAGGGATTTCTAACTTCTGGAGAACGGTAGGCAACGGTAATTCTCGTACAGCTTATAACATCGACTGCGTTTCACTAAAAGCTACTATCGGGCATATTGTCGCTGTCACTCGGAGTCTCTCTTGGTTGGGGGAGATTTCTGAGGTCCTTAAAAAAGCCTGCGGGTTAGGTTGGCTACCTAACATACATCCGTAGTTCTCCCGCGTTCATCTGCTGACTGCCGCACCAAAATTTGCACCTCCCATATCCCTTCTATTCCTGAACACGCGTCCAGTCTACAGTCCATGGGGAAAGCGGGATTTCTAACTTCTGGAGAACGGTAGACAACCGTAATTCTCGTACAGCTTATAACATCGACCGCCTTTCACTAAAAGCTACTATCGGGCATATTGTCACTGTCACTCGGAGTCTCTCTTGGTTGGGGCAGATTTCTGAGGTCCTTAAAAAAGCCTGCAGGTTAGGTTGGCTACCTAACATACATTCGTAGTTTTCCCGCGTTCATCTGCTGACTGCCGCATCAAAATTTGCACCTCCCATATCCGTCCTATTCCTGAACACGCAGTCCAGTCTACAGTCCATGGGGAAAGCGGGATTTCTAACTTCTGGAGAACGTACAACACCGGATTCTAAAGTCACGCCCCAAACGCGCAATCTCTTGTCTTACCTCCATTGGCAGCGCGTCCTGGGAAAACTGAGTTTGTGAGTTACTCCAGTGCTTTTTATGGGCGCTAATCAGTAAATCTCAACAACCTCTTCATGCTGGGCGATAACCGGCAGTTTCCTGACCTCCCATTCAAGCTGGTAGAACATTATTTTCCCAACAGGGTGTCTCACTGCTGGAATTCGCTGGATGATTTTGTAGTGATAGTTGCTTCTGTTAGAGCTTTAAGAGGCAACTGTGAGTTAGACTATATTTCTTTTTTATGGACTGGTTGTGACTAAAAAATGTTTTTTTAATTGTGCCCAATTTTAATTTGTTGTGGAATTTCACATTTTTTTGTATTCACTTATGTTAGTTTATTAATGGATATTTTGTTAGAGGCTACATATAACTGATTAATTTTTTATTGCAGAATCTATAAGTGTAACTTTAATTCTAATACACTTAATAATAATAATAAATAAAAACGATGGAATCAGACATTTTTTGCTGCCAAAGTGGATGACAAAAAGGCGTATGATTCAGTTCCACACGGATCGCTTTAAAATCATTATTTTCAGATATGATCAGAGTCGTAATTAGAAACTACAAATAGAAGCATTAAAATTTCATGAGTAAAGCCAACGTAATCACGGGAGTGATAGAACACATGTACTCTCCGAACCCAATAAAATAATTATTGTTAACAAACGCGTATAAACAATGACGTGTTGGTTGAAGGCACGCTACAGCTCATATAGAACAAGTTTTCACGATCGAGAGGCATTACCTCAGCAGTGAAGCAAGGATGGGAGACTGCGCAGGCGTAGAGGATAACCGAATGTGGCGTTGTTTCTGCTGTATACCTCAGTTGAAATAGATCACCAAAAACAATGCAAGATGTATCCACATCACGAGGCTCAATATTATGTGTAAAAATAGTGCCTGATTGGCGTGGTTCGCCTTAGAACGACTTTTTTTTACAGGAAATTGTTTTAAATTTAAATAGGTTTTGGGGTATACTCGAAAACCGTCCTTCTGCATTTCAAGCACTATCTACTGCTTATTTGGATATGGTCCGAGGACATAATTCCCTTCCTTGTCGCATTATATAGGGGATTAGGAGCTAGTCAAAAACATCTGACTCCTATTTTACCACCACTAGCTAATGCAGTTAAGATATACTCAGAAGTTCGGCTTTTACCTTAGTATCGTTACCTGAGCGTTTGGTCTCATGCAGAGACTTAGAATTTACCACTACCCAAGTGACTCTAGCTGTGGAATGCTAAACTTCCCGCTGCTTTCTTCTTTATGGGAAATTGACCAATTCAAATCAAGTGCAGACAGTGTAGACAAGTAAGCCGAGATAATTATTTCAACTGATATTGAGTGTTTATAAACCTTTTTTTCTAGATTTAATTACAAATAAATTTACAAGAATAACTACCCATTAATTTTCACAAATGATGAGGGTATTTTAATAATTTATCTTCTATTTGTTTGAATTTTGAAAAAATGTCTAGAAGTGAGCGGGAACTAGACCTCCTAGAACCAATATCTGGGGCCAGTTTCAATACATATATATATATATATATATATATATATATATATATATATATATATATATATGTATATGTATATGTATATGTATATGTATATGTATATGTATATGTATGTATGTATTACACCGATAACTCAAAAAATAATCAATTTAGTTCAAATTTGGTGAGTACCTTTCTTTTACAACTGGCTTAAATAAGGAAAATCAGCCCAGTTTTTTCCTGAAAATTTTACGTTTTCTTTCATAAAATTTTTCTATCTCCGCAATTAACAATCGTATGGCAACCAAATTTGATGCGCGGGTCTTTATCATAAAAATTAAACTATGTATTAAAATTCAAATCTGTAAGTTAAAAGGCAAAAAGTTATAGGCATTTAAATAAAACCATTGGGATTTTCCTGTTAAGTCAAAGTCTCTATTTGAAACGTCAAAATTGACAAATTTAGGCAAAGAACCTGAAATGGATACGGATTATGCAGAGAAAATGTAGCAAGAAGAGTGATTTACAAAGCCTTAAGTTTAAGCTTCAACCGCCATTGCCCTTTATTTTACTAAAATGTTCCCAGAAAATTCATTTCAAATAGACCTTATCCCTGATGCTTTGGCAGTAGCTTTAGTTATATAGTTTGTGGTTTAAGGATCTATAATTTTCAGCGAATTCTCATACTGTAAAGCTCAATATATCCGTTATTATACAAGATACGAGAAAAAGTTCTATGCGTTAATTATAGAGTGTCTTGAGCCGCATCTTGTAAAATTATTTTTACAATCACTGGGTGGCCCATAAGTCGTTGGTGATAGAAGTTTTCTTTTTTCTTAATCGCACACGCCTTATTATTGCACGTTTGCATTTTGCATCGAAATATAATGCATGTTTATAACAAAGAAAAATCGGGACGCTACACGCCTTATATTATTGAATTTTTGCATTTTGCATCGGAATATAATGCATGTTTGTAAAAAAGAAAAATCGGGATGCTGCAAGTGCGTTATGGTAGGGAATTTTCAATAAATGCTTCAAATTTAAATAGCTTAATTTGCTATTTAACCTAAGGCTCGTTGGCCAGGAAGCCTGTTTTTTCGGGAACATTTAAAGTTTATTTTTGGAAAATGTTTGTACATTTTCAAACAAGAAAGTTATTTTGATGGAATATGGTACATCGTTTCTACTAGATAGGTTATACTGGTAACCAAATTTGATGCCTGCTTTCTTTAAGAAAAGACATATTTGCTATTAAAAACCTTTTTACGAAAATTCACTACCATGACGCACTTGCTGCGTCCAGACTTCATATGACGCTACATAAACCGCGCCATTTTGCTATAGGAATGCAAAGAACACAACAAACCAATAGCAATTTACTTTCTGATCACGTGACCAAGAATCGTGTCGTTGGTTTCAGAATGCTAAATCTATAGATAAATCTCCCTAGACCAATTTCACCAACAAGATACACTAACGGATCAAAGTAAAGTTATTATTGTTATTTATCAAAATGTGTTTTAGTGAATTTTCTTAAAAAAAATTCACTAATGAGGAGATCCCGACTTTTGAATTTTGAAAAAATTTCTTCAAATGAGCGCTAATTAGGCCCCCCAGAACACATATCCGGGGTCGGTTTAAATTTTTATATGTTTATATATATATATATATATATATATATATATATATATATATATATATATATATATATATATATATATATATATATATATATATATGTATCACACCGATAACTCAAAAAATAATGGGCCGATTTTGATTAAATTTGGTGAATAAATTCCTTTTGCAAATGGCTTGGATAAGTTCGTTAGCCAGGAAAATCGGTCCAGGTTTTCCCGGAAAATTTTGTGTTTTCTTTCGAAAAAAAATTATATCACCGGAATCAACAAAGTAAGGGCAACAAAATTTCATATGCGGATTTACATTATTATAGGCAAGTTACCTACCAAAATTTAGCTCCGTAGGTTAAAGGATAAAAAAGTTACAGGCATTCAAAGAAAAATAAATTTGGAGTTTCCTCAAAACGTCAAAATTGCGATTTTAAACGTCAAAATTGGTGAGTACATTCCTTTCGCAAGTCGCTTGGATAACTTTGTTAGCCAGGAAAATCCGCCGAGGTTTTCCCGGAAAAATTTGTGTTTTCTTTCGCAAAATATTTATATCTCCAAAATTAACAAAGTAATGGCAACCAAATTCGGTAAGCTGGTTTATATCGTTATAGGTGTGCCACATACCAAAATTTAGCTCTGTAGGTCAAAAGACAAAAAAGTTATGGGCATTTAAAGAAAAATAAATTGGGGGTTTCCTCAAAACGTCAAAGTGACAATTGAAAACGTCAAAATTCGCAACATTTAGGCAAATAACTTGAATCTAATACGGGCTATGGAAAGAAAATGTCTCAAGAAGAATGTTTTACATACACCTAACTCTTATTTTCAACCGTCATTGTCCTTCATTTTACTAAAATATTTCCAGAAAATTCATTTCTAATAGACCCTTTCTCTGATGCTTGGCAGTAGCCTTAGCTATAGAGTTTATCGTTTAATGGTATATAATTTTTGTCGAATTTTCGTAAAAAATCAATAAAGCTCAATATATTTGTTATTATACAAGATATGAAAAAATATTGTATACATTAATTATACGGTGTTTTGAGCTACATCTTAAAAAATTATTGCGACAATCACAGGGTGGCCCATAAGTCGTTGGTGATACAAATAATTTTTTTTTGTCGAAAACGCCTTATTTTTTGCATTTTCCATCGAAATATAATGCATGTTTGTAAGTTAAGAAATTCTGGAGGCAGCAAGTGCGTTGTGGTTGCGAATTTTGATTAAATGCTTCATATTTGAAAAGCTTAATTTGCTATTAACCTATAAGGTTGACCAAGAAACGGATTTTTTCAGTAACACTTTTGGTTTACTTTTGGAAATTTCTGTACGTTTTCAAACAATCAAGTTATTTTGATGAAACATGGCACATTGTTTTTACTATATATGTTATACTGGTAATCAAATTTGATGCCTGCTTTTTCTATATAGGTTATACTGGTAACCAAAATTGATGTCTGCTTTCTTAAAAAGAAAACACACATATTTGCAATAAAAACATTTTTATGAAAATTCACTACCATAACGCACTTGCTGCGTCCCGAGATTTTTTTCATTTAACGAGATCTTTACGAAATGTTCTTCTTACAGGAATAATTGACATTTTCTATAATTAAAGAGTAGACCGTCTGCTCCTCTTTACACAAACAACGTAACAAATATTGTTTTTGCAGGTGGTGGCATCCCTTATCGTTACCTGTAATTAGATAACATAAAAGAATTACCCTTATCTCTTTATGTGCACATAATATATGGGGTACTCTATAATCTGGTAGGGATTGTACCTGGTAAATTGTGATTAAATTTTAAAAAATCTGGACGCAGCAAGTGTGTTATGGTAGTGAATTTTTCTAAAAATATTTTTAATAGCAAATGTCTTTCTTTGATGAAAGCAGGCATCACAATTGGTTGCCTATATAGTAGAAAAAATGCATCGTATTTCATCGAAGTAACTTTATTGTTTGAAAATATATAAACATTTTTCAAAAGTCTGGATGCAGCAAGTGTGTTATGGAAGTGAATATCCATAAAAATGTTTTTAATAGCAAATGCGAGCAGGCATCAATCTGTTTACCGGTATAGCCTATGTGGTAGAAACAAATGTACCATATTTTATCAAAATTACTTATGGTTTGAAAATATACAAAAAATTTCCGAAAATAAACCTAAATGTCGGTTTCCTAACTAACAAAGCTTACGTTAATAACAAATTGAGTTATTGATATTTGAAGGATTTAATGAAAATTCGGTAAATTTGCAGATTAGCTCCCGAACGCTTTTCAAAAAATTGTTTTCAGAAACATTACTAGGACCCCACCTGGATGCACAAACCACAAGAAAAATTTCTTCTTCACACCCCCCAAGGAAGTTACGGGACTGGGAGTGAATAGGGGTGCTGGGCGGGGTAGGTAGTAAAAACGAAATATGAGCAGAAAATGCGAAGAAAACTGTTTGAAAGCTGTCTATTTGAAACCATATCCCCATTAAACCCTGCCCATCCCGCACAGCATCCCTATTTGCCCCAGGTCACGTAACTTCCTTGGAAGGTATGAACAAGAAGTTCTTCTTGTGGTTTATGCAACTGGGGTGGTTGTATGTACACGAGGAGGGGAGGAAAATGTCTACGACGAAGCAGACCCCCACGTTCGACTTGCGGCAGGGGTGGGGGGTTGTGAGGTTGGCTCCTTCGTCGTGGGGACTTTCCTTCCCCGTCGCATGCAAGCACCCTCCCTGCTAAAACTACAAGAAAAATGTCTTGTTCCTACCCGCCAAGGGAGTTACGGCACCTGGGGGGATAGGGGTGCTGTGCGGGGTAGGCAGGGTTTAAGGGGGATATAGCCTCAAGATGTGAAAAAGACAGCTTTCAAGCCCGTTTTATTCGAATTTTCTGCTCATATTTCCTTTTTACTACCTACCCCGCCCAGCACCCCTACTCACTCCTGGTTCCGTAACTTTCTTGGGGGGTGTGAACAAGAAATTTTTCTTGGGGTTTGTGGATCCAGTGGGGCACTAGGCAGGTTTCTGAAAACAGTGTTTTGAAAAGCGTTCGGGAGCTGAACTGCAAATTTACTGAAAATTCGCTACCAAAACGCACTTACTGCGTCCAGATTTTTTTCTTACAAACGCATCATATTTCGATAAAAAATGCAAAAACGCATTAACGAATTTGTTCTACGAAAAATAGCTAAAAAAATTATACACCCCTACTCACTCCTGGTCCCGTAACTTCCTTGGGGGGTGTGAACAAGAAATTTTTCTTAGGGTTTGTGGATCCAGGGGGGCCCTAAACAGGTTTCTGAAAACAGTTTATTGAAAAGCGTTCGGGGGCTAAATTGCAAATTTACCGAAAATTCGCTACCAAAACGCACTTACTGCGTTCAGATTTTTTTCTTACAAATGCATCATATTTCGATAAAACATGCAAAAATGCATTAACGAATTTGTTCTACGAAAATTAGCTAAAAAAATTATAGACCCTTAAACCATAAACTTCACTAAACCTACAACGAAAGCACCAACTTAACTAAAATTACTAAATATTTTAGTAAAATGAAGGGCAATGACGGTTGAATCTGAAACTTAAGGGTTCGCAGAACACTATTCTTGCAACATTTTCTTTTCACAATCCGTATTTGTTTCACGTTCTTTGCCTAAACATTGCCAATTTTGACGCGTAAAATTGCGAGTTTGAGGAAAACTCCAAAATTTGTTTTTTTAACTGCCCATAACCCCTTTGTCTTTAAAGCTAGATACCTAAGTTTTGGTACAGAGTTCACTCTTCATAATACAAACACGAGTACCAAATGGTTGCCCTTACTTTGTTATTTCCGGAGGTATGAATTTTTTTAGAAAGAAAACACAAACTTTTCCGGGAAAACCTGGTCCGCTTTTCCTGGCTAACGAACTTATCCAAGCCACTTGCAAAAGGAAGATACTCACCAAATTTGATCAAGATTGGTCAATTATTTTTTGAGTTATCGGTCGGATATATATATATATATATATATATATATATATATATATATATATATATATATATATATATATATATATATATATATATATATATATATATATATATATATAAACACAGATCTCCTCATTAGCGAATTTTTTTTAATTCGCTAATAAAGCAGTATTAAACTAGTCTCATATTTATAATTTGCAATATATGTGCCGGTGCAAAGTTTGCTAATTTGTCTGCGTTTTGCTTTTTTTCAAGTACATGTTTTCAGATATTGTTGCCAGAATAATATTATCACGTATTGTATAATGTACAAATTTTCAATATTTGTCGATGATCTAAAACCTTTCAATAGCTCCTCTAAATAGTCGGCTCTGCAAAACAATATAGATGTGGTACTAAATTGTTCTGGATCCAGTCTTGTCCTCTGAATTTGGGTAAATCTGTTGTCTGCAATCTAGGCTATGGTAATCCTCACACAGCTTATAACATCGGGTCGCCTTCCACTAAAAGCTACTAGCAGGCATGTTGTCACTTTCACTCAGAGTCTCTCTTGGTGGGAGCAGATTTATGAGGTCCTTAAAAAAAGCCAAAAGGGTGGCTACATAATATACAAAGCTTTCCCGTATCCATCTGCAGACTGTCGCACTAAACTTTACACCTCGTACATCGTTCCTATTCTTGAATACGTAGTCTAGTCTAGGGCCCATGGGCAAGGTCGGATATCGAGCTTCTGGAAAACGTACAACGCAGGATTTTAAAGTCACGATAGAATTTCTAAGCGTCAATATCTTAGCGGTCGACATACTTTTTTTAAAATTTCAACAACACACCACGAGGGCTTGCAGCCTAAATACTATCGTACCGTGGGTGTTGGCAAGGAGGAAAGAGGCAACTTGTTAATTCTGGACTTGAAGGTTTGGAGGTTCGGAAGAGAAGGAAAAACATGTGCCGGCAAGGAATTCCACAACTTGGAAGTCCTTGGGACAAAAGAGCGGGCGTAACAAGATGTTCTGTGTCTGGTGACCTGGACAGTAAAAGGATGCATTCGCTCTGTTCCCCTGGTATATCTGTTGGGGACAGCAGGTGGGGGAACTATAGAGGAAAGCTCCTCTGAGCAGTGCCCGTGCAGATATATATAAGAGAGAGAGAGAGAGAGAGAGAGAGGTCACCAACGGCACGTCGGTGGGAAAGGAACGGCAGCCTTATGGTGAGGGTAGGGTCACCGATGAGACGTATAGCTCTCTTTTGAATGGAGTCCAGGATTGCGAGTGTAGAAGCGGCAACTGCACCCCAGATATGGGAGCAGTATTCGAGGTTTGGCTTTATTTGTGAAGTATATAAGGTATAGAGATTAGCTGGTGAAAAGTATTTGCAAGCCCGGGAGAGGAAACCTAATTTCTTAGCAGGCGCTTCTGCAATTGATGTGACATGTTGGTGCCAATTAAGATTTCGATCCACAGAAATGCCAACAAGAGAAAAGGACTCATTACTTTAAATAACTTGGTTGTTCATTGTGATGGGTCTAGGGCTGGTGTATCTCTTATGAGAAAGAAAGCAAGACTGAGATTTGGTGGGGTTAAATTGTACAAGATTTCTACTTCCCCAGTATAATATTTTTTGGAGATCCACGGAGACAGAACCCTCCATGAGTCTGCGATCCTCATCTAATTGGGCTAAAGAGACGGGCTTAGAATATTGTATATTTGAGTGGAGGGTGCTGTCGTCCGCGTAACTGTGAACTGGGTTGGATGTGCTAGAGAGGAGGTCATTGATGTGGAGAAGAAACAAAGTAGGGGCTAAAGCTGAACCTTGAGGAAGTCCTGCATTAATTGGATACAGTTTAGAGGAATGACCATCCACAACAACAGAAATGCTCCTGTTGGAGAGGAAATTTGCTGTCCAGGTACAAAGTTTTGGTGGTAGGCCATAGGCCGGAAGTTTATTAAGCAACGCTGCGTGCCAGACCTGGTAGAATGCTTTGGATATGTCTAGAGTAACAATCTGGGATTCACCGTATAGTTCCATAGACTTGTTCCAAGAATGGGTGACAAAGGAAAGGAGGTCGGCAGTCGATCTGCGTTGATGGAATCCATACTGCCTGTCGTGGATTAGTTGAAGTATAAGACTTTGATTTGTTCTTTCAGTATGTGGATCGCAGGTATATTGACATTTATCAATGAGATGATCACGGCGAGGCTAGCCACCGTCACCAAATCGTATACGAAGTTGTCAAGGTCTTCACTTGCATTGTCAGTCAGAATTTGGTTCTTGACGGTTTGCACCAGGGGGACTTGTGTCCAAATTTCATTTGCCATATGATCAGTAAGGCAGTTTCCAGCTAGTTTGGGACACTAATCCAGAAGCTCAGAAAGTCGATGCTGAGACGAGAATTGAGATCGGCCTATTGAAGAAAGGAGAAGGCAGACCTGAAGTTGTGTATTATGCACGTTGTGTTAGCAGGTATTAACCCCTAAAGCTGGCTCGATGCAGCCGAAAGCGTAAGGCTTTTATAACAAAAATTCTGTCGGGAAGTATAGGCTTATGATTCGTCCTTCAGGTATGTCGACCCCAGGTGTATTGACGTTTAGAAATTATAGTGTCTGGTTGATATCCAACCTTATATAGGTAATTAAACCGCATTAAAAAATACTTTTTATTGCATGTTTTTGCGGAATCTGACAACAGCGCATCTTGTTTTTTTGGTGTTAATTACACACGGTTGTAAGCTATTTGAATATCAGTGATGTAAGGATTTCATTGCTTCCATATTCTCTAAACAATGGAAACACTGGAACACTGTTCCATCATAATAGTTTTACCGAAATTACCATTTGAAAGTTGTTAGCTGGACGATATGTAGTAACATTAATGGTCTTCTTTGTTTAAGTTGTCTGATTGTTCCTTTACACGAATACAGGGTCACATTTAACACACGCACGAAGTTTGAAGGTAAAATCTGAATTTGAGTAAGCCTTTCACTTGTACAAACAAAATCTATTATTATAAGTACAAGAGGGTCACAGGGTATAGTAATTTCGTTAAAACATTGCGCAAACATATCATCACAGTCTTAAGGCGATGTCGTTCTGTTGCAACCATTAATTATTGACTCTCTTTCACCAGCAGTTATTTTCGTTTAGTTTTAGCTTCCACATTTTGTCAATTGGGCCAAGTTGCCCATTAGTATCCCCCTTGATCTACCTTTTTTTTCATGTATGCGTCTTTCAAATAATTTTATCAGGAAATTATTGTATCGGAATATGTCCAACCAATTTTGCCTTCTTTCAGCAAGCATCATTATTTTCTCACCTCTTCTAGCATACCTTTATGTTAGAATCTTTCTATTGGTGTACTTTGTCTTTGATATTTTTCATCATGTCCACTTTCATGCCCTGCTTATTATTAAAAGTTCATAACTAGATTTTTCATCCCCCTGATTATGCTCACGTTGTTAGAGAAATGTTCGTCAGGTCTGAAAATGTGTCGCATTGGGTTCTCCAAAGTGTACATAAGAGTGCTTATCATAGGTTCCAATCTTCACTCAAGAATTGTGATGTTTTATAATTAGTATAGTTTAGTATACTTTCCTAGATCCCAGATCTCTCTGAGGCCTAGGGTTGAACACACTGAGACCTCACAGACGATCTCGGCGAGATTTGGGGAGTAGGCAGATTGAGGCCCCGTACAACAACCCAACCCACCTTTGTCCACCGCTCTAAGGAGTAGGCAGATTGAGGCCTTAGAGTGTCCTTGCATACTTCCTTTACCCACATTTGTCCACCGCTCTAAGTAGTAGGCACATTGAGGCCTTAGAGTATCCTTACATATTTCTTTTACCCACCTTTGTCCACCACTCTAAGGAGTAGGCAGATTGAGGCCTTAGAGTGTCCTTACATATTTCCCTTACCCATCTTTGTCCACCGCTCTAAGGAATAGGCAGAGTGAGACCTTAGAGTGTCCTTACATATTTCCTTCAGCCACCTTTGTCCGCCACTTTAAGGAGTAGGCAGAGTGAGACCTTAGAGTGTCCTTACATATTTCCTTTAGCCACCTTAGTCCACCACTCTAAGGAGTAGGCAGATTGAGGCCTTAGAGTGTCCTTACATATTTCCTTTACCTCTAGAAAATGGCTCCAAAACAGGAGTCGAACGTCGAGTTTTCATAAATTCTGGACGCGGTTCAATCCGAGAACCAAGTATGTCTCATATATATATATATATATATATATATATATATATATATATATATATATATATATATATATATATATATACAGGGTTGCGCATAAGTTTCATAAAAATAAAGAAGTTAAATTAAGAGTATTCAAGTAATTTTATCTCTGGCCAAAAAAGTCTAAAATACATGACCTTATCAGACATGGAATTTATTTAAGCGATAATACAGGCTACACTTTAATATTTTCACCCAGAAAATCAGTTTTGTCGAAATTATTAGCCCGACCTTCCACAGTGGCAAGCGTTTTGGTTTGTGAGTTAAAACATCAGTGTTTTTGTTAATTTACTTCATTCACTTTTATGTAATATGGGTCACCTAAGTGAAAGAATATTATCGAAGTTTTAATGATGATCGGTTATTGTGATTGTAAAAGGACCTATCATGTCATTTATCCCGTGAAGTTCACCCTGACCGCCAACCACTTCGCCACAGGTCGACGGTAAGCAGACTTCACCACAAATTCCCTTAAACATGGGGCGTAAAAGATCGCCTGAAGTCGATGGATGCATTGCTTGCTGTACAAGAAACTCCCAAATTTTCTGATTGGAACTTGCTAGAACGAACAACATCTCCAGACGTTCTGTACAGCGGATTTTGCACTTTTAACAAAGGATTTTGAGAGAAGGATCGAATTTTGTGTACGAATAATCTGAATATATTAAATATAATATATAAATAAATTTTTTAAACTACGTTGTTTTCTCTGATGAAGCCTAATCGTAGTGTAAACAGACACAATTGTCGCTATAGGTCTGAGAGTAGGCCCCATTGGATGGAATAAATTCATACATAATATCTTAAAAACTGAACGTATGGACAGGAATTGTTAGTCACAACGATCGGCCTGCGAATTTGCAACGGTTGCGAGACTGAATTGTAATAGCCTTTCAATAAGTGCTCAACGGATTACTACAAAACTCGATTCATCACTTCGATAAGAGGCTTTGCTATTGTCAATAAGTTCAGGGGGCTTAATTTGAGCATCTTCTTCAATAGCGTTACCATTTTACCAAATAAATTTCATGAGAAGCCGATTGTTTTCGTTCTTTCCAAGGGTAACTCAAAAATAATTAATACCAAAAAAGTGCGCTCAATACGCTTTACTAAAATGTGTCACGTGACCCTTGTTGCTACTTAAGACAAGAAATTAAAGGGTTCTTATCCTCCAAAATGGGGGTGCTTGAAAAAATTCGAGAATGCCACCAAATAGTCGCAAATAATCTCTTATGCAACCATACATATCTTGAGTCCGGTGCCTTCCTCGGTTTAGGAGTTATGGCCTTGTTGTGTTCCTGATTTGCAACCCTATATATATATATATATATATATATATATATATATATATATATATTCACTGGCAGTGGTTGGCTTTTCACTAGGAATATATATTTTCATTGATGTCCAATGTAAATTTTGACATTTCCTCATTCAAAGCTGTTTTCCTAGCAGAATATCCAATAGACTTTCTCAACAGTTTGTAGATAATTTACGTCGGATATTAGGTTAGGTGAGATTATATTGTGAGTGGGCAATTTCAGTCCTACCACTACGACTTGAGCGTCTATTTTGTCTAATGCCAAAATCTCCCATATTTCACCCAGCAGGTCCAGCCTCTTACACAGGTCAATAATTTTCATGGGTTGAACCAGATCTTCGGATGCAAGTTGTGTCTTGCCAAATAGCAGGTGTCTAGTCCTGGTCGCAGCTGGACAGGAACATAGCACGTGCTCTGCTGTTTCGTCACTCTCCATACATAGCCGGCACTCTGTTTCTTGTCCGAGCCCAATTCTGTGCATGTAGTGACGTAAACGACAGTATCTTCTGTATAGAGGCCGACTAGTGTTTTCAGTTGTTGCCTGTTAAACTCTTAAAGTTTTTTAACCCTTAACCCTGAAAGGCCATTAATGAAGGCCTCAAAGTGTGGTAATCCTTGCAGATTTTGCCGTTGTTGGATTGTCATTTCATCCGTTCAGGTCTTTAAGGTGCGTTTTGCTGTGCATTAGGATATCCCCAGCTCAGGTTCTGGTCCAATATAGTCCGATAGAGGAACCTAGTGCCTTTATGTCAGCCGGGCTGTAAATATTTTTATCGATTTAAGCATGTATCAATTTTGCTTAATCTCCCTACGCCTGATATTAAACAAATAATTACATTATTCTATTGTATGTGAAACTCAGTACCATAAAAGAAACATACATAATATTTAACTTACGAATATCAAGAAATGGTACGTACCCAGCTGATGAATCTGAAACAAATAGAATTATGTGATTATATAGAGTCATTGTCTCATTTTTATAAGTTTATATACAGTCACGGTTAAATTCCCCACCATGTAAAATTTTCTTCAGTTATTTACTTTAGTATTCATGGACACACAATTTTTGCTTTGAAAATAATGTAAAATGACCTAAACGATTTTTATCGCCTTTTTATTGAGAAAATTTTGCATGTAGAGTGATAACGACTTTCGAATTTTCGAAACCATTTTTAATGAGTGCAAATTAGAGTCCATAGAATCCATATCTGAGGTCATTTTCACACTTTATGTGTATACAATATATATATATATATATATATATATATATATATATATATATATATATATATATATATATATATATATATATATATATATATATATATATAATCGCCTTTATGCACACACCCACTTTACAAGTATAAAAAAACAAAAAATAAATAACATTAAATTGAAATCGATGTGTGAAAGGGCGGAGTTAAGATGAATGGTGCCATAAAGTGACACCTCCCTCTGCTCTTCCACTCAACCCACTCCGAAATTATACATAACAGTAGACACAGCTCTACACAATCAACGGCAGAAAAGCAACAATAACAACCATATACATATACTAAATACAAGACACATAATAATACCACTTTGTCTTCTCACACTTCCCTCCCCTTCCCAAGTATATGCGGCATAATATACCCAATACATAAATATACACAATTGAAAACGACTATTCCAGCACTCCGCATACTCTGATTTAAGCCACCGACCCAAAAAAACGTACTAAACAAATCTTTTATGAATTTTTGTCTGTTTTACGCTCTAATTTCATAACCAAATTGATTGAATATTTTGTACACCCCATACGTAAAAGATCTCTCAAAATAGACAGGTTATGCCTAGGTGCTGTAACCATGTCCTTTCTGCGAATGTTTAGGTTATGTATATAGATTTAGTATATCTGTCCTGAAAGTAATTTTATTGTAGAGATAAGCTGGTGTCCCATTAACAATAACCAAGTGATATAACATAGCCTCCCTCATCAAAAACCTCTGTCTTATGTTCAACCACCCAGCGTCACTCAGCTTATGAGATATATGTTGAAACTTTCTTATACCATAAACAAAGCGTAAACATGAATTCTGCAATACTTGCTCACGGTATGACCCATACGAATCCAAACACGCTGAGAATACCTCAGAACAGTGAGTAAGTTGAGAAAATACCAGAGTGGAACACAACTGTAACTTAATCTCCTGCGGAAGAAACGATCTATGGGGATAAAGTTTTCTGAGACAATTATATGCTTTCTGTAAACATTTCGAAAGATGTTGTCTATATCTAAAAGTATTATCTATTGTGAGTCCCAAGTCATTTGCCTCCCCCACAAGAGGTATACTTTCCCCATTAACTTCGATCCTCAAAATACTTCTGACCCTGTCACAGCCAGGTTGTCTACCAAATAAAAGAGCAAAAGATTTGGTAGGATTCAGATTAAGTGCATGCTGCTTAGCCATAAAAAATATGATATTCAAATCCTCATTAAGTTTTTCCAATGCAGAACTGATGTCTTGCGGACCACATAAGATATAAATCTGCATGTAATCCGCATATATTAGCATTTTACAATGCTTTACATAAGTTGGAAGATGGTGTGCATAAATCGAAAACAACAGACGCCCAACAATGGAGCGTTGAGGAACTCCAGATGATAAATTAGCCAAATGTGAGACATTTTCACCTAAATTTGCCCTCTGAGACCTATCGCAAAGATAACTCGAAATAAACTCCCGTGATGCCGTGGAAAACCCAATAAAATTCAAGATACTTAGCAAAACCTCATGATCAACGGTATCGAATGCCCTCGAGAAATCCAACAGAACCAACACAGTGAGTTTACCTTCATCTGCTGTGCGAATGATATAATCCCTAACTGTTAGAAGTGCTGTGGCGCAGCTATTACCCTTACGGAATATGTTATATATATATATATATATATATATATATATATATATATATATATATATATATATATATATATATATATATATATATATATATATATATATATATATTAGAAATCTTCATTTTGGTGGGTTCAAGAGATTTATTAAACACTGGATTGGTGGGATGGATAGGAGCAAGCTGCATCTTGACCTAAATGCTTAAGAATGATGCGTTTGGGTGCGTATTGCATTGCCAGTGTTGTCAGAACTCCTGTTAATCCATGTTGCTTGGTTTTGTCAGCGGGTCATATACTGTATAATTTATGTTTATTTTTTTATATTGCTTTTAAGTTGGTTTGTGATTGTTTTTTATTTATATATTTCAGTGCCTTAGGCAGAGTGTGAATTTGTTTCATTGTGTTTAATTTTAGCATAGTATATTTTAGTCTTTAAGAATGTTTTAAGTGGTGGCGTTATTTTTTTGTTGTTGCTTCTATTGTTATTATTGTTATTAATATATAGTAGTACTTTGTTTGGCGCTATGTTTTTGTAGTTTTATTTATTTTAATTTAGATTATTTCTAATTTTATTTCTAATGTAATTTTGTGGTTCTACAATTTTAGTCATGTTAGGTTATGCAGTATTTTAGTTTGTGTTATATTCAAATTTTTTATGCTGTTGTCTCATACGAACAATGGAACATTGATAAATTTCGGTGCACGTTTGATTTTTATCTTTGTCATTTTTACGTACTGTATATGTGTATTTTTATCCATGGAGATACAATGTGATGTGTTATATGTAATTTTCTATTTACTTACATACAAGCTTTGGCTTCAGTAAGATAGGCATACTTAACATCCTTTATTCTAATGTAGTAAAACTATAAGACTATTGTAAATTATGTAGAAATAAAGGTTATATTATATATATATATATATATATATATATATATATATATATATATATATATATACATATATATATATATATATATATATATATATATATATATATATATATAAACCACAAACGGCTAACTTAGTTTATTCAATCATTGACTCACCTTATACAGTGCCCTGTGGCCAAGCTTATACCACAGCATATACATAATGTATGCTGTATTTGTCCTAATCACAGTAAAAGTAAAATAAGAAGCTAAATAAAGAGTCGCCTGGGTGGATCAGTTCGGATTTAAACCTGGCCGAAGCACTAGAGAAACATTGCTGTCAATTAAAATAATAGGATAAATGAAGCTCTATAAAATAGGTACGTTTATAGCTTTTGTAGACTTAAAAAACTCGGGACGCAGCAAGTGCGTTATGGTAGTGAATTTTTATTAAATGCTTCAAATTTAAATAACTCAATTTTCTATAAACTTAGAGAGTTTAATTTTAATACGTAATAAGGTCTTTCCTAAGGCAAGATATCCACAAAATTTCATTAAAATAACTAGATGTAATTTTCGGAGAAAAAATTTTTTTCGAAAGAAAATTTGAAATTTGAATAATTCAATTTTCTCTAAATTTAGAAAGTTGAATTTTGGTACGTAGAAATATCTCTCCTGAGGCAAAATATATAGAAAAATTCATTAAAAGAGCTTCGTTATTTTCGGAGAAATAATTTTTTTTTTAAAGAAAACTCAAAATTTTTCCGGAAAACCCCGTCCGATTTTTCTGGATAACGAACTCATCCAAGCCATTAATAAAAGAAAGGCACTCGCCAAGTTTCATCGAATTTTAATTTTTAATTATTAATTAATTATTTAATTATTTTTGAGTTATCAGACGGATACATTTGTATATATATATATATATATATATATATATATATATATATATATATATATATATATATATATATATATATATATGTATATGTATATATATATATATATATATATATATATATATATATATATATATATATATGTATGTATATATATATACATATATATATATATATATATATATATATATATATATATATATATATATATATATATATAAACATATAAAAATTAAACCTATTTACAAATAAACTTTAATAAGATATTATGCTGTGACAATACCTCTCTCAAGCAGTGGCGATTTCTCCTAGTGAGCTAGGTGTGCGCCGCACACCCTAAAATATAATCAAGATGTGCACAGTTATATATGTTTTATTTCTTTTTTCCTTAGTCTTAATACACTACATATTTTATGACAATCGATTTAATTTACTTATTTGATTTCATAAATAGTCGGTTAATAGTGACTTGGAATGAAGTAGATACCACGTATTTTAACATGTTCAGAGAATATGTGTAGATCAAAGCAACTGGAGATGAATTCGGTCAGTCCCCCACGCACGTGTTTAACATAGTGAGGCAAATACCATTGATTTTAACACTGCAGTGGGCTATAAAAATTTGATTAACTCAGTTTTCTATAATCTTAGAAAGTTTAATTTTGGTATGTAGTAAGGTATTTCCTAGGACAAGATATCCACAAAATTTCATTAAAATAACTTTGTAATTTTTGGAGAAAAAAATTGTTTCAAAAGAAAATTTAAAATTTGAATAACTCAATTTTCTCTAAACTTAGACAGTTGAATTTTGGTACGCGGTACAATCTCTCCCGAGGCAACATATATACTAAATTTCATTAATACAGCTTTGTTACTTTCGGAGAAAAAAATTTTTTTCGAAAGAAAACTCAAAATTTTCCCGGAAAACCCCGTGCGATTTTTCTGACTAACGAACTCATCCAATCCATTAATAAAAGAAAAGCACTCGCCAAGTTTCATCGAAATCGGTTAATTATTTTTTGAGTTAGCTGTTGGATATATATATATATATATATATATATATATATATATATATATATATATATATATATATATATATATATATATATATATATATATATATATATATATATATATATATATATATATAAACATATAAAAATTGAAACTGACCCCGGATATGGGTTCTAGGGGTCCTAGTTCGCACTCATTTGAAAGAATTTTTGCAAAGTCTCACCATCGATACCTCTCTAATAGTGAATGTTTTTAAATAAAAATTCACTAAAAATTCGATAACGGTAATAAATGTTCATAAAAATCGTTTTAATAGTAAATATTTCCTTTTTTAATGAAAGCAGGCATAAATCTGGTTACGAGTATAACCCATATAGTACGAACAATATACCATATTTAATCAAATTTATTTTATTGTTTGAAAAAGTACAAAAATTTTCCGAAAATAAACTTGTTCCCGCAAAAACTGGTCTGATTTTCCTGGCCTCTTCAAGCTATTTACCCACTTGCCAAGATATGATTATTTGCAATAAGCTATTCGAGTAAACTTTAAAAAAATGTTTCCATTAAAATTTGCAATCAATGTTTTCACGAAAACTGGAAAAAATGTTTGTTACAATAACCTATTAAACATTATTAATTGCCCAAATATAACAAAAATCTTACAAAAAATATCTTCTACGGAAACAAAAACAATTCTGCGAAAAATGACAATTTTTTTTACACAAAAATTCGCTAAAAGAATACATACAATTCAAATTGTATACCTAATCTGTAATTAAAATTGAAAAAAGTTCGGGCCCCACAAGTGCGTTATAGTAGTGAATTTTCATAAGAATTGTACGCTATTAGTAAGAGATAGTATTAAAACTAATTCTTTAAATTTAAATGGACCTGGGAGATAGATTTTTGAGTCCCAGTTAGCGATTATTTAAAAAAATATATATTTTATGTGGAGCTAAAAAAATAAAATTTGGTCTTAGATATAATATGGGGAGATCTGGATGTATATATATATATATATATATATATATATATATATATATATATATATATATAAACATAATAAATATATATAATTGGGAAATTGCTTAAGTCTGCCACTTTAAAATTTAGTTCGACATTTGTGTGAACAATGTATGCACTCCTGATATATTATGAAAATGGAAACATAGATAATCTTATCAAATTAGTTATTTCTTGTCAGTTTTGTACCAAAGTTAATTTAAATATTTTAATATTTTTTCGAAAATTCGCCAAATAATCTGATGGGTTGTTATATTTGCATAAAAACTTAAAAAAATATTTATAAATGACCCCTACGTGCGTCTATAAATGTAAATATGTATTTGCAAAATTAGAATGTGTAGGTATAGGTAGTGTTATACAAAACTTTAAGCAGGTGGTATGTGCTTCACTCCTAAAACAAACAATACAGGCGGTTCCATTTGAAAAATTAAGTTACGGCAGTATGAATTTTTTCAAATTCAGCCACTATTTGATAGTGCCTGTATACAGCATCTCGATTTTTTTGACAAATAATATAAACGGAAAATCTCTCGGAATGCGTTATTGTCATGAGACTGCTATGTAATAGTAAAGAATCCGTATCATAATTTTTGATAAGATATGCTAAAAATGTGAAAAGTTGCAAAGCAATTGAAATAACTCGAAAGCGCCGATCACAGAAGTGGAAACTCACAATGCTCATTTTTCATTACGCTACTGTTTTGCGGTTACTAAATAACCGAATAAAAACCGAAGGTCATTTCTGAAGATACCAAATTAATAATATTCAACAATCTTCTCATGCAACCTCATTTGGATTGTATAGCTTTTTTGTTGGTTTGTAGATATCTTTTAGGAAAACAATCAATTATTAAACACCTGTGAAGAGAATAATCGAAAAAAAAGTGCCAACGAAATGAGATCCTAATGACACAGAGACCCACTGATTTATACCGTTCTAAATTATCTAATTGCATGATTCATTATCCATATATTTAGGTAAATTTAATAGATCAAGTCGCTACTTTTTTATAACGAAAACAATAACTATCGTTACGATTTTCGACTCCTATGACATTGAAGATTTTCCTAGATTGATTTCAGCTTCCGTCTCTTTTCCTTAAACATCATCCTTATGCTCCGTAATGTCGTACCTTCTTTTTTTCTGTTTATTGACTATATAAAATAGAGGCTCGGCCCCGTTAATTAGGTTTAGCTCATCGAGTTATATAATTGACAAAAAACTCGTTCTCTCTGCCAAGGCCAAGGTCAAAGCAATTGCGCATGGCTGTTTCTATACAGCTGATATTGATTATTGTGAGCGAGCAGGATGGTGAATCGCTTCCCGGACCGAATGGGCCACTGGTTTGCCAGATTTGGCCGTTTGGTGATAAATTTATTTTTGGTTATTAAATTATCAACAATTTGTAGTGCGATTTTAAGCCCGTAAAGATTTCTAAATTAATATGTACCGGGAACACTTTCTATAGAGCGCAAATGAGTGCAATTAGAAGCCATATTAAGAGGATCTTTTCGTGTAGTGTGGAATGGAGTAAATTCAGTATCTTTTAAACTGTGACTAATACATATTAACAAATATATTAGCAACCAGATTGGGAGCACATATTGATCAGATTTTGTGAAAAGAACAAAATAGGGTGGGTTTTAAATCAGTGTTCAATTATCTGTTGTTGGTCAGGGATATAATACTGTATTTCAATAAAAACGTAGATGAATCTGGAGCAATTCACTAGCTGGATTTTGAACAGGCCTTTGACAGGGTTGAGCATGAGTATATGTGAGGGACTGTGTCGAGGGACGGAGTACCAGAGAGTATGATTATTGCTATAAAGATTATCTATGAAAATGCACACTCAAGACTAATGGGGGATGGATATTTGTCAGAATCATTTAAAATAGAAACGTCTGTGAGGCACGGTTGTCCACTCTCGATGATATTGTTTAGCTTAGCGGCAGAGCTCTTAATACGTTTAATGGATTTATCGCTAAGTGGCATAAAAATTAATAACACTGGCACAATATCAGCTTTAGCGTTTGCTGATGATCACAGTTTTCTTGCAGGACAGTACGGATCCAAAAAATATTGTAAAAATAATAAACAATTACGAGACGGGATCTAATGCTTAACTAAATTTAGAAAAAACTATCACTCGGATCATGAGAGAAAACTTACAGCACAACAAATCAACATTTTAGAATTGAACACAAAATTAGAATATCAGAGCTGCAAGTATGCAATAATTTTAAAAACATGCTAGAAAATAATTGGTCAAAAGTGACTAAAAATATACAAATGTAAATTTTCCAAAACTGGAATTAAATCTTTTCAAAAAAGTTCGGTTTAGAAACGTTTTTTGCTATCAAAGGTATGGTACCTTGCGTAGATTTTACCGTTAAATAAAAGACATAGCCAGAAATTAGTACATATCCCTGGTAACTATATATGGATGAAGTGTTTCGATACAGTTGCGAGACCACAACTCTGCCTAGTTTATAAGAAAGGTGGCCTTAAATGAATTGATATTCATAATAAAGCCACATCACTCTTTATAAAAACGCATTTACTGTCTTGTGACAACAATAGGTATATCTAAATTAGTGCACAAATCAATTATAACATTAATGTTCAAAGAAAACAATATGTATACAAATCATGAATTCAAAATACTATTACTCGCTTTAAGAGACCTCAATATAAAAGATGAAAATCCAATGTGAAGAAAATAAATGTATAATATATTGCTAAATTAAAACCGAGAAACTCCTATAATTGAACATTGTGAGATGTACGACAGGGTCGCCATCTTGGCGCGGAACCAGGTAGTATGTTTTCACGACAGCTCCAAATAACACAAAATGTTATAAAATAGAGACTGTGTACAACCAACTATCAGGCCTTTAAAACAAAAATGAGATTTTGTTCAAAATGTATGAAATCTGTCCACTATTGTTTTACCTAATGTCAAAATAAATCAAAAACAAACCATACATTCATCGAACTGGAATCGATTACGCAACCTTCTGCGTAGATGACAATCACGCTACCGCTGAGCTATCTAAGGATACGTTAACTAGCGTCTTGTTTACATGATACTTAAAACCGGCTTCATGCCCGGGATATATTGAAAGTATACGTAACAATTAATTACAGAATTAGTATAATTGCGATTGGAACACATTCAACGACTGTTACGGTCTTATATGACGTCTTATGCACTATATGAAAACTGGAACCTGTAATGAGCACTAATAAGTACACTTGGAGAACACCCAAATCACCACAACACGTATTTCAGAGACCTTACGATCGTTTCGTTGACAAAGTCAACATCCTCAGAGGAAGAAAATTCTATAATACGATCGTTTCGTTGACAAAGTCAACATCCTCAGAGGAAAAAAATTCTAACATAAAAAAACTAGATCCCGTATATTTATATCGCGTCAAGGTAAACGAACTAGTCCGAGGTAAAGTTGTCATCCAAGAACGATCGTTTGTTTATTGCGCAGTGAAACAGGTCGGAGACCTGCTTTCATCTTCTGGTCGACAAATTTATGACCCTTATCTAATATGGGTTTAAAAGGACCAGAGTTATTTAAAGAATCAGCACGTTTCCTTTCGATCTAGAAATTTACTATGTGGATATTGGTTCATGCCGATCTGATGAGATAAACAACATAAACTCAACTCATATTTTTTTAAAATAGAAAACTAACAACCCAGATGTCTGTCTCACCATGTTAAATCTAACAAAGGATAAATAGTTCCATTAAAATACTACATAAAAACTATATTTATATTGATTTTAATTCTACGTGAAAGTATTTATATTTACTACATAGATACAAAAAACCTAACAGGTCTTGAAGTCAAGACAAACATAAAGATTATAAACCGGTCGAGTTCTTGACAATAATTTATTATTCTACCAGACAAATTAGGAATATTTAAGCGGTCAAATGCAAAGAGAAAATAACGGGCTTGAAATTACAGGTGCCGCACGGTTTAATGAAGTTTTGTTCTTAATAGACCTTAATATAAAAATACTTTCTAATGAATCAAGCATAGTTTAATGTCTAACATTTTTGACAAGTTTCAAATTTTCTTTGTCAATGTGGTGGTTATTTTCCCATATATGTTGTGCCACACATGATTTGTCCACCGTCCCATATCGTAACTGTGCGAGATGTTCACGAAATCTGGTGGCTATGTTTCTCCTAGTTTGGCCCACGTATTTTAGATCACAATCTTTGCAACTAATCTCATAAATTCCGGACATTTCAGTGACTTTGTCACTGTCGCAATTTTCTTCCTCTGAGGATGTTGACTTTGTCAACGAAACGATCGTAAGGTCTCTGAAATATTCTTGTGGTGATTTGGGTGTTCTCCAAGTGTACTTATGACGTCTTATGGTTAAGTTTAAGAAAAAAGAAACTATTTTAGAATCATGTTTATAGAGACTTGACTTGATTTCGTTTACATTTCTACTATATTATGCTACAATTTCAGTCTAAAACGACAGCATGAGATATCTATGCTCTGCTAAAACTGTAGTTGGGGCCGTTCATCAAACTACAAATATAATGTATTTTCAAAATTGATTGAGTACCCCAGTTAAATAACAATCACTTGGCAAATTTTTAATTTCATGTCTGTCACTTGCCATATTTGTGGCCGAGATTGTTGGTTCGGGTAGTATGTTTTATGCCTGTTATTTATTTAGTTTGGTTACCGTTGATGTATGGTTATACCTGTTATATGAATTAATCTTCGCGTGGCAGTTAGCCAATCTGTCAAGCATTGCACTTTAACCACTAAGTCGTTTCAACGCATGTCTTTTATATTTTATTTATAATTTGGAAAAGCTCTAAATATTGTATACCAAATTACTTAAAATTCACAACATAGGTTTATTTACACCATTTCTAGTCACATGTAAAGTCTCATTCCAGTTACTCTGATAGTTACAAATATGTGGCTTTTTCAAAAATATTTATATTTATTTTTGGGGGAAAAATATCCGTTATACCTGACCTACAAACTCGTCCGCGGTCTTAATACAATAAAGATATGTGCCAAGTTTCGTTCAAATCAGTTGAGTATTTTTTGAGATATCGCTCGGGGACACACACATACACACACACACAGATATATATATATATATATATATATATATATATATATATATATATATATATATATATATATATAAATTTTAACGGACCTTGGTTTTGGGTTCTAGGGACCCAAACTCGCGCTTATGTGAAGAATTTTTAAAAAATCTTTTCATTTTGACCCCTCTATTAGCGAATTTGTCTTCATAAAAGTTCGCTAAAAAGGAAGCGGTGAATTTGCAGTTTACTTCACGGACAGTTTTAGATGGGCCAACAGGCTTAAAATCCAAATTGGAAGTAATTGCTACAAAATGTTTTATTGTTTTAATGGCTTCATTTGTTGCCCAATATGAGTATGCTAGGTTTCTCCCCACCCGGCATAGTTGTGGTTAAGTGGTGGGGGCAAAATGTAACCCCAAAATGAGTATTTTTGCGGTTGGTGGTTCTATTAAACCTTGTAGGGCATTAAATTCTGCAGCATTAAATGAGACTAGATGCAGATTTGTCGGACCACTCGTTCCGATACTAGTGCCCATCAAAGTTGGACAAAATTTACATATTTATGAAACATTTTTGTTTTTACTTTTGCTTTCTGGTAATACCGTCTAAACTAACCCATCTGTTTAAAACGTAATCCATACAATGGTGGTAGAAGAATATATTCTGCGTTTGATAAGACCAAAAGTGAATTTTTTTGACTACCCGTTTCTGTACAATTCTACCTTAAATTTGAACCATTTCTCATCATAGATTCGTATTCAAAAATATTCTTCTATATTTTTGGGGGAAAACCGGTTCGATAAGGTTGATTGAAACGAAATCATCCAGGCGATTAATCTAATAATAAGAAGTCTCACCATCGTTACCTCACTATTTCTGAATTTTCTTAACGAAAATTCACTAATACATCAATCTTAATATATGAGATGCTCAGATGTTCAAAATCCATGGTAGAGGAATAATTAAAAAGCTTTTCGGCCAGACCATACGTGTATGTCTGGTAGAAAAGCCTTTTAATTGTTCCTCTAACCATGTCAAACTCAGACGTGTTGATGTTCAGAAATAATTTCAAAATGCATGCGTTCAACGTCTCGTCAGCATGTATATACTGAATTGGGGAGAGGCGTATTATTCTCAAGCTACACAAAAATTAAAACACCATAATACGTTCAGCTGATGTGGAATTGGAGCTAAAATAAGAAACAGTATGCAACAATAATGAACACAAACGCCATATCTGTTAAATGTATTTATAAAAGATACAATAAATAGTCTAAAAACAGATAACAAATTTAACAAACTAGAAATGTTCACGTACCTTGGGATTATTATTACGGATGATGATAAATGATGGTACGTTTACTTTTTATAAACTCACAACTTATAAAAATGATTAACACTTCCCGATGTTATTACGAACGAATCCAAATCCAAATTAGCTTGGACAAGTGAAAGTCGAATATCTGCAATAGGCAACAGAAAACAATACAGGTTATACAAAATGTAAAAAACATTCTACTTTGGTAGGTAGTAATTTTCATAGGATCTACGAGTCAAGCCAAACGTGGCAACTGTGGCCCAGGCCAACTTCATTGTTATTTGCCTTTGTTCCTTGGTTAATTGCATCAATCTCATCATAATTATCTTGGGCATTACATGTTCTGTAATCGAGCTATATTTAATGTTTGAACCAATTTATGGTAAATTTTTAGCGATAAGGGTCTTAGCTTTAAAATTTGCCCTGATTTCCTAATACGTAAACATACAAAGGATACAGGCTTTCTCAGAGAAAAAATAACGTGTAGAGCTTTGGTTTATTTTTTATCATAACAGTAGGAGAGTTGCTTTGAGCAGAACGTAACAAAACTAATTGGTATTCAGAAATATGCTCACCGAAGCTTTGACTCGCTTATTCTACAGCATAGTCGTATGCTATGCATATTTTCTACAAGGGCAAATCGGTCACCCATTTGCCCTTGCACCGTTGGCACCAGAAATCACAAGTTGCAAGACAACATACAATTTACAAGGTTTCGTGTACAAAAAGATCTAAGGTGCCCTTCACACAAGATTATAGTCTCTGTATTTTAATAGCAGTAGTTATTGTTAGACAGGGTAATTGGTAAGAAGCGTCCATAAGAAGAGTTTGATTTCATTACTCGAACAAAAAGCTAAAAACAGGGCATCGGTAATAAAATAAAATTTGTTAGTCCCTTCAAATTCACTAAGTGCTGATTGGAACCTGTGATGAGCACTGAAAAGTACACTTGGAGAACCCAAATCACCACAACACATTCAAAAAATCTTGACAATCGTTTTCCTAACCAAGTTAGCGTCATCAGAGGATGAATAATTCTAAATATCTTACATCTACAGCTCTTCTTATATTATTGTGTAGGTAATCGGTCCATAACGATAAAGGATGATCCAGCAATAGAAAAATTAACATATTTGGTTTGCCGACAATACCTAAATTATTTTATTATCAATCGGACGTGCTTCTCCCGGTCTCTCTTGTGAAGTGATCTATCAACCATAAGCGGCAGTGCGAAGTTCATACATTTTTCATTATTACTATATTTACCAATATATATATATATATATATATATATATATATATATATATATATATATATATATATATATATATATATATATATATATATATATATATATATATATATATATATATATATATATATATATATATATATACTTTCAAAAGCACTTAGCTGTCCCAGTTGTCTAATATTTTTATTCAATTTTAGACGATCCTTATCTACGTGGTGATTATTATCCCTAATATGGTGGGCAGCGGAAGATCTATCTATAGTACGGTATCTTAATTGTTCTCAATGTTCATTGTGTGTGTTTTGTTTCTTTAACGCCGGCCTATTTCCGCGACTATGGCCAATCACCGACGCCAGGGAGCAGTTTCACCTCACTATCCTGGAAATTTTGCCGAACCCCCGCCTTTCTGTAAGGAGGGTAGGGATCTTTAACGTGCCCAACATCGCATGGACACGGGACCGACGGCTTTACGCCCCCTCCGAAGGGCGGAACGTGCAGACATTCAACTTGCTCAAATACAATGCCAGAACCTCGGTTGATGTTAATTTTACAGTTTGTACTGAAAAAGTGAAAGTAGTGCCCTGGGATCGAACCCAGTACCCTTCAGGTCAGAGGCACACGTTTTTACCCCTGAACCACCGAGGTTCTTTTAATGTTTATTAAATAAGTACAAGAGATCTTTTTGTTTGTCAGACGTATTTAAATTCACTGTCTTTACAACTTGTTTCATAAATTTCCTACATTTTTGGCGGTACTATCCTGGTCTTTTGGTTTACCTCGCAAGTTTTTTTAAGTATATAAGAAAATGTTAGTTGCAAATTGCCTTTTTTGAAATTACTATCTCGACCCCTCGTGATTCGTGGTTCAAATCGTAAGCAAACAAAGTTTTTTTCGGCTTTCTCTCCTCTAAAAGTCGTTTATTTCGCTAACATTTTCTTTGTTTCTTGTTTGTTAATTAATTTTTCCGCTAGACAAGCGGTGTATTCGTTATATTAGACCACGTTGGTAATATATCTTAATTCTTTGCTGTATCTATTTTTATTTAAAGGAACATCAATTAACCTGTTTATTAAAAAATTAAGATTGGCCATTTTTTGTGCGTAAGTATGATGTAAGTAATTCGGAATGTAACTTGAAGAGGTTTCTTTCCTTTGGACATTGAATTCTAAAGTGTCTTTATTTTTGATAACCAGTCAATCCAGTTTATTATTAATTTTCAATTCGTGGGTAAATTTTATATAATCAAATGTATTGTTCAATTTGGCAATAAAATCGTCTATTTTGCAAATGTTTGTGTTAAGCACTGCGAAAATTCCATCCACGGGGGTAACTTCCTTTTGTACGTGGCTTAGATGACTGGGTTAGTCAGGAAAATCGGATTAGTTTTACCGGGAAAATTTTGGGTTTTCTTTCGGAAAATGTTTGTAGCTCCAAATCTGAAAAAAGAGTCCGTGTTTAACAAGATCTATTGAATATTACAGACAAGGATTAAGTTTTCTTATGGTAAATAGTTTAAGACGTATCAAAAATGTTACTTTGAAATTTGTATAGTTTTACTTTTTAAAACGCCAAAATTTGCGACAAAGATTCTGAAACTAATGCGGATTATGTAGAAGGAATGTCGTAAAAAGTGCGCCTTTAAAAGCCTTCAGTTTCCGCTTCAACCACCATTGTCCTGGATTTTACTAAAATATTTGCAGAACATTAATTTCCAATAGACCCTTTCTCTGATACTTTGGCAGTATTTCAAGTTATAGAGTTTATCGTTTAATGATCTATAATTTTTTCCGAATTCCCGTAGGAAAAATTCGCTCCTGGGGAGACTGCCACTTGTTCTTAATTTAATAGTCTATAAATATTAGCGAATTTTTGTGGAAAAAAATCATAGAATTTTTTAATAGAGAATGATGACATCTTTCAAATGAGGTATCACAAGGCCCTAATTTCTATTTAAAAATTTGGGGTCGCAACTGTCACTCAAAGGGGGTTGATTGCAGGAATGAAGTTTTCACGTTGCAGGATGTCATTTTTCAATTTCTGAATCAACGAGTTTCGCACCACCACCATCAATATGCACAATAATTGAGTTACTGAATTTATTCCGTTTGCCTGTTTTACACTGTACATTTTTCTTTGGTATTCAAAACACTGTGCTCGTTATCACTAGGTCATTTTTCTTCACAGAAATCCATTACTTTTTCCCCTCTTTTATTCATTTATCTGATTCCAAAATTTATAGTTACAGCACTTTTCATTGGTTCACTTATTACCACATTAAAGCAACTTTTTCTATATTGGAAATCTTCTACTTCTGCATCCTCGCTTTGTGATGTCGGCAAGTACAATTGAATTATCGCGATATTCTTTGCTTCAATAATTGTCATCATAAATATATTGGCCTATTTGTTCTGTATTTGTTCTGTAATATGAATACGGCTCTATTCCTTCCCGAGTCTTCTCTTCCACTACACAGTTGACTCTCAATACTTTGATACTCAAGGGAACAAAGAAAAAGTTCAAATCTCGGAGATTTCAAAATAATAGGAATTCAATTAACCAAGACGAAGGGGAAAACAATTCAAATAAACAGGAGTTTGTACAATTATTAATACATACATGTGTACATATATATGTACGTACAGTACATACACAAATATTCATTTTGAAAAAAAGTCCGCAATTTTCTTTTGAGTAAGCGACTTCCATTTAGCATTGTCGAGTGAATTTTCGATAGTGGTGAGAGCTGAGAAAAAATCGCCACTTGTTTCCGTCCTGAGGGCTTAGGAGCATAGGGTAGTAGTTGTAGTAGTAGTAGTAGCAATGGTGGAGAGGCTAGCGCCAGGCAAGTAGGCCACATCTGGCCCTTTTTTGCCAACCCCGGCATCCAGCCACCATGTCCTACTTCTTCTCGGTTTCGTCACCCCACCTTCTCGACCGCGAAATAAAGGCCATAACGGTCCTCCATTGGACGGAACTTACTTGTCTCCTCTCTAGAGTCGTCGAACCAAACAATTCTGTTCGAAGTCTCCCAAAAGCCCCACATTCACACATGTCGTGGTGAGACATTTCTTCAGTCTCGCCGCATCCCCTGAAAATGAGATCCGTCTCGACACCAACCAATGTAAGGTGTCTTATGAAAGTACAGTATGCTGTTAGTACCCCAATGATGCGTCGAAGCGTAGATCGACTCCTATCAAGAAGACAGACAGTGTTGCTTCTATCCGACCTATCCACCAAGCTACGAAGTCTCTCGCTTGTCTACAGCCACTTACCGACCTCCATGGCCTCCTCAGTCCATCTCTAGGGCGTCGGAGACCACCTTCCTACTTATACCTGTAGCAGGCTCCGAACCACAGAACGGCCGCCGGGAACCGAGCCTTGCGGGGTCATTTGAGCGTAGGGTAGTAAAAGATGTCCTTGCCTCGCTCAATGTGACTAGAATTGGAGGTTATTCTTCGTTTTCTTCGTCGTCCTCATCTAGAGAGGCCAACAGCATCGGTTAGGGCACCGTGGACACCGATGTCATCGTCAACCAGAACATATTCCTCAAACGTTAACTCTCCACAGTTCGGTAGAACTCCTCAATCCGGGTCAGAATTCGTAACTTTTGGCTGCTTTGATGGCTGCTCTACGTTTTCGGTTTGCTTACACCTGCACTTTCTGAAGCAGTTATTTCATTTACATTTACAGTTTTTCAGGCCCGTCAACCATGCTTATAGCGGTCAAAACTGTTATGTTCGCCTTTTCACCCTTTTTAATGCTATCCAGCACAAGAGAAACAGTTTCTCTTAGGTAGAGATTTTTACAATTTAGACTAATTCCTTGACCTCTAGGACTATACAGACTAGCCTGCAATGGTAGACTGAAGATCAACCCAGGCTTCAGGGGCCACTGCAAAATTCAGGAGATCGTGAAGGAGCCCATGCTTGAAATGAGGTCAGACTTCGCGAGCCCGCGAATCTGCAGGGAAAATAACTTTACAGTGGAAATCCACGACCGCGAAGAGGAGACGCCGGGTATACCATGGGTCGCGCTCGTCTGGTTCACGGACGGATCCGGCGAAGGGCGTGGGACGGTGGCAGGTGTTTGTTCGGAAGTACCGAGGGTAAGTCATAGTATTTCCCTCTGAGCCCATGCAACGCAACAGGTCAAAATGTACGCCATCCTGCACTGTGTGCGTGAGAACAAGAAGAGGGACTACACCAACAAGCGCATCCTCATAGCCACAGACAGCATTCAAAAGTTGATTTTGTTCGCCAATCCACTCGAAAAAAAATGGAAATATCCAGGGCGCTCTCTCCTCAGATCTTTTTGAATGTTATAGCGTTTTGGTTTTGAAATTTGAAAGCCACTCATCGCTTGCTGCAAATCCTTTAATCCTCAGCGGCTGACCAAAAGGCTTGGCTTTTTCCTTCAACATGAAACCACCCACAAGAACTTTTTGCCTCTGCACTGACGAATCCACTTAAGCAAGCACTCCTCAAGCAGGGAAAATTCACCCTGATGTGACCTCTTTCTACCCGCACTTAAGGCACTTCCGCTGCCACGATCTTTGTTTTTGAACATCATCGTTGCCGAACTATTTAGCGACATCTTAATTTAATTGTTCATCAACAAAATTAACATACTTTAACGGGTGAAAGAAGACTGCGAAAGCTTACATATATACGGATTGTACATATGTCTCTGATTTATGTAAACAAACGACAGATCTGTGCCTGGAAACAATCACCGACTTTAAATTATTGAGAGTAGGGAAGCGCTGACTTCAAATTATAAAATGTCGGCGAGCAAGATGCCGTTGCTACAACTTCAAATTACCTAGGATACCAAATAACATTTGTGTTTTTCAATTTATTGAAGGGACCAGGGAAAAATTTCAAGTTATCGAGAGATTCAAATGAGCGAGTGTGAAATTATCAAGAGTCCACTGTATATCATTCTGACATTCTCGCTCTTGAAGTCTCCATTTTACAGCTTATTTCCGACATGCCAAGTATATCGGTATAATTTTTTTTTATTTGGCTCTTTGCTTCTTGCTGGTTTCCTGTCCATAACAAGCTTCTATCATTGCATATTTCTATATTAAATGAGGTCTTGATTTCCTTCTTCTTTAAATATTTTCTAATAATTGCTTTACCTGAATTTTCAGCTGATGTGTTATATAAATCTATAAGTTTTATAAAAAAAAAGTTTTGTTGATTTACAGACTTTTTGTAGCACACCCGCTTACAGTGACAGCCCATAGAGATAGTCACTACTGGTAGCTGTTTTTTTAATATGGCATGTTTTAATTTTAATTTTAAAACTGCACCTTCTGGACCATCAGTGTTAGATGATGTGTTGTAGCAGATAGTGAAAAGGAAAATATGCTGAAAACATTTAAGGGTTTATGATTAAAGAAACGTAGATGGCGCCATTTCTTTGAAACTTTGTACAAAAACTTATAAAATAAATGGATAACTTTTTTCCAGATCAAATTGTCATTGGTTTTTTCGAAAATCAACCATGAATTTTGCACGTTACTTCCTTTACGCACTGTATATATGTAGATATGCAAGAACTGAGATCTTGGGTTTTAGCCATTGAAATTTTGATTAAAATTTCCACGGTTGCGTAAGCCTACCTCACTTGTCTCATTAATAAGTTTCAACCCTTTGTTCCCTTCGCATATTATTTCTCCAAAGTCTAACTGTTGGAGAACATATTTGGTGACTAATTGAAAGTGCTTGTGGTAACGGAGAGAATTTATCTTGACATTTTCCAACCGCTACGTTGACGTCAGAATCCTAGGTCGTGATATATTTATTCCAAAGAGGCATTAGTTATATCTGTACAACCCTAGTGCTGTTTAGTGGATTTCCAGATATAGTAAATCACTCGTTGGCACGAACCTTTACATCATACCTTTATTTAATTCACCAAAACAATACAACGCATTATGTAGGTGGCAGGGTTACCAAATATTTTTGAAGCACGCTTGCAATTAAATGTTGTTATTAGAGATATTAGGCTGAAGTGTAGGGTTCACCTTTAGTCCTTAAATTAAATTAGAAACTTAGTTACTCTTACAATAGAAATTCACCTTAAATAACAGCGATCAATCATTGTTAATTTGTAAGTCATGTTTTATAAACAAATAAAAATATTTGGAAGATTAAACGTGATAATATTTAACGTAGATGAAAATGTATTTGTGTCAAATTAGGGTTAGTTTCTTTTCTACTTTCGTTATTACGTTACATAATGTGAAGTTTGATTATTTTTATCAATTATCGTGTTTTACGAACTTTGTATAATAGAAAAAGTCTGGACGCAGCAAGTGCGTTATGGTAGTGAATTTTCATTAAAATGTTTTTAATAGCAAATATGTGTTTTTTTAAAGAAAGCAGGCATAAAATTTGGTTACCAGTATAACATATATAGTAAAAAAAACGTGCCATGTTTCATCACAATAATTTTATTGTTTGAAAATCTACAAAAATGTCCAGGTAAACTTAAAGTGTTCCCGACAAAACTCGTTTCTTGGTCAACCTTATAGGTTAATAGCAAATTGAGCTATTCAACTATGAAGCATTTCATCAAAATTCGCTACCATAACGCACTTGCTGCGTCCAGAATTTCTTTTCTTACAAACATGCAGTATATTTCGATGGAAAATGCAAAAAATCAATAACATAAGGCGTGTTAATATAATAATAAAAAAAGAAAAGAAAATTTGTACCACCAACGACTGTGATTGTAGAAATAATTTTTTAAGATGTAGCTCAAGACACCCTATAATTAATATATACATTTTTTGCATATCTTGTATAATAACGGATATATTGAGCCTTATTCATTTTTTACGAAAATTCGACAAAAAGTATATACCATTAAACGATAAACTCTATAGCTAAGGCTACTGCTTACAGCATCAGAGAAAGGGTCTATTTGAAATGAATTTTCTGGAAATATTTTAGTAAAATAAAGGACAATGACGGTTGAAACTGGGACTTCAGGGTTTTTGAAACATTCTTCTTGAGACATTTTATTTCTATAGCCCGTATTAGATCCAAGTTCTTTGCCTAAATGTTGTCAATTTTGACGTTTTGAGGAAAACCACAATCTATTTTTTTAAATGCCTATAACTTTTTTGTCTTTTGACCTACAGAGCTAAATTTACAGGTAACTTACCTGTAAGGATATAAACTTGCAAACCAAATTTAGGTGCCCTTATTTTGTTCCGGAGATATAATTTTTTTGTGAAAGAAAACACCAAATTTTCCGGGAAAACCTGGAGAGATTTTCCTGGCTAACCTACTTATCCAAGCCATTTCTACAGGGAAGGTACTCACGAAATTTAATCAAAATTGGCTTATTATTTTTTGAGTTATCGGTGTAATACATATATATATATATATATATATATATATATATATATATATATATATATATATATATATATATACACATATATATATATATATATATATATATATATATATATATATATATATATATATATATATATATATATATATATACACACAGGGTGGCGCATTAAAAACGAAACAGACCGATTTGCGTCCAGAGAAATTTTTTAAAGTAACGCTGAAACACGTCAATTTTAATACTGAGGGGGAAATGTTTTGACATAAAACTCAACTTTGTCACACCAACCCCTTAAGGGTGGTGATAACTACCTTATATTTTAAATAGGGAACATGGGTCGAGTGTTACATCATTTGAAATCCCCTTCTTTTCTGAATTCAACATACTAATTTTTTTGGAAGTTTTATCAACTCGTTTAAAAATTATTCACAGTTGGATTTGCAAGAACGTATTTCATTCATTGTGATAAGAAATGCACTCATTTTTCGTTAAAAAAACTAAAAAACAAAACGAAACGTTCCAAAATGTGTATTCAGTTAAGTAAGTGTTCAAATTGTTGACCACCAGCTTCCATACAAAAGTACAAATTTTGTTCAGAACGAGCGCTGAGATTTTGGAGCATTTGTGGAGTTGTTAGACGGCATTCTTCAACAAAGCGTCGTCGCAATTCTTCCAGAGACTCCAGTTCTCTTGCGTAAATTCTACTCTTTAAATGGCCCCATAGAAAGAAGTTTAAAGGAGTTAAATCCGATGATTTAGGGGGGCCACTCAATAGCATCTCTACGTTCAATCCATTGCTCTGGAAACTTTCTGTTCAAAAACTCCCTAACACTAACTTGTTGAAACACTAATTGATTTTCTTGATAGCGAACATCATTTTCAACAATGTTAATTAGTCGAGGGTAAACGATATCTTCTAGTAACTCCAAATACGTTTCGCCACTCAAATTGCCATCAAGAAAAATTGGTCTTTAAAAATGCCAGTCCAGACATTCAATTTCTGTGGAGTTTGAGTGTGGACTTCGTGAAAAATTCTTGGATTATTATCTGCCCAATACCGACAATTATAAAGATTGACTGTAGAGTTTAATAAAAAAAACCTCTGGACGCAGCAAGTGCGTTATGGCAGTGAATTTTCATAAAAATATTTTTAAATAGCAAATATGTGTGTTTTTTTAAAGAAAGCAGGCATCAAATTTAGTTACCAGTATAACCTATATAGTAAAAACAATGTACCATGTTTCATCAAAACAACTTTATTGTTTGAAAATGTACAAAAATATCCGAAAGTAAACTTAAATTGTTCCCGAAAAAACTGGTTTTCTGGTCAACCTTATAGGTTAATAGCAAATTGATTCAAAATTTGAAGCATTTAATGAAAATTCGCTACCATAACGCACTTGCTGCATCCCGAATTTCTTTTCTTACAAAGATGTATTATATTTCGATGGAAAATACAAAAATGCAATAACATAGGGCGTGTTCGATTAAAAAAATTCACTAAAAAAAAAGAAAATTTGAATCACCAACGACTTATGGGCCACCCTGTAATTGTGGAAATATTTTTTAAGATGTAGCTTAAGACACCCTACAATTAATGTATACAACTTTTTTTCGTAACTTGCATAATAACGGATATATTGCGCTTTAATGATTTTTTACGATAATTCGACAAAAATGATATTGACCATTAAACGATAAACTCTATAGCCAACACTACTGCTAAAGTATCAGAGAAAGGGTCTATTTGAAATGAATTTTCTGGGAATATTTTAGTAAAATGAAGGACAATGACGATTGAAACTAAGAGCTCAGGCTTTGTAAAACATTATTCTTGAGACATTTTCCTTCCATAGATCATATTAATTTCAGGTTCATTGCCTAAATATTAACAATTTTGACGTTTAAAATCGCGACTTTGACGTTTTGAGGAAAACCCAAATTTATTTTTCTTTAAATGCCTGTAACTTTTTTGTCCTTTAACCGACAGCGCTAAATTTTGGTAGGTAGCTTACATATAACGATATAAACCCGTGTACCAAATTTAGTTGCCCTTACTTTGTTAATTCCGGAGATATAAATTTTTTTCGATTTTTTTCGAAAGAAAACACAAAATTTTCCGGGAAAACCTCGGCGGATTTTCCTGGCTAACGAACTTATCCAAGCCACTCGCGAAAGGAAGGTACTCACCAAATTTTATCAAAATCGGTCCATTATTTTTTTAGTTATAGGTGTGACACTTAAATATATAAACATATATATATATATATATATATATATATATATATATATATATATATATATATATATATATATATATATATATATATATATATATAAACATATAAAGTCTGAAACCGACCTCGGATTTGGGTTCCAGGTGTCCTAAATAGCGCTCATTTGAAGAAATTTTACAAAATTCAAAAGTCGAGATCTCCTCATTAGTGAATTTTTTTTAAGAAAATTCACTAAAACGTACACTCGTCTAAGAAACAGATATTGAACAGAAAGTTTCCGTTATCAGCTATTCGTGCAGTCATAACTTCACAAAACTCCAGCCGCCGATCAAAATCATCTTTATTCAGTTGTTGTACAAGATGAATTTTATACGGGTGAAATTTATGATGCTTCAATATTCGCTTAATAGGTCTTCTTTTGATGATTCAAACAGTGGCCAATTTTCTCGTGCTCAAAGTTGGGTCTCCAGCAATCTGTCCTAAAATTTCAATTTCAGTAGTCTCATTTCTAACCGGAAATTCACTTCAGAATCCCGTTTTTTGTTGGTTACTGAACCACTTTGTTGAAACTTTGCAACTAACTCCAAAATGTATTTTCTGTTAACATGTCGGTTCGGATGTCGTTCATTAAACAAATTTGCGGTACGGTTGGCACAGTCATCGTTTTTGAAAAAAAAGAGTAATTATTTCAACTCTTTCTTTGACAGAATACACCATTGTGACATTAATTTTCGGTAGTACTATCAAGTATCAAACCAACAAAACATTGACTATCAGCACATTTCTTATCGGAATGAGTGAAATGCGTTTTTGCATCTTCAACTGTGAATAATTTTCAAACGAGTTAATGAAACTTCCAAAAAAATTAGTGTGCTGAATTCATAAAAGAAAGAGCTTTCAAATGATGTAACACTCTACCCATGTTCCCTATTTAAAATATAAGGGTTGTTATCACCACCTTTAAGGGGTTGATGTGACAAAGTTGAGTTTTATGTCAAAACATGTCCCCCTCAATATTAAAATTGACGTATTTCAGCGTTTCTTAAAAAAAATCTCTGGACGCAAATCGGTCTATAAATATAAATAAATTCAGACCTTGCTTTTGGGTTCTAGGAGCCCTACATTGCGCTCAGGTGAAGAAATTTTTGTCTCACCATCGATATCTTATTGGCGAATCTTTTTAATAAAAAAAATAGCTAAAAATAAAAGGAAACCGTGTCTAATTGAGAACCTCCTTATTGTCTTTGAAGTCTGTTAATAATATTAATTATCTACTTGGTATACGCACTTTTTCTCTATTTGAACTTTCAAGTTGAGTCGTGATATATGCACATAATCAAATATATAATTAATTACGTGTGCATTCATCAACTTCACGCTAAAATGATTTTTTATGTGCGCTTTCCGTTTCTCTGATGACTCAGAGCAGGTCTAGGTAACAGTCTTGTTTAAATTTACTTTTCCGGTAAGTTTTCTTCCTTGCATGAGTCACGATTTGTGATTACTGAAATCGAATATATTTGCATTTCTATGATAAAACCTGCTGAACTATTATGTAAAAAATGGTAACGTTCGTTTCAGTCTAATTATTTTTCTAATTTATGCGCTGCCGTAAAAACCAAACATCCTAAAGACACAATTTTCAATGAAGGTTGAATTCAGATTAGTTTGTGCAGATTTTTTATAATCTGATTTGTTCCTAATAATGATAAAAAATGTCTATGCCTACCGAATTGACATTAAGAAATATCTGCTGATACTAAATTTGGCAAATAAGGTGGTGATAATAAATCCGCTGAAATAGTCTTGCGGACAGAAGCTTTATTCTGTAATAGTATATTTACGCTAACAAACACTACACTAATATTTTTTCTTACTATATGTGGTATCTTAGGCCGTACGCAGAACTTCTTACTGTTTTTTTCTTCGGAGGACTGATTTAATTAGGTTAGCTAACAGAACCTTGTGGAACACGAGTATTAATTCAACTGTTGAAACACCATAGACAACAACTATTTTTCTGAATGGGAATATTGTTCCTATAACTGGGGTGCCGATCCAAAATCAACTTTGTCCCACCTAGATTCTATTCAGAAACGAGCTGTCTGCCTTATAGGCGAATCATATAGTACAGTCACTTTCACTTCTCTCGAGCACAGGAGAAAGCTTGAAGATAGAGGCATATTCCCTAGTAACTGGAAAACTGCTCGAGTACAACCCGCCCCCAAGAAAGAATCCAAAGCGCTTCCGAATTACTAAAATTTATTGAAAAACACAGTCTAATCCACGACAGGCAGTATGGATTCCGTCAGCGCAGATCAACTGCCGACCTCCTTTCCTTTGTCACCCATTCTTGGAACAAGTGTATGGAACTACACGGTGAATCCCAGATTGTCGCTCTAGACATATCCAATGCATTCGACCAGGCCTGGCACGCAGCGCTGCTTAATAAACTTCCGGCCTATGGCCTACCACCAAAACTCTATACCTGGACAGCAAATTTCCTCTCCAACCGGAGAATTTCTGTTGTCGTGGATGGCCATTCCTCTAAACTGTATCCAATTAATGCAGGAGTTCCTCAAGGTTTAGCTTTAGTCCCTACTTTGTTTCTTCTCTACATCAATGACCTCCTCTCTAGCACATCCAACCCAGTTCACAGTTACGCGGACGACAGCACCGTCCACTCAAATATACAATATTCTAAGCCTGTCTCTTTAGCCCAATTAGATGAGGATCGCAGACTCATGGAGGGTTCTATCTCCGTGGATCTCCAAAAAATATTAGACTCTGGAAGTAGAAACCTTGTACAATTCAACCGCACCAAATCACAGTCTTGCTTTCTTTCTCATAAGAGATATACAAGCCCTAGACCCATCACAATGAACAACCAAGTTATTCAAAGTAATGAGTCATTTTCACTTGTTGGCATTTCTGTGGATCGAAATTTGAATTGGCATCAACATGTCACATCAATTGCAGAAGCGGCTGCTAAGAAATTAGGTTTCCTCTTCCGGGCTCGCAAATACTTTTCACCAGCTAATCTCTATACCTTATATACTTCACAAATAAGACCAAACCTCGAATACTGCTCCCACATCTGGGGTGCTGCTGCCGCATCTACACTCGCTATCCTGGACTCCATTCAGAAGAGAGCTATACGTCTCATCAAAGACCCTACCCTCACCCAAAGGCTGCCATTCCTTGCCCACCGACGTGCCGTTGGTGACCTCTCTCTCTCTCTCTCTCTCTCTCTCTCTCTCTCTCTCTCTCTCTCTCTCTCCTCTCTCTCTCTCTCTCTCTCTCTCTCTCTCTCTCTCTCTCTCTCTCTCTCTCTCTCTCTCTCTCTCTCTCTCTCTCTCTCTCTCTCTCTCTCTCTCTCTCTCTCTCTCTCTCTCTCTCTCTCTCTCTCTCTCTCTCTCTCTCTCTCTCTCTCTTTTACAGATATCTGCACGGGCAGTGCTCAGATGAGCTTTTTTCCATAATTTCTCCACCTGCTGCCCCCAACAGATCTACCAGCGAAACAGAGCGAATGCACCCTTTTACTGTCCAGGTCACTAGACATAAAACATCTTGTTATGCCCGCTCTTTTGTACCGAGGACTTCCAAGTTGTGGAATTCCTTGCCGGCACATGTTTTTCCTTCTCCTCCGAACCTTCAAGTCGAGAATTAACAAGTTGTCTCTTTCCTCCTTGTCGACACCCACGGTACGATAGTATTTAGGCTGTAAGCCCTCGTGGTGTGTTGTTGAAGTAAAATAGTAATAAAAAAATATTGCTTTAAACTGAAGGAAACGAAAATTCAATGAGATAATGTTTTGATAAAACAAAATTTAAAAAGTGCACACCAGTTAAAATTTTTCCTTATTAGAGAGAAAGGAAAATACTCTTACCAGGTATTCCGATTTTTTGGAAAGTCAGTATAAACACGTTAAGGTGACTCAGGGCAACCCAAGTATCCAAATGTGTGCATAATAGTACAGAAATCGTGTTATTGAAATTATCATTTGTTACCACAAAAACTAATTTTAATGCATATTAATATTATTTTATTTTACTTAAGTGATATGAAAGGAAATTTTCTTATCTATTGAAAAAAATTATTTCACCACTGTTACTATTAGTTCAAGAATGTAAATGGCATGGTAACAAGGTAATTTGCTAGATAAAGTATCATTTTTATCTATGCAAAATTTGTTTTTCTAAAAACTATGTTTGCAAAGTTGAGTCATCTTTGTCGTAAAATTTATCAAAGGTTAGTGAATTTATATTTTAAAAGTCTGGACGCAGCAAGTGCATTATGGTAGTGAGTTTTCATAAAAACGTTTTTAATGTTATTTTTTTAATGAAAGACATAAAATTTGGTAGATAGTATAACCTTTATAGTAGAAACCATTTATCATATTTCATCAAAATAGGTTTATTGTTTGAGTACACAAGTTTTACCGAAGAAGCTGGTCGCACTTTCCTGGCCAACGAACTCATATCGAGGCAAATTACACAAAACCTACAGCTGTCAAGATATATCGATTCACAAAAAACTTTTTGACAGAAATTAAAAGACTGTTTATATGTAAATTTTTAAACAATTTTTTTTGAGAAAATTGACCATTTTTTAACAAAAATTGGCTAAGTAATCTTTCACAAAAGGTATAAAAAAATGTGTTTACGAAAATTTTCACACGAATTTTTTTTAATGAAAATTCGAAAACAACTACATATTTCAATCGAATTCGCAAACATCTTTTTTCCCAACCTTTCATCAAAAAAAAAAAAAGAGAAAAATTATTTTTGCAGAAACAACAAAATGCTGGAAAAAACTAACAAATTATTTTTGTACGAAAATTTGCTGAAAAAAAAATTAAATTCAAATTATATACCTAACTGGTAATTATAATTGAAAAAAAAAGATGTAATAAAGTTGTTTCTTTCAACTTTACACGGAAATTTGAGTGGTGGTAGTAGTAAAGAAAACTACAAAAACTACAAAAGAAAAAATACTCATGTTTTTATTGTCACAAGCTGTCAGAAATAAAAATAGTATTTATGTCTATCACTTTGAAGTTTCATTTAACATTTGTGAAAACAATTTATCAACTGCTTAACTTATATTATGAAAAAGTCTGGACGCAGCAAGTGCGTTATGAGAGTGAATTTTAATTAAAATGTTTTAAATAGCAAATATGAGTTTTTTTTTAAGAAAGCAGGCATCAAATTTGGTTGCCAGTGTATAATATATATTGGAAACAATGTACCATATTTTATCAAAATAACTTTATTGTTTGAAAATGTACAAAAATTTTTCGAAAATAAGCTTAAAATATTCCCGAAAAAAGTAGTTTCCTGGCCAACGAATCTTATAGGTTAATAGCAAATTGATCTATTCAAATTTAAGGCATTCGATTAAAATTTGCTACCATAACGCACTCGCTGAGTCCCGAATTAATTTTCTTACAAAGATGCATTATAATTTCGTGGTCGAAATTCCATACAATTAAGGTCAGCTCAGAACTGACACTGACCGGGGGAATTCGACTGCCTAATTAAAACAAAGCAATGTTTAATCTATTTAAACTGAGCAGATTTTCCTGGCTAACGAACTTATCCAAGCCACTTGCACAATGAAGGTACTCGCCAAATTCGATCAAAATCGGCACATTATTTTTTGAGTTAAGGGTGTGATACATACATATATATATATATATATATATATATATATATATATATATATATATATATATATATATATATATATATATATATATATATATATATATATATATATATATATATATATAAACATATAAAAATTTAAACCGACCCCGGGTATGTGTTCTCGGGGTCCTAATTAGTGCTCATTTGAAGGAATTTTTTGAAAATTAAAAAGTTGGGATATCCTTATTAGTGAATTTTTTTAAGAAAATTTACTGAAATGTAAACATAGATAATCCTAATCAAATTATTTTTCTTCTTTTAGTGAATTTTCTTAGGAAAAATTCATTAATGGGGAGATTCCGAATTTTGAAAACTTTTTTTTCAAATGAGCGCGAACTAGGACCCCTAGAACTCATATATTGGTTCAATTTCCATTTTCATATGTTTGGGTTTTCTTTTGGAAAAAAAATTTATTTCCAAAAATAAAAAAGTTATGGTAATCAAATTTGGTACACAAGTTTATGACATTAAAAGGAAACTATGTTCCAAAATTTAGTTTCTATGTCACAGCAAAAAAAGTTATAGAAAATGTTTGGTGCCAGATCATCTTTATGAAAATTCACTACTATAGCAATTGCTGCGCCCAGAATGTTTTGTATCAAAGTTAATTTAGATATTTTAATATTTTTCTTGTAAAATGCGCTAGATAGTACCATAATCATCTGATCGGGAAAAAAAACTGAAAATTTTCTTTTTCGGACTTATCCCTACATGAGTCATGGTATGGAATCATAAATACAAACCTAAAGACTATTTTTCTGGCTTCCTAAATGGTTGTTTTTTTCTCTGTAACAGGTTTCACTACTCGACACCTTCATCAGACAGGAGAAACTTGTAAATATTTCCAAACCTAGAGTCTTTAGGTATAGGGAGTGTTACGCAAAAGTTCAAGCAGAGGGCGTGCCATTTACTTGTGAAACATAAAATACAGGGTGTTCCATTGAAAAAAATTAGTTACGGCAGTTAGAATTTTTCGAATTCAGTCACTTTTTGAGAGTGTGAATACGCCATTTTCTTGATACTCTATTGCCAAAAACGCGGTATCACAATTTGTGATACATGCCAAAAACGTGAAAAGTCGCAAACAATTAGAACAACTCGAAAACTTTGAACAATGTCAGTTTTGTTTTCCCTACAAGCGTTCGATGGAAAATTGAATAATATAACGGATGTGCTATTAAAAAAAAAATAGATAATTTGTATTACCAGCGGCTCATGGGCCATGCTGTAATTGTCAAAATATTTTTATAGGCTGCAGCTCAAGACTCCACATAATTAACGTATATCCATAAGTGAATTTTCTGCAAATATTTTAGTAAAATGAAGGACAATGACTGTTGAATCTGAAACTTAAGGTTTTGTAAAACACACTTCCTGCCACATTTTGTCTATATAACCCGTATTCATTTCAGGTTCTTTCCCTAAAAGTTGCAAATTTTGAAGTTTCAAATAGCGACTTTGACGTTTTAAGAAGAAAAACTGTAAAATTTTCAAAGTAATTCTTCTGTTACTTCTAGACCTTTACAGCCAAAAACTTCCTCCTTGTCTGTAGTATACAACTTATGTTATTATCGACACAAAATATATTGGTTTTGTGCGTTTGTCTGATCATCAGTAGCACGCACAAAAACTCATTAAAAACAAGAAGCAGATTTAATTAATTTATATAGCTAGCTATCGGTTAATTATTTTTCAACTGCTGTTTCGGCTAATTAAAGCCATTCTCAGGGGTAGCTTTCTAATTTTTAAAAAGATTCCTAAACAAAGTGAAGATTGTAACTTGTGATGAGCACTGATACGTACACTTGGAGAAACCAAATCACCAAAACATAATTTTAAAAAAATCTAACGATGGCTTCACTAACCGAATTAGCATCATCAGAGGCTGAAATATTCTGAAGACCCTCAAACCATACAAATAATCGCCAAAGCGTAATTATCATCCACTATCACCATCAATTTCTAACAATAACAACGAAGAACAAACTGAAAAACATATTCAATACTCCATAGGAAAAAAATTCAAAAAAGAAATAAAACATAAAAGAGACTGACTGACCAAATAGACGACATAATGTCCAAGTTCATTTCTTTACTCATGTGACTCTTTTAAACCTAATTTTTAGGGGAACATTAATCCAGTTGGGCTGACGTGACTTGGACAGGTTGTGTCTTTACAAATAAGAAAACTATTCAAAGAAATTTGGTACGCCAGTTTCTAGTATTAAGCTTATCCTACGTACCAAAATTGAGACCTCTAAGTCAAAATGTAAAGAAGTTCTAGGCATGTGAAAACAAAATAGGCGACCCGTGAAGAGCACAAGACCCTCGAACCATACAAATAATCGCCAAAGCTTAATTATCATCCACTATCACCATCAATTCCTAACAATAGCAACGAAGGACAAACTGAAAAGAAAATCCAATACTTGATAGGACAAAAATTTAAAAAAGAAGTAAAACGTAAAAGAGACTGCCTGGCAAAATAGAGGACATAATGGCCAAGTTCATTTCTTTGCTCGTGTGACTCTTTTAAACCTAATTTTTAGGGGAACATTAATCCAGTTGGGCTGACGTGACTTGGACAAGTTCATTAGCGAGGGGAATTGGACCGGCTTTCCGGAAATTTTTGATTTTCTGTCGAAAAATGTTTGTATCTTTACAAATAACAAAACTATTACAAAGAAATTTGGTACGCCAGTTTCTAGTATTAAGCTTATCGTACGTACCAGAATTGAGGCCTCTAAGTTAAAATATGAAGAAGTTATAGGCATATGAAAACAAAATTGGGCGACCCGTGAAGAGCACAAGGCCAATATATTTTGTGTGTCTAACAAAATCTATTGAATATTACAAAGTTTGAGTTAAGAAATAGTAGAAAAAAGGTTTTTTTTTAATTTTATAGTTGTTCTAAAAACGTCAAAGTTGCGATTTGAAACGTCAAAATTGGTAATTTTTTGACAACGATTAGGAACGGATAGGGGTTATGTAGAAAAAATTTCGTAATAAGTGTGTTTTACAAAACATTAAGTTTCTGCTTCAACCGTCATTGTCCTTCGTTTTACTAAAACACTTAATTAATTTTGTGTAACATTACATACTTTTGTAAAGAAAATGGGTAATTGCCGCGTCCAGACTTTTTTAATATGGATATTTCTCGACAAAAGATATGTGATTTTTATCTCCTAAAATCATAGTAACAATATAGTATAGAAAAGAAATCTCTTAATACATCTTTTATAAAATGCAGCCAGTGTTTAAACGAAAAGTAATTACCAGTTATCGCTTTTTATGTAACGCAACTTTTTTTGCAGTAACGACTATAATATTGGAAACATCAGAGTTGCCTCATTAGTGAAGTCAGCATGACGGACTGTAACGAAATTAAAAACAACAATGATGATTAATGATGTTAGACTCGCTCGAACGATCCTGATGGTGAAATAATAAGACCACGAATTAAAAAAGAAAATTAGTGCAATGTTTATGAAGTTGGACAGGTCAGCGTCTTAAACCACCTAATATACTAGCTAAAAACGAAACTGATTAAAAATTTTAAAAAGTCTGGACGCAGCAAGTGCGTTATGGTAGTGAATTTTTATAGAACTGATCGGGCACTAAATATTTTACTATCACTTTTTTCCTTATAAGATAGAACTCTAAGTTTTGGCGTATAGTTTATCTTTTATATTTCAAACGTACCTTCTAATTTTAGTCACCATAGCTTTTTTACTTTCCGAGAAAAAAAAATCCCTACAGAAAACTCCTGGAAAACCAGGTACGATCTTTCTGGCTAACGAACTTCCAAGCCACTTATAAAAGAAACGTACATGCCAAATGTTATCGAAATTGGCCCATTATTTTCTGAGTTATCGGTGTGAAACACACACACACACACACACACACACACACACACACACACATATATATATATATATATATATATATATATATATATATATATATATATATATATATATATATATTTATATATATATATATATATATATATATATATATATATATATATATATATATATATATATATATATATATATATATATATATATATATATATACATATATATATATATATATATATATATATATATATATATATATATAACTCCTCTTCCTCACAGAAACTCAAATCAGTACCAAAACAGCCACTAATCACCTTAATTTCCCGGGGTATGAGCTCATTACTTCCTTTAGATTGCATGGAGGCGTGTGCGCGTACGTCCGTATCAATCTACCCTGCACCAGACTCCATAATTTAGAAGCTGGAAGAAAAGACATACTATGGATAAAACTCTAGCTCAGGGATGATTATTCATTTATTGCATTTACCGGTCACCTTCTGAGAGCAACTTTGTCAAGCTCTTTGACTACCTTTCTGAAAAAACCGACCATCTGATTTCTGAATATCCTTCCTCCGAGGTCACTATTCCTGATGAGTTCAATGTCCATAATAAGGAATGGCTGTGATCTTCAAAAACCGATCCACAAGGAAGAGCAGCGGAGGCCTTTTCAGTCAGCAATTCTTTAGACAATATGGTTCAGCAACCTACTTACTTTCCTCGCATCTCAACACACAGCTCAAATCCCTTGGATCTCCTTCTTACTACAAATCCTGACAGCTATAAGATATTAGTCACCGCCCCCCTGGTCTCTCAGACCGCGACATGGTCACTGCTTCCTGTGCAATGGAACCCGAGGTCACACAGTCATCACACCCACGTATCGTTTGGAACTCCGCGAACTGGAACGAAATGCGAGATTACTTTTCCTCATTTCCATGGGCGTCTGTCTGCTTCTCTCATCCTGACCCATCTGATATCTCACAAAAAGTCACCGAAATTATCCAAGCTGGCATGGAATTATTTATTCCACGTACACAGAAAACCTCTGCAGCCACTCAAAAGCCCTGGTTCTCTAAATCCTGTGACAAGACCAGACTTGACGTCTCATCGGTGACCCTACCCTCACCCAAAGACTGCCCACCGACGTGCCGTTGGTGACCTCTCTCTCTCTTTTATAGATATCTGCACGAGCACTGCTCAGAGTATCTTTCTTTCATAGTTCCTCCACCTGCTGCTCCCAACAGATCTACCAGGGGAACAGAGCGAATGCACCCTTTTACTGTCCAGGTCACCAGACATAGAACATCTTGTTATGCCCGCTATTTTGTCCCGAGGACTTCCACGTTGTGGAATTCCTTGCCGGCACATGTTTTTCCTTCTCCCCCGAACCTCCAAACCTTCAAGTCCAGAATTAACAAGTTCCCTCTTTCCTCCTTGTCGACACCCACGGTACGATAGTATTTAGGCTGTAAGCCCTCGTGGTGTGTTGTTGGAATAAAAAAATAAAAAATTACCGGAAGTGCCAAAAACTTGAAAATGTTTTAAAAAGGTAGGCACTGACCATTGTAAATTTCAAAATCACACTGTACGTACTTTTCCATATATCGATCGCGGCCTTCCCGGTATGACACATTTATATATATATATATATATATATATATATATATATATATATATATATATATATATATATATATATATATATATATATATATATATATATATATAGGCATGTATGTATCACACATATAACTAAAAAATAATGGGCCGACCCGAGTTTGTGATAGGCCCTTTTTCCAGTAAGCCACATATATATACGATTACATAGATTATTAATTTGGCTAGTCAATGCGCTGATTTTAAAATGTTTACCTATAGAAAAAAAAATCTCGGAACGCAGCAAGTGCCTTATGGTAGTGAATTTTCATAAAACTATTTTTTAATAGCAATAATGTGTTTTTTTAAGAAAGCATGCATCAAATTTGGTTACCAGTATAATCTATATAGTAAAAACAATGTGCCATGTTTCATCAAAATAACTTTATTGTTTGAAAATGTAAAAAAATTTCCGAAAGTAAACTTAAAGTGTTCCCGAAAAAACTCGTTTTTTGGTCAACCTTATAGGTTAATAGCAAATTGAGCTATTCAAATATTAAGCATTTGATCAAAATTCGCTACCATAACGCACTTACTGCGTCCAGAATTTTTGTTCTTACAAGCATGCATGATGATATTTCGATGGAAAATGCAAAAATGCAATAACATAAGGCGTGTTTGATTAAAAAAAAAAGAAAATTTGTATCACCAACGACTTATGGGCCACCTTGTAATTGTAGAAATAATTTTTTAAGATGTAGCTCAAGACACCCTATAATTAATATATACAATTTTTTTTCATATCTGGTATAATAACAGATATATTGAGCTTTATTGATTTTTTTACGAAAATTCTACAAAAATTATATACTATTAAAGATAAACTCTATAGCTAAGACTACTGCCAAGCGTCAGAGAAAGGGTCTATTTGAAATGAATTTTCTGGAAACATTTTATTAAAATGAAGGACAATGACGGTTGAAACTAAGACTTCAGGGTTTGTAAAACATTCTTCTTGACATTTTATTTCCATAGCCCGTATTAGATTCAAGTTCTTTTCCTAAATGTTGCCAATTTTGACGTTTATTTCGCAACTTTTATTTTTGTTTAAATGCCTATAATTTTTTTGTCTTTTGACCTACAGAGCTAAATTTTGGTAGGTAACTTGCCTATAATGATATAAACCCGCGTGTAAAATTTGGTTGCCCTTACTTTGTTAATTTTGGAGATATAATTTTTTTTCGAAAGAAAACACAAAATTTTCCGGGAAAACCTCGTCGGATTTTCCTGGCTAACGAACATATCCAAGCCACTTGCAAAAGGAAGGTACTCACCAATTTTGACGTTTAAAGTCGCGATTTTGACGTTTTGAGGAGAACCCAAATTTATTTTTCTTTGAATGCCTGTAACTTTTTTGTCCTTTAACCTACGGAGCTAAATTTTGGTAGGTAACTTGCCTCTAATGATATAAACCCGCGTATGAAATGGTTGCCCTTACTTTGTTAATTTTGGAGATATAAATTTTTTTCGATTTTTTTCGAAAGAAAACACAAAATTTTCCGGGAAAACCTCGGCGGATTTTCCTGGCTAACGAACTTATCCAAGCGACTTGTGAAAGGAAGGTATGTGCCAAATTTTATCAAAATCGGTCCATTATTTTTTAAGTTATAGGTGTGACACAAATATATATATATATATATATATATATATATATATATATATATATATATATATATATATATATATATATATATATATATATATATATATATATATATATATAAACATATAAAGTCTGAAACTGACCTCGGATTTGGGTTCCGGGGGTCCTAGATAGCGCTCATTTGAAGAAATTTTTTCAAAATTCGAAAGTCGAGATCTCCTCATTAGTGAATTTTTTTTAAAGAAAATTCACTAAAAGTATGGCCATTAAAATTGTATAAAATAGCTAAGTATATGGTACAAAATAGGTAACTGCATTGAGTTGATTCGTTAGCGCAACATATTGATCCTTTCTAAACTTTAAATCATAAAAAATATTTTTCCATTAACACTACATTACACTCTATTCATGTTTTTCATGCAGTCGTAGGCATATTGTCATTCATTTCATTTTCAGTTCCTTTTTTAGGATAATGCATATTGATGGAAAAAATCTATTACCGAGGGACCCTTCATATCAATTGAATTGTGCCTGTCAAACGCTTCAAACACTGAGGGTTTCCTAATTATATGTTTGACGATACATTGGCCGACCATGTGGACAAAGAAAATCACAAAAAGCATGCGCAAGCTACCTAAATGCATAGCATACGAGGGGTAAATTGGAAAGTTTTGCATGTCCTTTGTTTGGTACACCATTATTTCCCCTTGTCATAAGGTCTGGAATTGCAGAGGTTTTGAAGCCGGATTATTAACTTGAGTTATGATTACTGCCTCAACCCCGCTGGTGAAAACGTGTTGGGTAGCTTCGAAAGCATTGACAGGACTGTATTCGTTAAAATTCCTGCTTTGCTCCCAAGAAAGACCATGTCCGATTTATCTAGTAATTTATCTCTATATGGTTTCAACGGAATGCTTGAAAGACTACACTAATGTATTGGAACAAAGTTTGGGGTTTTACTATAATGAATTTAAATTATATTAAGGCTGCTTTGAATATTTGAACACCATCCACGAAACTGGTGTTATAAATCGAAGATGAAATACTGGTAAATTAACACACACGTTATTGATACAGCAAAAAGGTCTGGTGTAAATCATAAAAAAAGCCTCGGCGCAGCAAGTGTGTTATGGTAGTGAAGTTTCATAATCATCTTTCTAATCCTGCAAATTAAAAAAATACATTTTGTCACTTCCGGTTCTACTAGAAATGACGCATGACATTGTTGTTTCAGATGAAACATCATGTATATTATTTAATTTTTGGATATCCCTTTTAAAGATAGTAGGTAGACATATAAATAATTATACCCTTACAACAACCCAAGCTCTAAAAACGACTTTAGGTATACATGTTAATATTATACCAACCCAATTAACTGTTATATTAAACCAAAAAAAAAGAAATATGCAAAATGTCTAAAAAATCATTCTAAAAATTTAATAAAAAACAATTGGAAATAAAAAACTTTCAGAAAGGATTCTTCATAGCGAAAACTAAGTTAAAATGTATGCATGATCACACTTGGAGAACCCAAATCACCAGAACACATTTTGAAAAACCCGAGGATCATTTCAATAACCAAGTGTATTGCTTTCCTAGTAGAGAAATTAATTAGCAAACGGAAAATAAGGATAAAGTTGGCGGAATCAACGAATTTTAGAAGAGAGCAAGCCAAAAAAACTTTGTTTGCTTACCCTTTGAACCTCTAATCAGGAATTGGTCTAGATAGCATTAAAAAAAGCCAATTTTCAACTAACATTTTCGTAAAAAATATTTAAATAAACTTGCTAGGTAACCAAAAAGACAAGGATATTACGGCCAAAATGTCGGGAATTTATGAAATAAGTTGTAAAGATTGTGATCTTAAATACGTCGGACAAACAAAAAGATCTATTGGAATTAGATTCGAAGAACATTTAGCACAATTAAGATACGGTACTATAAATAAATATTCCGTCGCCCGACATATTTGGGATAATAATCACCACGTTAATGAGGAGTATCTAAAATTAATAAAAATGTTAGACAACCAGGACAGCTAAACGCCTTCTAAAGTATATATATATATATATATATATATATATATATATATATATATATATATATATATATATATATATATATTGTTAATATAGTAATAATAACAAGTGTATGAATCTCGCTCCACCGCCTATGGGTAGTCTCCTGATAGATTACTTTACAAAATAAACACCGGCAGAAGCACGTCCGATAGATAATAAAAGAATACAGATATTTCCGCCAAACGAAATATGTTAATTTTGGTGTCGTTGAACCTCGCTAAAAAATTTAGTGACCGACTACCTGCAGAAGAATATAAATATAGTTGTGGGTATAAAATATTTAGAATTATTCATCCTCTGATGATGCTTGGTTAGTGAAACGATCGTCAGGTTGTTTTTAATGTGTGATGATGATTTGGGTTCTCCAAGTGAGCTTATCAGTGCTCATCACAGGTTTCTATCGTCACTTAGTAATTCGTGATCCTATACATAAACCCAGATGCCGATATGCCGAGATATACCAAAATTAGGGTTACAAAACATATTTTATTTATTTATTAGGTAAAGGTGGCTTTGACTTCGTGAATATAGAAGTAAATAAAAATTAAAAAATAGTGAATTTTCATAAAAATGATTTTAATAGCTAACATGTTTTTTTAAGAAAGCAGGCATCAATCTATATAGTAAAAACAGTATGCCATGTTTCATCAAAATAACTTTATTGTTTGAAAATGTACAAAAATTTCCGAAAGTAAACTTAAATTCTTCCCGAAAAAACTGGTTTCCTGGTCAACCTTAAAGGTTAATAGCAAATTGCGCTATTCAAATTTGAAGCATTTAATGAAAATTCGCTACCATAACGCGTCCCGAATTTCTTTTCTTACAAAGATGTATTATATTTCGATGAAAAATGCAAAAATGCAATAAACATAGGGCGTGTTCGATTAAAAAAAATATTTGAATCACCAACGACTTATGGGCCATCCGGTATTGTGTAAATATTTTTTAAGATGTAGCTTAAGACACCCTATAATTAATGTATATCATTTTTTTTCGTAACTTGCATAATAACGGATATATTGAGCTTTAATGATTTTTTACGAAAATTTGACAAAAATGTTATACCATTAAACGATAAACTCTATAGCCAACATTACTGCCAAAGCATCAGAGAAAGGGTGTATTTTAAATTAATATTCTGGGAATATTTTAGTAAAATGAAGGACAATGACGATTGAAACTAAGAGTTCAGACTTTGTAAAGCATTCTTCTTGAGACATTTTCTTTCCATAGCTGATATTAATTTCAGGTTCATTGCCTGAATATTACCAATTTTGACGTTTGAAATCGCGACTTTGACGTTTTGAGGAAAACCCAAATTTATTTTTCTTTAAATGCCTGTAACTTTTTTGTCCTTTAACCTACAGAGCTAATTTTTAGCTTACCTATGATGATATGAACCGGCGTACCAAATTTGGTTGCCCTTGCTTTGTTAATTCCGGTGATATAAATTTTTATCGAATGAAAACTCAAAATTTTCCCGGAAAACCTCGTCCGATTTTCCTGACTAACGTATCCAAGCCATTTACAAAAGAAAGGTATGTGCCAAATTTTATCAAAATCGCCAGATTATTTTTTGAGTTATCGGTTTCAAATGATGTAACACTCGACCCATGTTTTCTATTTAAAATGTAAGGCTCGTTATCATCACACTTAAGGGGTTGATGTGACAAAGTTGAGTTTTATGTCAAAACATGTCCCCCTCAATATTAAAATTGACGCGTTTCAGCGTTTCTTAAAAAAAAAATATCTGGACGCAAATCGGTCTGTTTCGTTTTCAATGCGCCAGCCTGTGTATATATATATATATATATATATATATATATATATATATATATATATATATATATATATATATATATAAACATATAAAAATTGAAACTGACCCCGCATATGGGTTCTAGGGGTCCTAGTTCGCGCTCATTTGCAAAAAATTTTTCAAAATTCAAAAGTCGAGATCTCCCCAATAGTGAATTTTTTCTACAAATGTTCACTAATAGTGTTACTAGTAGAGAGTTGAGATTAAAGTTTTGTTGAACTAATATTATTTTAAATGAAAATAGACAGTAATGAATATATTATTATGTATTAAAGGAACAAGAGTTGTTTAAAAAATTAAAAGATTGTCTGGTAGAAAAGCCTCTAATTCTTGTTCCTTTAATCATGTCAAACCCAGACGTATTGACGTTTATAAATTATACTATGTATTTGAGATTTGTGCAAAATCGTTTAAAATGAGGTTAGTTTTCCCCGCCAATGTTAGATGGCGTTGTATAGCAGAAATGTTTACACTGCAGCTGTCCTAAAAGAGGGTATGTCAATAGTTTAAGCTGCTGCCAAAACTGCAGAAAGTGTATATTTCTAATGTATTTTCTGCAGATATTTTGATCACATCAATAAAAATAGCTGTTGAAACACACTTCTTGCAACATATGTTGCCCGTAACCCTCATTCGTTTCATAAACTTTGTTTTAGAACCATCAAATCGTCACTTAGACGCTTTTAGAAAAGACGTTAAAATTTTCAAAGTATTGGTTTGGTCCTTGGTGACCTTTTTGCACAAAAAAAAACTCAGTCTTCGTCAGTTGGTCTTGCGTCCTCTTTTAGTGTATTTTCGGACTCTAAGGTGATCAACAGGTTTTAAATGCTTATAGTTTTTTTTACCTTAGAGATCTACATTTTGGCATATAGCATACGTCGTATAGGAGTCATTTGCCTACCAAATTTTGTCACAATAGATTTGCTATTTTTGGAGACACGAACGTTTTTCAAGAGAAAGAAATTTTTCAAAGAAAACGCGGTATAATTTTCCTTTCTAACGAACCTCTCCCAGTCATTTTTATTAAATAGGTTTACTATTTCTCGAAATATCGTGGTTATATATATATATATATATATATATATATATATATATATATATATATATATATATATATATATATATACAGGCTGGCGCATTGAAAACGAAACAGACCGATTTGCGTCCAGATAATTTTTTTTTAAGAAACGCTGAAACGCGTCAATTTTAATATTGAGGGGGACATGTTTTGACATAAAACTCAACTTTGTCACATCAACCCCTTAAGTGTGATGATAACGAGCCTTACATTTTAAATAGAAAACATGGGTCGAGTGTTACATCATTTGAAAGCTCTTTCTTTTGTGAATTCAGCACACTAATTTTTTTGGAAGTTTTATCAACTCGTTTAAAAATTATTCACAGTTAGAGTTGCAAGAACGTATTTCATTCATTGTGATAAGAAATGCACTAATTAGTCAATTTTTCGTTCAAAAGACTAAAAAACAAAACCAAGCGTTCAAAAATGTATATTCAGTTAAGTAAGTGTTCAAATTGTTGACCACCAGCTTCCATACAAAAGTACAAATTTTGTTCAAAACAAGCTCTGACATTCTGGAGCATTTGTGGAGTTATTAGATGGCATTATTCAACAATATGTCATCGTAATTCTTCCAGAGACTCCGGTTCTGTTGCGAAAATTCTACTTTTTAAATGGCTCCGGAGAAAGAAGTCTAAAGGAGTTAAATCCGGTGATCTAGGGGGCCACTCAATGGCATCTCTACGCCCAATCCATTGCTCTGGAAACTCTCTGTTCAAAAACTCCCTAACACGTTGTGAAAAATGCGGAGGAGCTCCATCTTGTTGTAACACTAATTGATTTTCTTGATAGCGATCATCATTTTCAACAATGTCAATTAGTAGAGGGTAAACGATATCTTCTAGTAGCTCGAAATACTGTCGCCACTCAATTTGCTTTCAAGAAAAATTGGTCCGATTAAACGGTCTCCAAAAATGCCAGTCCAGACATTCGATTTCTGTGCAGTTTTAGTGTGGACTTCGTGAAAATTTCTTGGATTATTATCTGCCCAATAACAACAATTATGACGATTGACTGTAGAGTTTAATAAAAACGTACACTAATCTGAAAAACAGATATTGAACAGAAAGTTCCCGTTATCAGCTATTCGTGCAGTCATAACTTCACAAAACTCCAGCCGCCGATCAAAATGATCTTCATTCAGTTGTTGTACAAGATGAATTTTATACGGGTGAAATCTATGATGCTTCAATATTCGCTGAATAGTTCCTCTGTTGATGTTTCAAACAGTGGTCAATTTCTCGTGCTCAAACTTGGGTCTGCAGCAATTTGTCCTAAAACTTCAAGCTCAGTAGTATTATTTCTAACTGGAAATTCACATTCAGGATCCCGTTTTTTGTTGGCTACTGAACCACTTTGTCGAAACTTTGCAACTAACTCCAAAATGTATTTTCTGTCAACATGTCTGTTCGGATGTCGTTCATTAAACAAATTTGCGGTAGGGTTGGCACAGTCATCGTTTTTGAAAAAAAGAGTAATTATTTCAACTTTTTCTTCTACAGAATACACCATTGTGAAATTAATTTTCGGTAGTACTATCAAGTATCAAACCGACCGATAAACTGAAATAATAAACCGCATTTCTCTCATTCCGATAAGAAATGTTCTGATAGTCAATTTTTTGTTTACAAACCAACAAAACATTGACTATCAGCACATTTCTTATCGGAATGAGTGAAATGCGTTTTTGCATCTTCAACTGTGAATAACTTTTAAACGAGTTGATAAAACTTCCAAACAATTTAGTGTGCTGAATTCAGAAAAGAAAGATATTTACAATGACGTAATATTCGACCCATGTTCCCTATTTAAAATATAAGGGTTGTTATCACCACCCTTAAGGGGTTGATGTGAGAAAGTTGAGTTTTATGTCAAAACATGTCCCCTCAATATTAAAATTGACGTGTTTCAGCGTTTCTTAAAAAAAATTCTCTCGACGCAAAAATCGGTCTGTTTCGTTTTCAAAGCGCCAATATATATATATATATATATATATATATATATATATATATATATATATATATATATATATATATATATATATATATATATATATATATATATATATAATGGTATTTTTAAAGGCAGTTACGACTACAACCTGAAGGCTTATAACTTCAAGAAAGTCACTTTGTACTAAAACTCATTAGATTTCGGTTTCTCTTGAAACCATCTGCATGGAGTAATGACATTGTTAACAAAATTAGAAAATACTATTAATAAAATATAAAGCTATGGACCTACAATACTGCGACTAATAAAAGTCTACCAGATCATATTGGCGGTTTTTGCATTGCTCTCTACTTCAGTCTACGAACACACACAGACAAGATCAACAAACAAACCATTCAAATAAATAACCTCTCTGTCTTTAGTTGCTTGTTTTCTTCTCAGTCACCTGTTTCGCCTTTTCACGGCATCGGTAGACACAATAAATAGCATGTAAGACTCGATGCAATGCATCTAGTCTTACATACTTTGTCCCTATATTGGGGTAGAAATGGGCCAGGGCTGACAATTTTCTAAATTGTTAGTTAGCTGTATCCAGTCTCTATTTTTTAACACTTTGTGTTATTTGGAGCTGGCGTGACAGCATACTACTTGGTTCCGCAACTAGGTGGCGGCACGTCACCACTTACTGAGTACAATAAATAGCAATTGTGAAGTATCTACATCTGTATTTAGTATGGAACGGTTTCACGAAGTAAAGGCGATAACAATTTATTAATTTCCTATATATTCATATATGTATATGACTTGTCCTGTGAAGTTTACATGGTTCATCCATGATTTTTTAGGAAAACTGTCCCACATAGAAAAATACCTGGAATTTTTAAAGATTTGCCGAGCGATTCCTAGGTGTTTTATTTTTAGTGGCCCATTTTTTATTTTCCTATAACACACTCTTTGTTCAAGAGACCAAACCGTTTTAACAAAGAACATCTAATGCAATTATTAGCAGTTAACTGAATACCAAAGCGGCCTTTTACTCAAATAGTTCCTGTCTTTGTTTGGATCGATCCTTTGTGTTAATTCAGATGCTACTGTCCTGCTCAGTATTCACCCTTCTACCACTAGTAAATTTACCATGCACATTATATTACAGGATGTTACATGGTGTCCGTTTCATTACTCTTTGAAATAAATTTTACACGAGTAACAGGAACGAGAAGCAAATTAAATTGTGTAGAGTTAGAAGAGTACTTGTCCTTTGTAGACGAATAATTTGTGTTTATGTATGGTCATTACGATAATTTAAAAAGTCTGGACGCAGCAAGGGCGTTCTGGTAGTGAATTTTCGTAAAAATGTTTTAAAAAGCATATATATATATATATATATATATATATATATATATATATATATATATATATATATATATATATATATATATATATATATATTCTTTAAGAAAGCTGGCATCAAATTTGGTTACCAGTATAACCTATATAGAAGAAACAATGTACCTTATTTCATCAAAATAACTTGATTGTTTGAAAGTGTACAAGAATCCTCCGAAAATAAACTTGTTGTTCCCGAAAAAACTGGTTTCCTGGCCAACAAACCTGAGGTTGATTGAAAATTAAGCTATAGAAAGAAACATTTTATGAAAAATCGCTACCATAACGCACTTGCTGAGTCCAGAATTTACTTTCTTACAAACATGCATTATATTTCGATGGAAAATGCAAAAAATGCCATAATACAAGGCGTGTTCGATTAAAAAAAAAAATTGTATCACCAGCGTCGTTTGGGCCATCCAGTGATTGTAAAAATAATTTTATAAGATGCAGCTCCAGACACCGTACAATTAACGTATAAGTTTTTTCTCGTATCTTGTATAATAACGGGTATATTGAGTTTTACCCTAGAAATGCGTCACCCTGTATATATGCAAACAGATAAAAACTGAAACTAACCCGGATATGGGTCTTATAGGGCCTAGTTCGCGCTCATTTAAAGATATCTTTTCAAAATTCAAAAGCTACTAAAATTATATCCAACTCTATGTGTAAAATTGTGATGGACAAATATAAAGATTAATGCAAGAAGAAGAGCATGCCTATATTTTTATTACACATGCCAGAAAAGAAAATATTTATTCACATGTCACTTTGAAAGTAGAACTGACATTTGTCAAAATAATTTGTCAGTTGAATATGACATGTATTGTTGCCATTGACTATTATGCACTATTATATTGCGTCTTATAAGAATCTTGTTTTTTGGAGAACGAAAGCTTATTTTACTGTTTTAATATTTTTCGACCCCCTTAACCCGAAATGGTTTTTTTGTTTATAAAATTACATCAATTGTTTTTATCATACACAAATATTTCGTCTTGCGTCATTATTTGTCCTCCAAAGTAACCAAATTTTTTTGCAATAAATGCCTATAACTTTTGTTCCTTTTAACTTATAAATCTAATTTCGGTACATAGTTTAGCTTTAATGACGTAAACCCGCCTACCAAATTTGCTATAAATTTATTATTTCCGAAGATAAAATTTTTTTTTTAGAAATAACACAAAATTTCCCAGGAAAAACTGGTCCGTTTTTTTTGGCTGACGAACTTACCAAGCCATTTGCAAAAGGAAGGCGCCCAGCAAATTTTATCAAAATCGGTCTATTATTTTTTAAGTTATCGGTGTGCCACACATATAAAAATTGCAACTGACCCCCACATGTGTGTTCTAGGTTCTAGTTCGCGCTCATTTGAAGATATTTTTCAAAATTCGAAAGTTGCGAAGTCCTCATTAGTGCATTTTTCTAGGAAAAGTAACTAAAAGTATTCTACAAATTATTTATTTTTTATGCTTCATTGAAATAAATGATGCAGCATGCTTATATAGGAAGTTAACCATTTTGTTGTATATTCTTGCATAATTTGGGGTAGGTTTTTTTTAATAATTGAGAAATATCTTGCAAACTTGACAAACTTCAAATTTAATGCATCAAACAAGATTGTTTTAATTTGCCTCCTCCTTAAACATTAATAACGCCAATATTTGCCATGATTTAACACCACACCAGGAATATTTGTAAATAAGTATTAATTTGTTTCATTCCTTCTATATTTTGACAATATATTATTATTTTAGTAAAGCCCAAATGACAGACAAATTTGAGTAATTTCAATTGTTTTGCAAATTTTCACATTTTTGGCGCAGATGAAAAATTAAAATACGGCGTTTTTACCAATAGATAGCGGATCCCATGAAAATGACGCATTCAGAGATTCTTTCACTTATATCAATTGTTAATTTTTGTACTTTCTCAAACAATAAAGTTATTTTGATGAAATACCTATGGTACAGTGTTTCTACTATATAGGTTATACTTAGGGTTGCCAGATGGTCGGGATTCGTCTGGATTCTCCCGACATTTTAAGTGATCTCCAGACTCCCGACAAATCTCAAAATCTCCAGACAAACAGCTTCTCCGAAAGTTCTCTAGGAAACTATCACTTGCCACGCGCTTTCACGTTCACACTATTTTAGCAATAGCACGAAATGTGATCGCCCCATATGCACAGGAACAAGTCGTCACTGAACTTAAGAATGCTGAGTATTTTTCGGTAGGAAGCGATGCTTCTAATGTTTCAAACATGAAAACTTATCCGTACGCTGTGCAATTTTTTAATACAGAGACAGGGATAACTAAAAAACTGCTAGATTTTTATGAAGATTCATTTGAATTTTCAAAGGATATATTTAAAAAAATTAAAACAGTGACAGAAGATAATGACTTAAAATTTACTCAGTTAACTGCGTACAGCGCGGATAACGCTTCAGTAAATTACGGCGTAAACAATTCGGTGTTTCAAAAATTAAAAGAGACCAACGATCATCTGATTAACGCAAACTGTAATTAACAATTGCGTCAAATATGTACTTAAGGCTTTGTCAGTAGATATTGAAAGCATCGTGATAAAAACATTCAATGAGTTCAGCGCATCTTCTACAAAAACCGAGAAATTAGAAGAATGTTTCTTATTTGCAAGTGTTGAGTGCAAAAACCTTCTTCGCCATGTCCCAACTAGATGGCTATCTATTTTGCCCGCTTTAGATCGTTTATTGCATAGCTGGCCTGCTGTGAAGCAGTATTTTTTGTTGAAAGAGGAAGTCGAATGTCGAAAAGAGATATGGGAGTTTGTAACCAAAAGTCTAAACCATTTTGAAAAGAATGAGGAGTATGCCGAATGCAAACAAGAAGGTATATAGATACGCTTCTATACACAACGTAATGTTGGAGTTCCAAACGGCAATTTTAGCATTGGAATGTGATGGATGCACTGTCCGAGAAATAGACAGTGTAATGAAGAAATTAATGAATACTCTCAAAAACAGGTCAAATGACAAATTATTTGGTAGTAGAAATAAAACTCTATTAAGGAATGTTTCCAACAATGAGAAAACCGTTTTTTTTTGCGTCGAAGCTGAGCAGTTTTTAAAACGAGCTATTCAATACTTGCAGGAACGCTATGATTTTTCTGAGAACTCCTTATATAAAAAACTTGCTGTATTGTCTCTAAAAAGTGCAAATTTATTTCCATGGGAAGAGTTATCTACATTGCCCGACGTACTTAATATTTCAAACGATATTGACCAAGATGCGTTATACACCGATTACTGTTGCCTTCGAGAAATATTTAAACATCTTCCAAAAGACAAAGACATGTCAAATGATAAAATTTGGGCATATTATTTTTAAATGCAACCAGAACGACCTTAAAAATTAAAAAAAAAATTATATCATTTGTGTTGTCAATTCCTGTCAGTAATGCTTACTGTGAAAGGGTGTTTAGTTTGCTAAGTAATTTGTATACCAAAGAGAGGAATCGTAGGGCTTTTGATTTAATAAAAGCCGAGTTAGTAATTAGACTGAACTTTAAAGTACCTACATTGTTTGAATTTCAAATCTTTTCTGTGTAGTACTAAATGAACTAAATTAGTAGACTCTGCAAAGTCCAATGCCAAATACATGTGGCAACCTAAACTTTAAGTGTACATTACATTACATTACATTTATTTAACCATCAAAATTTACATGGTTCGTCGCACATAAAATAATAAAATAATTGTATACTGGACTTACATATGACAAATAGTGGGTGACAATATACATAAAATAAAACAAAATATAAAATGAGCTGACAAAAACACACAACAGGTAATTAAAAATTAAATTCTTCAATTGAATATATAGGTCTCTCTATTAATTTTCTTTTTATCACAGATGCAAACTGTCTTCTAGGCAATTCCCTGACCACCACTGGAAGTGAATTAAACAACCCAACTCCAGTATACCCATGGCTCCTCTGCGTGCGGCTTATCCTGTGATGAGGAATCACAAACTGACTTTTACCTCTAGTTTCGTAATTGTGAACCTGTTCGTGGGAGATAAAACTGGCCTGATGGTCATAAATGTAAAGAAGGCAAGTAATTATATAACTTGCTGGTAGGGTAAGTATTTTATACCTCTGGAATACTTCTCTACAACTGTGGTCCTGAGGAACGTTAGTAATCGCCCTAATTGCCCTTTTCTGTTGTAAAAAGACACGTTCTGTATGTGGCGAGAATCCCCACAGCAAAATCCCATAGGTTGCAATGCTTTGAAAGTGAGTATAGTAAGTAACTCTTGCGGCGCTTTCATCTATGATGTATTTGAAGATATTTTTTTACACATTTGGTCTATGTGGGGTTTCCAGCTTAAACAACCATCAATATGAAAGCCTAAAAGTTTATTATTTTTGCCTGAGTTCTGTAGATAGTCCCTGGTAGTTATGACAAGTCTTGATGTTTTTTCTGCATTAAGCAATAACTTGTTTGCCTTAACCCATGCTTTCACCTGCTGGATGGATTGATCACCTTTGTGTTTTATAAGGTCTGGAACTGCTTTATTAATTACTGTCGTGTCATCTGCGAAGATGCAACTTCTGTCTGCCCTAATGTTTTCGGGCAAATCGTTAATATATAATAGGAAGAGCATTGGCCCCAGTATAGAGCCCTGTGGTACTCCCAAGTCTACCTGTTTAAAATTTGATGTGGTATTTTGCTAGCTAACCAACTGCACTCTGTTCCTAAAATATGACTGTAAAAGTGTTCCTATTCTGTCTCTCATTCCATAATATTCCAACTTAGAGATAAGGATCTGGTGGTTTACAATATTAAAGGCTTTGCTAAGGTCAAAGCACAATAGCTCGGCATTTTCTTTGTGATCAAGTGCTTCCAAGACAAAAGCAGCTATATATGTCATCGCCGTAGTTGTTGACCTATTTCTTCTGAATCCATGCTGGGAATGGTTTAGGATTTCCTGCCTATCAACATAGCTTGCTAATCTCTCTTTAATAAGTGCCTCCAGAATTTTCGAGATAATAGGGAGAATACAAATTGGCCTATAATTGTTGCAGTCGTTCATGTGGCCATTTTTAGGGAAAGGAATTATCTTTGCATTTTTAATAGATTTGGAAATATACCCTGAGCAAAGCACATATTGACAATTTTGCTCAGTGGGTCTGCAATCACGTGGATTATCCTTTTTAAAAGTACTATGTTTAATCCAAAGATGTCACAAGCTAACTTATTTTTCATCATCAACACCACCTGCATAACTTCACGTGGGGATGAGTCCTCGAGAAACATTGACCCATTGTTCCGTAGTTTGACACGTTTTGTATAGGAATGGCACTTTTTTGACGTGTCTTCTACTGGCACCAAATTATCCTCACCAATTCTGGTAAAATGGCAATTTAGACAGTCCGCACTTAGTGTACTTGCTCCTTGGTTAGGTTTCCTCGAGGTTTTTATATTCGAACTTATCAACTTCCAGATGATGTGCGATAAACTGATAGAACGGTTATGTCTAGACTTGAAAGTCTAGCTGCAGCTATCTCTATACAACCCTCAATAGACAGGTTAGTTATCGGATCAATTGACTCATATTCCACTCCTCTTACCGATATAATAGCACCGCCACGAGAAGTTGATTGTCTTGTAAAGCAATTTGCTATTCTGTAGCCTTGTATTATGATCTTGTTTACGTTGTCATTAGTCAGCCAATGTTCTGTAAAGCAAGCTATACAGCAGTCTTCTAATTTTAAACAATTTTCTAAGCAATCTAATTTCCTTGGCAGTCCTTGTAAGTTCAGGTTAATCAAAGCAAAACAACTTTTTTGAGAATTTTTATGCATCGAATTTTGCATTATCTCTTCCTCGAAAAAAACTATATCTGAATACTGTTACCCCAGTGGGCCAATTTTGAGCATCATAAATTTCACTTAACAGCGCAAATTCTGCTTCTATCTTGAAAGATATACTTTTTGCGCCCTCTCTCACCGGACATTCTTCCACAGTGAAATCACTTCGCTTGAAAGTTTTCTGAAGATGGTTCAAAATAGTTTCCTTTTTTGTGTTCAACCCCACTCTTCCCAAATGGATAACAGCTTTTTTGGCGACAGCTTGAAAAGTAGCTGTATTATTCTGCATTGACCCAGTTCCTATAACCATATTTACCTGAATTAGTTATGTGTCAACAATGTCTTTATATCCAACAATTTAAAAAATAAACTTACGTTTTTTATTTTCTATATTTATTTCTCCCGACAACAACCCCAAAATCCCGACATTTTCAAAATTCCTCCAGATATTTTGGACTCCCAATCTGGCAACCCTTGTTATACTGGTAAGCAAATTTGATGCCTGCTTTTATTACAAAAAAAGACCTATTATGTAATTATTAACAACATTTTTATGAGAATTCACTACCATAAGGCACTTGCTGCGTCCAAACTTTTTTTAATTGATAAATTATTGAGAATGCAATAAAGTGGTAAAGGGTAGTAATAGATACTTTTGCGTCAAATTAATCCCGATTGTAGAGTCTGCATGCATACCTACCAGGCAATACATGTTTGTTTTTTATGGAATCTAGGTTTTACATCTTATAAGCTTACACCTCAATAAACTTAAAACTTTCTTCCCTTCATTAAACCTCTAACGTCTTACAACAAAAAACAGCAATACTATAAAAGGAACTTTTGCTAACAGTGAAGTTAATCGCAAGTCAAAGTGCCCTTTGTGCCTCGGATAGTTCCCATCTTTGTTTGGATCGCACCACAAATTCCTTTGTGTTAATTCAACTACAGTAGTTCAGTACTGACTGACCCCTTCTGTTTGTTAATACTGTGCCCATTACATCACGCAGTTGGGGTCTCGAAAACCCTGGAGCAGTTTTCCCACATTTACATATCAATTAAATGTGACGATAATAAACACAATGACAAAAAAAGGTACTTGAATTGATTCGGGATTCCAGATTCACGATTACGGCCGCATGTCAATCTCTTAGATATGCCAGGACCGTAATGAAATGTTTGTTAACCGAAATTCGAAATGACAAAGAGAAAGGCTGGACGCAGCAAGTGCGTTATCGTAATGGATTTTCATAAAAATATTTTTAATAACCACATATGTCTTTTTTTAATGAACGCATGGATCGAATTTGATTACCAGTATAGCCTATATACTAGTAGAAACAATGCACCATATTTCAACAAAACAACTTTATTATATTACATAAAATTCACAAAAATTTTCCGAAAATCAACCTGAGATGTTCCCGAAAAAAACTGGTTTCCAGGTCAACGAACCTTAGGTTAATAGCAAACTGAGCTATTCAAATTTGACGACTCTAATAAAAATTAATGACCATAACGCATTTACTGCGTCCACAATTTCTTTTGCTAAAAACAACCATTATATTTCGATGGAAGATGCAATAATATTAGCCGTTCGATTAACAAACAGAAAATTTGTATCACCAACGACTTATGGGCCGGGCCGGCCTGTGATTGTTAAAATAATTTTATAAGATGCAACTCAAGACACACTGTAATTAGCGTATAATTTTTTTTCTCGTATCTTGTATAATAAGGGACATATTGAGCTTTATTTATTTTTTTAAGAAAATTCAATAAAAATTATAGACCATTAAACGATAAACTTTATAACTAAAGCTACTGTAAAAGTATAGGGTCTATTTGAAATTAATTTTCAGGAAATATTTTAGAAAAATGGAAGCAGCGACGGTTAAATCTAAAACTTACGGATTTGTAAAATACTCCACTTGCTACATTTTCTCTACATAACCCGTATTCCTTTCAGGTTCCTTGCCTAAATATTGCCAGTTTTGAGCTTTACAAAATTTTCAAAAGAAAACACCAAAATTTTTCGGGTAAACCCAATCCGACTTTCCTGGCTAACGAACCTGTCCAAACCACTTACAAACGGAAGGTACTTATCAAATTTGATCAAAATCAATCCATTATTTTCTTAGTTATCGATGTGATACATACATACGTGTATATATATATATATATATATATATATATATATATATATATATATATATATATATATATATATATATATACATATATAAATTGAAAATGACCCCGGATATTGGTTCTAGGAGGCCTAGTTTGCGCTCATTTGAAAACATTTTTTCAAAATTCAAAAGTCGGGATCTCCACATAATTTTTTTAAAGAGAATTCACTAGAACAAACAAAGAACACAATCACAAGAACACGCATTTAAACAAAAGACAAAAGATACCACAGAAAAAATTCTTGCGCTCTATTGTTCAAAAGATGTCATCAAAAAACTCCTGGACTTGAATGATTTTAAGGACAGGCACCTAAAGTCGTGTGGTATCTTGTTGAATACTTTAACTGCTAAAAGGTGCACATTTTTCTGAAGGTAAGTATAATTAAATTTATAAGTTTTTAACAAAGATATCTGTTCTAGGAGGCCTAGTTCGCGCTCATTTTAAGACATTTTTTCAAAATTCAAAAGTGGCGATCTCCTCATTAGTGAATTATTTTAAAGAAAACTCACTAAAAAAATCAATGAACACAATCATATGAACACGTATTTAAACAAAAGAAAGAAGATACCCCAGAAAAGTTTCTTGTGCTCCATTGTTCGAAACGTGTCATCAAAAAACTCCTGCACTTGAATGATTTTAGGGGCAGGCACCTAAACTCCTGCGTTATCTTGTTGAATATTTTAACCGCTAAAAGGTACACATTTTTCTGAAGGTAAGTATAATTAACTTTATAAGTTTTTAACAATGATTTGTGCCTAGTATCATGTGGGTCATACCACGTGCACTCTGTCGATATGTCTGCATTCTCTTTCTTCAATACAGCACATTCATAGATGTTATATGACATAAACAGGAGGAAGACCAGCAGATATGAAGTGGTCCATACAACTCTCCCTATAATTCAAACGAAATATGTTTCTTACGCATCTCTTCTGCAAAAATAATAATAATAACACCATACCTCAGCCTATAAACTCGACCAAGTAAGCCACTATGTCGTTCTGGCATCAACAACTGTCGAGAGTCGCGCTAGAACAAAGCAATACTTACTGATAGCACTCGCGAGATAAACATGGATGGACCAATCAAGTCTAGAATCCACCCCGACTCCCAAGAATATCTCGCCTGTATCACAATCGACAAGCGCACCATCATGCTCAAAACAAAAAGGTTCAGCAGAAGGCAAGTATTCAAAATATATACACTTGGTCTTATCCACAATGAGCTTGAGGGCACTCTCATCACACCTGTATTGTATTATAGTGATATTATCAGAATATTGCGCAATGTTTTCTGTCAGACTGCCTAGAACATCGTTTGTATATAAGATGTACAGTAGAGGTCAGAGTATCGAACCTGGCGGAACTCCCCTTACTACATATCTCAGATTTGATCGTCTCATGATTTCCATCATTGTGAGCAAGATATTGCCATCGATCCTTTAGGTAACACTGAATTAAATTTTAATAAGTCCCCCTTACTCCATATCTTGTTAGTTTTTTTATTAATATCCGATGGTTAGGTAAAGGCTGTCAAAGTCCCTAGAGGGCTCCAGAAAGATTGCAACGGTGTCTTTGCTCTCATTATATGGATGTCAAATGAAAGGTCTTCACGATTGAAATATAGTAGGCTAGTTGGCGCTTTTATAAATTCAAAATGGCGATTTTTTTCGTATTAGTACACCTAAAAATAATATAAGCCTGATTTTAAAATGATTTTCAACTCCCAACTTATTAATATTATTTAACAACTAGTAAGTACTAGTTAAAATTTAGAAATGTTCCTAACCCGACAATAAAAACTATTATAGACTCTAGTAGCTACAATTGCATAGGAAAATAATTTGTATGTTTAATTCTTAGTAAATTTTCTTTAAAGAAAATTCACTAATGAGGAGATCTCGAATTTTGAAAAAAATTCTTCAAATTAGCGCGAACTAGGCCCCCTAGAACACATATTCGGAGTCAGTTTCAATTTTTATATGTTATATATATATATATATATATATATATATATATATATATATATATATATATATATATATATATATATATATATATATATATATATCACATCGATAACTCAAAAAATAATCGGCCGATTTTGCTCAAACTTGTTTAGTACCTTCCCTATGCAAGGGGCTTGGATAAGTTGGTTATCCAGGAAAATCAAGCCAGTTTTTCCCGAATAATTTAGGGTGTTCTTTCGGAAAATTTTATACCTCCGAAAATAACAAAGTTATGGCAACCAAATTTGGTACGCGGGTTTCCATCGTAAAAACTCAATTATATACCAAAAGTATATCTGTAAGTTAGAAGGAAAAAAGTTCTAGGCATTTAAAGAAAAAGATTTTGGGCGCCACTGATGACCAGAGAAACACACAAAAACAAAATATTTTGTGTAGATTACGAAATCTATTGCTTATTACAGACAAAGGTTAAGTTTTTTTGGGGCAAAACGATCAAGAAATGCCAGAAAAATTACGTTGCAAATTTTATAGCTTTTCCTCTTTAAACGTCAAAGTCGCGATTTGAAACGTCAAAATTGGCAACTACTAGGCAAAATAGCTGAAACAAATACGGGTTATGTAGATAACATGTCGCAAGAAGTGTATTTTACAAATCCTGAAGTTTCCGCTTCAACCGTCATTGTCCTTCATTTTACCAAAAAATTTCCAGAAAATTCATTTTACGTAGAACCTTTCTCTGGTGCTTTCTCGGTGGTTTCAATTATAGAGTAAAGAAAAAACGTTGTACCCCTTTTTAGGCACATTGCGCGCACGGAGGAATGTTCGATTTGGCATAGTTAAAGTTCATATGGAGAAGTACAGAAAGATAAAATGTATGTACAATATTTGTTACAAATAGATTAAACAATTCTTTTTTAATAAGACAGTCGGATTCCCCCGTTCTGAGCTGACCATTAACTAATACGTGATGTCAAAGACATAAAACCCTGTGATCAAACAGACGCACTGAGATTATAGAGGTATACTCTATGACAAAAGGACATCAATAACGCTGAAACTTAAAAATTTCAGGAATTACGGTCAAATTTCGACCACTACACAGGTCAACTAGTATGGGTTAATACTCTATCATTTTTAGCGAATTTTTGTAGAAAAAATTCGCTCTTGAGGAGACCGCGACTTTTGGGTTTTGAAAAGATTTCTTCAAATGAGCGCGAACTAGAACCCCTAGACCCCATATGCAGTATTAGTTTCAGTTTTTATCTGTTTAGATGTATACAGGGTGACGCATTTCTACGGTAAAGCTTAATATTGCCGTTACTAGAAACAAATTATATACGTTAATTAAAGGGTGCCTTGAGCTGCATCTTACAAATTAATTCGACATGCACAGGGTGGCCCATAAGACGTTGGTGATACAAATTTTCCTTTTTTAAACCGAACACCTCTTATATTATTGCATTTTTAAATTTTCCAGCAAATTATAAAGCTTGTTTGTAAAAAAAAATGATAGCGTACATAGTTTTCGAACTATTTTAATTGTTTCACATTTTTGGCATATATTAAAAATTATGATACGACCAATATATAGCAGAATCCTATGGAAATAACGCGTTCAGAGAGATTTTCGTTTATATTATTCGTGAAAAACGCATATATTATTTTTTTTGTTTCCGTCGAAATCATTGTTTGGAAATTTTTTGTGAAATTTTAATAATACATACAACAATACAACAATAAATGTTTAATCAGTTATTGTAAAAAAAAGTTTTCGGATTTTCGTGAAAAAAATGTCGAAAATCTTTTTGTAAATAATTATATCTTGGTAGGTGGGTAAATAGCTTGAAGAAGTTCGTTGACCAGGAAAATCGGACCAGTTCTTTCGGGAACATTTTAAATTTATTTTCCGAAATATTTTGTACATTTTCAAACAATAAGGTTATTTTAATGAAATATGGTACCTACATTGTTTCTACTATATGGATTACACCTTCCCGACTTTTTAGCGAATTTTTCGTAATCCAAAAATTAACTAATGGGGAGATAACTCAAAAAATAATAGGCCGATTTTGATGAAATTTGGTATGTACCTTCCTTCTATAAGTGGCTTGAACAAGTTCGTTATCCAGGAAAATCGGACCAGTTTTCCAGGAAAATTTTGGGTTTTCTTTCGAAAAATTTCCGTATCTTCGAAAATAACAGAGATTTGACACATGCGTTTATACTGTCAAACTTACTCTACACACCAAAATTCAGATGTCTAAGTTAAATAAAAAACTTATAGGCATTTAAAGAAAAACATTTGGGTGCCACTGGTGATCAGAGGAAAGCACAAGAACAAAATATTTTGTGTGATTAACAAAACCAATTGAATCTTACATACAACGATTAAGTTTCCTTGGCGCAAAAGTGTCAAGAAGTAGCAGAAAAAATATTTTGAAAATTTTATAATTTTTCTTCTTGAAACGTCAAAGTAGCGATTTGAAACGCCAAATTTTGAAATTTTCAGACAACGAATTTGAAGTAAATATGAATTATGTCGAAAAAATATCTTAATAAGTGTGTTTCACAGAGCCTTAAGTTTCAGCATCAACCATCACTGTCCTTCATTTTACTAAAATATTTTCAGAAAATTCATTTCAATTGACCCTCATTCTGTTGCTTCGGTAGTAGTTTCCGCTATAGAGTTTATGGTTGAATAGTCTATATTTTAGCAAATTTTCGTAGAAAAAATTCGTTATGAGAAGACCGCGAGTTATGAATTTTAAAAAGATTTCTTCAACTAAAGCCATATACGGGGTGACGCATTTCTACGGTAAAGCTCAATATATCCGTTATTATACAAGATATGAGGAAAAAGTATATACGTTAATTACAGGGTGTCTCGAGCTGTATCTTATAAACCTATTTTGACAATTACAGGGTGACCCATAAGTTTTTGGTGATACACGCTTTATTTTTTTAATAGAACACCCCTTATGTTATTGCATTTTTGTGTTTTCCATCCAATTATAATCCATGTTTGTAGGGGAAAATAATGATATCGTTCATCGTTTTTGAGTTATTTCAATTGTTTTGCAACTTTTCATGTTTTTGGCACATATTTCAAACGCATATCACACATTGTGATATGGCGTTAATAGATAGCGGAGCCCCATGGAAATGACGCATTCAGGGAGCTTTTTCTTTTTATTACTCTTCGAAAAAATCGAGCTGCCGTATACAGGTACTCTCAAATAGTGACTGAATTTCAAAACTTTTCGCAGAAATGTTTTTAATATTTCCGTAGAAATCATTTTTTGTAAGATTTTTGTGATATGTTGGTAATAAATAATAAATGGTTAGTAAGTTATGGTAAAAAAAACATTGTCGAATTTTTGTGAAAAATATAATTTAGTGTAACATTACTGAAGGCAATTTATGTAAAAGAAATTATCATAGTTTTTTTTTCAATTTTGGTTCTAAAGCTGTTTGTGAATAATTATATCTTGTCAAGTGTGTAAATAGCTTAAGGAGGTTCATTGACCAGGAAAATCGGACCAGATTTTCTGGAACTTTTAAAGTTGATTTTCGGGAAATGTTTGTACTTTTTGAAACAACAAAGCTATTTTAATGAAATATGGTACATTCTTAGTGCTATATAGGTTATACTATCGACCAAATGTCCCTCCTGTAAAAACAATACATAGTTTACATTAAAAATATGTTTACGAAAATTCGCTACCATAACGCATTTGCTGCGTCCCGAACTTTTTTTCGTTTCAGTACACCTAAAAATTACAAAAGCTTGTTTTTAAAAGAATTTTCGACTCCCGACTTATCAATATTATCTAATGTCTAGTAAGTACTAGTTGAAATTCAGACATGTTCCTAACGTCCAACAAAAATTATTATAGATCTAGTAGTTACAATTAGTAGATACTAGGAAGATAATCTGCTGTTTAATTTTGATTCATTTAAACAAAAGAAATATAATTACAAAGGTGACGTGACGTATTGTATTAATCTATTACATTCAAATAGCCTGGTAGCCCTGACTCACCTAGATGTTCTTATACACAAATGTGTAATTAAGTTAAACCATTGTGAATTGTAACCGTTATTGCAACAGCACATTAACCTGTTAGCAACAAGAGATCGATTCGTTGCGTGTTGATTCATTTGCTGGTGTTATTTATGCATACGGGCAACGAGGATCATCAGTGCAACAAATGACTCATAATATAATATTCACCTTTACTTTCACACTGCCAGTCAAAGGAAACAAAGAACGTGATGTTTTAGGATTATGAAGAAAAAGTCCTGAAGCAGCAAGTTTTCATAATTTTCTTCATTTTAATTTTTCAATTTAACATACTTAAATTTTTTTTATATTCAGTAAGATATATATATATATATATATATATATATATATATATATATATATATATATATATATATATATATATATATATATATATATATCTTCGAGCGATAACTCAAAACAGACTCAACTATTAATTAGTTTAAACGGCGGGTAATAATTGAAATTAATTCACGATTTAACATTATTGTCTTTATTCACTGAATTCAAAATCTATACTGAGATAAAAGTCCGATAACTAAATACTGATACCAGCAAATAATCAATCAAGTGATATTGACTTTACTTTTTGTTCTACCGGTCAAATGGTTACATGACAACGTATCAAAAATCACAACTTCAAGTGTTCATCACTTAAGAAAAGTGAAGGAAACCCTCATTATTCCGAACAAAACTCGTCCTAAATAAGAACGGTGAGAAACATTCCTTATTTCTTATTAAATTTACGTTTCCATTTTCTAAAATAACTAATGCATTTTTTTTCAATAATTTTATTAAGACAAAGCTTGGCTATTGTTCCTGTAAATTTCTATCAAAAGAATATAGCACCTAACAAGCCGTAGGAGAGATAGGACGGGAGAAAATCTTGACAGTTATTAAAATTTTTATTTCAAAAACTGAACATACTAAGATATTAAGACTAAGCGTGGTTATTGTTCCGATGAAATGTTAGTGGCAGTGTTAGGTCCAATAAAATGCCTAGTGGAGAAATTAATAAACAAACAAAAAGTCTGGACGCAGCAAGTGCGTCATGGTGGTGAATTTTCATTAAAATGTTTTTAACAGCAAATATGTGTGTTTTTTAAGAAAGCGGACATCAAATTTGGTTACCAGTAAAACCTATATAGTAGAAATAATGTGCCATGTTTCATCAAAATAACTTTATTGTTTGAAAATGTAGAAAAAATTCCGAAAGTAAACTTAAAGTGTTCCCGAAAAAACGGATTTCTTGGTCAACCTTATAGGTTATTAGCAAATTGAGCTATTCGAATCTGAAGCATTTAATGAAAATTCGCTACCATAACGCACATGCTGCGTCCAGAATTTCTTTTCTTACAAACATGCATTATATTTCGATGGAAAATGCAAAAATGCAATAACGTCAGACGTGTTCCATTAAAAAAAAAAGAAAATTTGTATCACCAACGACCTATGGGCCACCTTGTGACTGTAGAAATATTTTTTCAAGATGTAGCTCAAGACACGCTATATATAATGTATACAATTTTTTTCGTATCTTGTATAATAACGAATATATTAAGCTTTAACGATTTTTTCCGAAAATTCGACAAAAATTATATACCATTAAACGATAAACTTAATAGCTAAGACTACTGCCAAAGCATCAGAGAAGGGGTCTATTTGAAATGAATTTTCCGGAAATATTTTAGTAAAATGAAGCATAATGACGGTTGAAGTTAAAACTTCAGGCTTTGTAAAACATTATTCTTGAGACATTTTCTTTCTATAGCTCGTATTAGTTTCAGGTTATTTGCCTAAATGTTGCCAATTTTGACGTTTTAAATCGCGACTTTGACCTTTTGACGAAAACCCCTTTTTTAATGGTTATTTTTTGTGTTTAGACCTACAGAGCTAAATTTTAGTACGTAATTTACCTATAGTGATATAAGCCAGCATACCAAATTTGGTTGCCCTTACTTTGTTATTTCCGGAGATATACAGTTTTTTCGAAAGAATACACAAAATTAAAACCTGGGCCGATTTTCCTGGCTAACGAACGTATCCAAGTCACTCGCAAAAGGAGGGTACTCAACAAATTTTATCAAAATCGGCCTATTATTTTTTTGAGTTAAGCCGCCAAAATCACATCGGTATAACTTTATAGTGAGCGATTCAATTTTTTTAATGAAATTCCACACTTGTAAATTTTTGGAACCTGTAGCACTAATAAATACACAAAAGTAAAACCCACTTCACCACAACCGTGGTTTGTACACCCAACTGTTGTTTTGCTAACAAAGCTGCTTACTTTCAATGTAGGATGAAATAAACGGATCGCCTTCTGATTTTTAATTTTTCTACGAAAATTTGAAAAAAGATTAGTAACATAACTTTACATTATTTTTAATTCTTTATGTCATTGTGCTATTTGTAAAGACTTTTCATAGAGAAAAATTCGATATCACGACTTTACGATAATAACATTTTTATTATTTTTATTATATGTTACTTTAATTATCTAACAAATTTATCAGTTTTAGCTTAAGGAAACAGCTGTATAAATAAACAGCAACATGTAATTTTTTTTCTTTTTCTTTTGGCATTAATAATAATGACCAGGTACGGTACTAATATCGTGTATTCTAAAAAAATCAACTGGTGTTTCTAGTAGAATATAATGATTGCCGTAACCATAAAATATGGAACTGTGTCGATATAGCTCTACCAAAACATTAAAGTCACTTATCCTGCATAATACTCTCAGTCTATTCGCGGAGAGTCAATTAATCATTGGAAACTTATTTAATTATGAATTTTGTAACTTCTGTTTCGACCTGGGATCCTAGGAAGAGCACGACCTTATTTTGTTACAAACGAATCAAAATATCGTTTGCTTATTTACCCTTCGTTTATTTATCCCTCTAATTTCATTAGTAGTTAAAGCGGCCCATCAACAAAAATTGTTCTTCATGTAATAATCAAGATTGTAGCAAGAAACGGTGTAAAGTTGGGTTATCGATAAAAGGGTGAATTTGCAGTTTACCTCCCGGACATTTTCAGTCAAAACGAATGCTGATAGATAAAGTTTGGCATCTTACATACACGTAGACACTAGATTAACCTTTAGCTTCCTTGTCTTTGCTGAGTTATTTACATGTAAACTCTTCGCTGGCCTGGTGCGGTGGGTTAAAAATCCGCGTCTTAGCCGCCCCGATAGCACCGCAACCTTTGGCTTATTGTGCATGCATTTGTCTTTTATACACCACTCATTACAAGATCACTGTGCCTTGAACTAGTCTGCACAACAATGAGGAATTTGCACTTTTTTTTTATTCTCCTCTTATTCAATTCCTCACATTGAATAAATTCAATTGTCACATAAAATTTGAATTTTTAACTAATAGTTTTCGTGTAAAAAAATATAAAATCAAAATAATTGTCTCCGCGCCAAAACGCAGCCGTAAAAAAAAGACGGCCTACTGTGACGTCACGATCCGGTATCGGCCAAATGAGTCTCGCTTACTCACACATAGATCCTCATATCATTAGTGTTTATGCGACTTACGTGTGCCGGATAGTTATTGTTACCAACTTATATTATTGTTAATATCTATATACTCGTATTAATTATTTTAAAAACTGTACAGTCTTATAGTATAGCTACAGAACTTGGATTTGTCCAAGGACAATCTTATAATTTACAAAAAATTTATGTACTCGCAATGTTTGCGCTTTTAGGAATGTGTCTGATATGAACCTTATTTTATCCTGTAAATTTTTTTGTTAGATTTTATGTGGTAATTTCTTATAAAATATAATGTAAATAAAAGCATAACCTCAAAATGTTCTCCATTCGAATAGTATACAAGAAAAATGTACACCATTTCTTCCTGATTTTCCCATCCTTAGGTACATTAAAGAATAATTTGTTGGGGGTAGTTATTGTTGTGGAAGTACATTTGGGCACTATACAGCACTTATAATATTTATGTCCAGGCACTGTTATGTCTTTCGCATTCTCGTATTGTAATTCTGAATCTGCTGAAGTCATCACACAGTCACGCACTAAACTAGATTAAACACAACTTACTACCTTCGAACCTATATTATACACTAAACACCAAAACTACTAAAAATTATGAAAAAAAACTGCTCAGAATACGATGCAAACAAAACGGTATCACGCAGATGTATCGGATCGTGACGTCACAAAACTCTTCACCAATCAGATCGCGTTTTCGCCCACCCTGTCTTTTTGAATTATATTCGTCCGCGTAACTGTGAACTGGGTTGGATGTGCTAGAGAGGAGGACATTGATGTGGAGAAGAAACAAAGTAGGGGCTAAAGCTGAACCTTTAGGAACTCCTGCATTAATTGGATATAGTTTAGAGGAATGGCCATCCACAGCAACAGAAATTCTCCGGTTGCAGAGGAAGTTTGCTGTCCAGGTACAGAGTTTTGGTGGTAGGCCATAGGCGGGAAGTTTAGTAAGCAGCGCTGTGTGCCAGACCTGGTCAAAGGCTTTGGATATGTCTAGAGTGACAATCTGGGATTCACCGTGTAGTTCCATAGACCTGTTCCAAGAATGGGTGACAAAGGAAAGGAGGTCGGCAGTTGATCTGCGCTGACGGAATCCATACTGCCTGTCGTGGATTAGACTGTGTTTTCCAAGAAATTTTAGTCATTCGGTGTTTATATACTTTTCCATCACTTTAGAGATGACTGAAAGGAGAGAAATAGGCCTGTAGTTGCTAGGAAGCGCTTTGGATCATTTCTTGGGGACGGGTTATACTGGAGCAATTTTCCAGTTACTAAGGAATATGCCTCTATTGTAAGATGTCTGAAACAGACGAGTCAGGACAGGAGCAAGTTCTGGTGCGCATTTTTTGAGAACAATTCCTAGGATTATATATGTAGACATATATTTTTAAAGTATTTTGCTGTACTTTCAATACTTTTTTCATCAAAAGTAAATTATATGCAACTTCCTCATTGCTAGGGTGAAGTTTTATGTTGCTCTGTCTCTGGTCTAGGCTGTCCGTAGATCAGTTGTCTTTTGCGGTCCAGAGCTTTACACTCGCACAAGATGTGCTGGGCTGATTCCTGCTCCTCACCGCAGAGTCTGCATGCGTGGTCCCCCTGAACCGCCCCATTTTATGCAGGTGTTTCTTGACAGTTATGTGTCCTGTCAGGAGTCCAGTTATATTCCTGAGCTATCCTCTGATACGATTTTGCAGCTCCACAGCTCTCTTTGAACTGGGATCCCCAATTAGTGTCTTCCCATGTCTGAGCCCTGGACAATCTGCACAATATGCCTTATGCAGTTACCTAACTCTATCTATTTTTCTCATCATACTCCGCCGTATTTTGATCGGAGGGGTCGTCGTGGAGGTTTTCCCTCTTCCCCTGCATACCTACAAACACCTTCGATGCATAAACCTAATGAAAATTTTCTTGGGAACAACCCTCGGTAACGTTACGGGACCTGGGGCGAATGCGGGGTAGACAGCGCTTAAAGGAGGTATGGCTGCAAAATGTTAAAAGGCAGTTTTTACACCGATATAAAGACGAACAAATGTGTGCCAGAAGAAGTGAGGGTAGAAAGATGATATCTTCATTCTCTATTCAAAAATGCTACGGTATTAAAATGTAAAGTAAAAATTAACAGTAAGAAAAAGAAATTCATCTGATTGGCGAACTTCGCTACAATACACTAAAACTAATGCCTAATCGCGTTTCGTTCTTGATAATGAGAAAATGTGTCCTTTTGAATGGTGTCAATTAAAAATAACACATAAAGTTATCAAGATTCTTCATAAGTTTTGCTTAAAACGCCTGAGCAACTTGCTGTGTGATTGTGACCGCATGACAGTAGTTGTCAGTTGTTAACTGCAATTCAGAAACATGGTTTATTTAACATAAATACATAATATAACAATTCTGCAGATGATCGGTTACAGAGCTAAAACACGATCACAGATCAAACTTGCTCTCTTATTTCAGGAAAAATATCCTGATTGTCTGCCTATATATCATATTAAAATTAGTAAAATTGAAAATCAATTTCATGCGCTTGGACGTGTAATAAAGATACAAAACGAGAGTGGTTAAATATTAATTTCCCAAACAAATGGATCGGGCGTGGTGCAGATGCACCAGTTGACTGGCCAGCTATGTTTCCCGACCTAAATCCACTCGAGTTCAATATTGGGATATCTGAAAGCAAAAGTGTATGAAAATTGAATTATCAGAATCCAGGAATTAATAGACAAAATACTAAATGAATGTATACCTCGTCAAAATAATCGTGAAGTGTTAAATAATCTAACGTTCGATTTAAACGAAAGATTAAATTTATGTATTCAAGAGAACGGGTGATATTTTAAGCACCTGTTGTGATTTTCTAATTTTGTTGTGGTTCACTAATGTTTTTAAGTTTTTTTGGGTCTATAAATAATCCTAAAGTTGTTTCATTTCATGTTGTTTAAATATTACATTTGATTATACCACCTCATTTTGTATTCCTCTTATGCAGTTATATTTTTTAGTATAGTTCTAAAAATACGCCAAACAGTGTCAAGCTGGCATCCTGCTTAGTTGCTTAATTCTTATGAGGGTCTACTTAAAAGATTTTCGAAGGCACTTTGGACAATTGATTTCAAAAACTTGAAAAACACGTCAACATATAACTGCAAATTACTCGAAAACGGTCAACTTTAAAACATTTTAACAAGAATACCTTTTTTATGTAGAATAAACGAAGCTTTTATATTTTCTGTAAATATATTAGATAAAACCACGCACAAAAAAATATGGAAATTGAACCATTCCAGTCCTCTTGTAAGTTACGCCTCTGGACAAAATATACAGATTCTAATAAATTAGTAATATTTATAATAAAAAACCACGCCGCCGTTTTAAATTTCATTAGGTTACCTCTAGTAGTTTTGAAGAAAATGCCAAAAACATTTTTAAAGTCTTCTTCTATGGGCTGTAGCTCCTTAGGGGTGAATTTTCGGAAATATTTTTATAAACTACACTTATTTTTGGTGTACTATACGTCCTAGCAATTTTGGCAGACATTTTTAAAATACCTTATATATATATATATATATATATATATATATATATATATATATATATATATATATATATATATATATATATATAATATCAGTTGAATCTCTTTCAGGCCATAGAGACACGATCCGTAGTGGTGAGACCTGAGGACTAGATAGGTTAATGTCCCGGAATCAAACTACAGCTGACCTGTCCAGACTTGACCTGACCTTACCTGATCTTCTTTTGCATCTCTTGGGAATCACTCCAAAACGAGTGCCGGGACGTTAGGATACTAGTATACACGGTTAAACTTGAGAGCCTAGCATTTCTCACATTGATAAGCGCAGAAGATATATATATATATATATATATATATATATATATATATATATATATATATATATATATATATATATATATATATATATATATATATATATATTTAACTAGCCCAAAATATGGGATCTAAAGACTTTAATTTGTGCTTTATAAAGAAAGGTTTGCAAACTTTTGAAAGGACGATCACGTCGATTATAATTTTTCTTTCTATGAAAATTCGCTAATAAATACAAATACGATTTAAAATATATGTACAGAATAACAACTGTATTATGTTCTAAAAATTATGTCAAATCGGATAATTTACTATTTACGAATCAGAAATAGTCCGATTTCTCAGCTGGAGGTGTACTATTATTTACGACCGCGCTTCATCGACGTGGTCGAGCTAGATTGCGTGATAGTGCAATGAACCCAGGAGAGATCAGCTGATAGGATGCTGTGTATGCAGCTCTCAACTGTTCAGATTGTTTTTAGTGGGCGCAGGTCATATACATTTGAAATCACTTCACAAAGACGACCTCAAAACCTTTTGTACTCTATGATCTACATTTAGAACACATAGACCACGACTCCTCCTATATTTCTTTATTAAATTGAGTTTCACTTTGCAAATTGGAAAATGTAGAACAAAAAATTATATCCTTGTAGGTATTAGCATTAGAATAAAGGCCATCATAACACGTGGGTACTTAAAAGTGATTGATGTAGCTATTAACACCCGATCCGAATACATTATAATCAGATAAGACTCGTATTAAAGCAATATTAATTTAAAAATTTTAAACAAATTATCTGTGAATTAAATTTTTATATCAACAACAAAAAATCACTATTAATCACCATTATATCGTAGGGCTTATTTTTGTTGCAAGGGATTAGCAAGTTTAGTAGTGTGCTAGTTCCCCAATTACTACTACACATGAGAAACTCATTTGTTAAAATTTACGCATGTCTCGCGTCAAAACATACGGGGTGTCAATGATTTGAGGGCAACCTGTAACCTACTCATTTCTTAATTAGTGTTATTAGTGTATCAATTTTGGTATATGTATAGAAAAAATATTTCGGGGCTGATTGGCCTAAAAATTTAAAGTGGAGGACTTCCTAGCTTTCCGGAATTGACATTAATTTTAGATTTGTAAATCCACATCCAAGGTAAGGGTCAGGCTTTATATATATATATATATATATATATATATATATATATATATATATATATATATATATATATATATATATATATATATATATAGGCTGACCACTTGAAAACGAAACAGGCACATTTTAGGGCACTTGATCTAATAGAAATGTTACTTTCAATGCGAAAGACTTTTAGGCTTACCAACCCTTAAGAGGTAGCGGTAGTGCGATTCACCCCTAAAATCTTAAATGCCAAGAGATGTCAGTTTATCAAATGACTAAAATTTTAACCACCAGCCCCCATAGAATAGTACAAGGTTTGTTCAAAACGCCGCCGCACGTTCTGTAACATTTCGGGAGTGATTTGGTCGCATTCGTTTACGATACACTGACGTAAATCTTGTAAGGAAACGGGCTGAGTAGAACAAGTTCTACTTTATATGTGACCCCACAAAAAGAAACCTGGGGGTGATAAATCTGGAAACGTGCGGGCCATTCTATGGAACCTCTTCTTTCATCCCACCGATTTGAATATCTGTGGTCGAGTATTGTCTATCAGGCAAAGTGTAGCGTGGAGGAGCTCCATCCTGCTGAAATACCATCTGATATTCGAGATAATGCCCATCATTCTTGATAATATCTGTCAACATTGCATAAATACGTCTAAAAGTCTTCCATTTTAAAAGCAGAATTTACCTTTTTTAAGAGATTTTCAACAAAATCACTATATGTGCCCTAAAACGCGCTGTTTCGTTTTCAAGTGATCACTATATATATATATATATATATATATATATATATATATATATATATATATATATATATATATATATATATATATATATATATATATATATGTGTGTGTATGTGTCCGTGTGTGTGTCTCTTTATGTACAACAAGGTTTCCAAAGCTTCTACAGCACTCAGAGACTTTCTTTGGTTTGTTTGATTACACTGGAAGACTCTTTTCGCACTTCGTTGGCCTGTTCTGAAAGTCACGCTTTTTAGCAATTTGCAAATACTCTTCCCGAAAATGCTATATCTTTGAAGCTCATTAATTTAATTTTACTCATATATTGCCATTAAGCTACAGATGCAATGCTCCAAAGTTCAGTTTTGTTGAGTAATTGTAATCCAAGTTTTTCGGGAACTAAATTTAACAAAATTTGGAAAACACCGTTTAGTTATATTCCTTATTTTAAGACAATGACAATACTGTACGGTATAAGATTAAATAGAATAAACAAAGATAGACATATTTAATGATTAATCGTTGTTATTAGTGTTTATAACCAAACGTAATGTCTCACGATTTGACTTTCTATATTGAATTGATAGAAAAAATTGATCGTTCGATGGAATTGTTTATGAAAATCAGGTACTTAAATTTAATATGTGTGTATGTACAGATCAAGGGATGTGAGTGAAAGGTTATCAATCAGCTACAGACCTAATTTAACATAAATAAGTTCAAACAGGTCCAATGATATAGTTAGCGTGGCCAAATGAGTAAATTCTCGAGGCCAATCAAATCAAACTAAAAAAGGTATACTTAGGAGATACGGTAAGTTGCGTTATTTTTATTATCATTATTATTATTAGTTTCTTGGATTAGAAATTTTACAATGCATCTTACAAAAAAGTATTAAATCTATGACTGCAATTGATGCAATTTTGACTTGAATGATAACAAAATAGAAACATATTAGAAGACTGAAAATTCACTACTTTAACGCACTTGCTGCGTACGTCTGTTGTTTTAGACTTAAAGGGGACAAAGTTATCCAGGCCTTTTAAAGAAAAATGATATCTTGGTCCAAACGTATGAATCTTGGACAGTATTATTTCTGCGAAATAATAAAGTTATTAAAAAAAAAACAGAACGTTAATGTGGATCGTGCCGGAAGAGAACACGCACCGGCCGTCAAGTTGAGCTGAACACAGTTACCACTCGGCCAGGAGAGCTGCGTAACAAGTTTTTGTTTACACGGTATTATTCCCTTTCTTAAACCTTGATCTTCACATGCTACATTTTCAGTCTGAAACTTTAATTGGGCTAGTTCATCAAGCTACAAGTAAAGTGTATTTTAAAAATGTATTGAATCTCCCACTTGAAAAGCATTACTTTTTACAATCACATAATTTTCATTTCATGTTATCTGTACTTTCGCGTAATAGCATGGTCACAACCTGGGAAGCAATTATTGTTTATTATGCCGACGGCTGTGGCAGTGGCATGGTCACAGCATATGCTGATTATGCTGTCGCATGGTGTTGAGTGTTGACACTGACAACGGTGTTCGACTGTTCGAGATTTTAGCGGACGAAATTTGTCGATTGCTAGTTAGGATAGTATGTTTTACCCGTGTTATTTGTATGATTTGATCCTGTGGGATGCATTAATCTACACATGGCAGCTAACTAGTCCGTCTTTGTCAGGCATTGGACCTTAATCACTTAAGTGGTCTCAAGCCATGTCTTTCAGATTTTATTGTTAATTTGGAAAAAGCTCCGAATTTTGAGGATCAAATGACTTCAAATTTACAACACATGTTTATTTACATAATTTCTAGCTACACGTAAGGCTCATTTAAGTTAGTCTAATACTTTCAAAAATATATGTGAAGATATGTGCCAACTTTCGTTCAAATCAGTTGTGTATTTTGTGGGTTATCACACGAATACATATATATATATATATATATATATATATATATATATATATATATATATATATATATATATATATATATATATATATATATATATATATATATATATATATATATATATATATATATATATATATATATATATATATATATATATATATATATATATATATGTATATATATATATATATATATATATATATATATATATATATATATATATATATATATATATATATATATATATATATATATCAAGGTACCCAGCAGAAATCAAATATCAAATTTCCTGCCATTTCCAGGCCCCTCGAGTACATTTTTCTTAATACTCGAAATAAAAAAAAACACATACCTGATACTTTTTTTATGAACAAAATAAATAAAAATTACGAACAAAAAATTTACATAATAAAGAACATAAGTATGGTTAGCTCCGTTAAATTTATAACATATAGCATGTTCGAAAAGAAAATGTGCAATTTTTTCATGGAAAAACTTGACTTTCATGACTGGCTGACAAACTTAGCCTCCGGAAAGAATTTTCAAGTGTGATGGAACAAACCAGAAGTCTCTAGGTGGCGTAGAAACTTTGCAAACCATGTTGTTTGTATATATATATATATATATATATATATATATATATATATATATATATATATATATATATATATATATATATATATATATATATATATAAATTTGAATAGGCCTGGGAAATGGGTTCCAAAAGCTTAGATTCGCGCCAATTAAATTTTTTTTTAAATTCGAAAGTCATTACCTCTCTAAAGGCGAAGTTTTATCTATGAAAATTCGCTGAAAAAAATAAACAAAGATACTGTTTACATGCGCCATATACAAATGCCAAATATTTTGCAACTTTCAACATGATCATAAAGGTTAAAATAGAATAAACACATTCACAGTAGAGCTGTACTCGGCCAATACATAAAACGCTTTTGAATTTTATGCATTCAAGGAAGAACAGTCCAAGTGAGATGTACATATGAGACATGTTTGAGATAGTAGAAGGAGACGCTATTTGTATCGGCGCTCATGTGGCATACTCTGTGTTCATTGGCGGATTGAATTGATATTTGTTATGAGATATATTTTCATAGGTATGAGAAAACTATTTACGTGAGAAAATTCATATAATATATATGAAATAAAAAGAAAATGCATCTGTTGGTGACGAAATTTTACAAATATATAATTTCCAGGTCTTCTGAATGATTTTCATGACATTTAAGTAAAATCACAAATTTCCCTGACATTTTAGGAGGTATTTCGTATTCCCTGATTTTTCCAGGTTTTCCCGGTTTTCCAGGTCGCTGGGTACCCTATATATATATATATATATATATATATATATATATATATATATATATATATATATATATATATATATATACACAAGCTACTGACATCTAGATGTCAGTAGCTTGTACATCTCATGTTTCGTTCATATTTTGGCTAAGTTAAGCCAATTAATTTAGTCGTGTTTTGATTATTGCTGGTATAACACACTGATGAGCTCAAATAAGAGCGAAACTAATATGTGTTTCCGGTAATAATCTTGATATATCTATATATATATATATATATATATATATATATATATATATATATATATATATATATATATATATATATATATATATTCTTAATGAAAATTCACTAATAGTACAAGAGCGTAACAGGTGAAGAAAGATTAAGAACGAAAAAGCATACAATAAATATAATTAAATTAAAAATATAATCAAACAGAAATGTATAACAGGATAAGTATGGATGCAAAAAAATTGGGAAAAAATCGGAAATTCTATAAAGAAGGGATGGTTGGTTCAAGCTCATCGACAGGTTAGAAAACTGCATTAAAAACCAGGAACAAAAAGGAAAGTGATAAAGTACAATGATTTAAATTTGTTACTAGAAAAGGTAAATATTGCTAAGCACTGGAAAGCCTATCTAGAAGAGAAGAGAAAGTTACATTTGAAGAAGAGTTTATGAAGTAAATCGAAAAGATCTAGACCCGCCTATTTGAAGAGAACGATTGGAGAAAAAGTAACTTATAGAGCTCTTGAACTTAGTACAATGATTTAAATTTGTTACTAGAAAATATAAACATTGCTAAGCACCAGAAAGCCTTTCTAGAAGAGAAGAGAAAGTTACATTTGAAGAAGAGTTTATGAAGTAAATCGAAAAGATCTAGACCCGCCTATTTGAAGAGAACGATTGGAGAAAGATTAACTTATAGAGCTCTTGAACTTAGTACAATGATTTAAATTTGTTACTAGAAAAGATAAACATTGCTAAGCACCAGAAAGCCTATCTAGAAGAGAAGAGAAAGTTACATTTGAAGAAGAGTTTATGAAGTAAATCGGAAAGATCTAGGCCCGCCTATTTGAAGAGAACAATTGGAGAAAGAGTAACTTATAGAGCTCTTGAGCTTAGTACAATGAGTTAAATTTGTTACTAGAAAAGGTAAACATTGCTAAGCACTGGAAAGCCTATCTAGAAGAGAAGAGAAAGTTACATTTGAAGAAGAGTTTATGAATTAAATCGGAAAGAACTAGGCCCGCCTATTTGAAGAGAACGATTGGAGAAAGAGTAACTTATAGAGCTCTTGAACTTAGTACAATGATTTAAATTTGTTACTAGAAAAGGTAAACATTGCTAAGTACTGGAAAGCCTGTCTAGAAGAGAAGAGAAAGTTACATTTGAAGAAGAGCTTATGAAAGAAATCGGAAAGATCTAGGCCCGCCTATTTGAAGAGAACGATTGAAGAAAGAGTAACTTATAGAGCTCTTGAGCTTACTAAAAATCCGTACAATCGTATCTAACTTTATGCAGGTGCTCAAAATTATATCCTGGCTGTCAACAACTTCAAGTTTTGATACGTTTTCTTTTTAAATAGAACAGTCTATATGTATGCGTCTTTGTATAATGGGGTTCGTTATCTTATTGACTGTCTAAGATCCTGCAATCATAGATTTTTAAGAAACAACATCTGAGGCAAATTTACTTCGGCATATTATGTAAAACCAAATTTGTTAAGTACTTTATTTAACATTTCATATATAAACAAGTTTGTGATAAGAAAAACTTTGTAAATATGTATGACGTAGTTTCCATTTTCTCTTAATTATTACATATTAAGTTGGCATTTATCAGCAGTCTAAATTAAAATACAAACTGCTAAACTGATTAAATTATGGTTTGGCCTTCTATAAAAACATAAAATGTGTTATTTCTCTGTTGGTCTAAAATTCTGTGTGTGTGTGATTTATGAACAAACATAACAAACTGCTTTGGAACCATTAAATCAGGGACCTCGGTGGTTCAGAGGTAAGAACGTGTGCCTTTGAACCGAAGGGTACTGGGTTCGATCCCGGTGTACTCCTTTCACTTTTTCAGTACAAACTGTAAAATTAACATCAACCGAGGTTCTGGCATTGTATTTGAGCAAGTTGAATGTCTGCACGTTCCGCCCTTCGGAGGGGGCGTAAAGCCGTCGGTCCCGTGTCCATGTTGGGCACGTTAAAGATCACTACCCTCCTTACAGAAAGACAGGGGTTCGGCAAAATTTCCAGGATAGTGAGGTGAAACTGCTCCCTGGCGTCGGTGATTGGCCATAGTCGCGGAAATAGACCGACGTTAAAGAAAAACAAAACCATTAAATCAACTTTCTTAACCCCTTGTTGGGTGATTTTTGTTATTCGTAGTAAAATATATTTTTAGTTTCTATGGATTAAGTATAGTAACAAAAGATTAATAAGTCTGGACGCAGCAAGTGCGTTATGGTAGCGAATTTTTTTTTTAATATTTTTAATTGCAAATGTCTTTCTTTGATGAAAGCAGGCATCAAAATTGGTTACCTATATAGTAGAAACAATGTACCATATTTCATCGAAATAACTTTATTGTTTGAAAATATATAAACATTTTTCAAAAGTCCGGATGCAGCAAGTGTGTTATGGAAGTGAATTTCAATAAAAATGTTTTAAATAGCAAATGCGAGCAGGCATCAATGTGATTACCGGCTATATGTAGTAGAAACAATGTACTATATTTTATCAAAATTACTTATGGTTTAAAAATATACAAAAATTTTCAGAAAATAAACTTAAATGTTGGTTTCCTAACCAACAAAGCTTACGTTAATAGCAAATTGAGTTATTGAAATTTGAAGGATTTAATGAAAAGTCGGTAAATTTGCAGATTAGCTCCCGAATGCTTTTCAAAAAATTGTTTTCAGAAATATTACTAGGACCCCACCTGGATGTACAAACCACAAAAAATTTCTTGTTCACACCCCTCAAGGAAGTTACGGGACTGGGAGTGAATAGGGGTGCTGGGCGGGGTAGGTATTAAAAAAGAAATATGAGCAGAAAATGCGAATAAAACTACTTGAAAGCTATCTATTTGAAGCCATATCCCCATTAAAGCCTGCCTACCCCACACAGCACCCCTATTTGCCGCAGGTCACGTAACTTCCTTGGGGGGTGTGAACAATAAGCTTTTCTTGTGGTTTATGCAACGAGGATGGTTGTATGCACACGAGGGGGAGGCAGGAGCTAAGGAAAATGCCTACGACGAAGCAGATCCCCCCCTCGGTTCGACTTGCGGCAGGGTTGGGGGGTGTTTGCTTCGTCGTTGGGATTTTCCTTCCCCCTCGCGTGCATACAACCACCCTCGCTGCATAAACCACAAGAAAAATGTCTTGTTCCTACCGGCCAAGGAAGTTACCTGGGGATAGGGGTGCTGTGCGGGGTAAGCAGGGTTTAAGGGGGGTATTTTTGCATTTTTTATCGAAATATGATGCGTTTATAAGAAAAAAATCTGGACGCAGTAAGTGCGTTTTGCTAGCGAATTTTCGGTAAATTTGCAGATTAGCTCCCGAACGCTTTTTAAAAAACTTTTTTCAGAAACCTGCCTACTATTCTGGTGTTAAGTGTCGTTTGTCTACTGAGTATTATTTGACTGTTTATTTTACTCCGTTAACTGTACATATATTAAAGAGTTAACCATCAAGTTCTTATTATTATTACTACTGCTGCTCTGTTTACCATTATTTTTGAATCACCTGTATAGTAAGATTATTTCATTGATATTCAAGCCATTTTAATATTTTTAGCTTTACGTTTCGGAGGTAGCATGTAGAATGGTCCCTTGTAGCAGGCAATAGTAGAATAATTTTCATCTTTGGAACAAAAATGGAACAATAAGTGAAGATTGCAGCCTGTAATCACTTATAAGTACACTTGGAGAATCCAAATGACTACAAGATATGCTTAAAATACCAGACGAACGTTTCACTAACAACGTTTCTAGAATTTTCATCAACTGATGACGCTATCTTTGTTCGTGAAACGATCGTCAGGTCAGATCAGGTCAGGTCAAAAATGTGGTGTGGTGATTTGGGTTCTCCAAGTGTAATTAACAAAAATGGCGTCTCGCAAAAGGCCTTGCTGATAAGAAAATTGTTCCCTGACATAGCTGATCAGCTATCAGCCTTGATAAAAAAACAATGAAACGTATACACTTTCCATGCATTTTATAAATAAAGAAATACTACACTAAGTGAGATGTAAGACACGAAACACGTGACGCCACCTCGTGGCGCTGCCTTGTCACGGCAGCTCCAAATAACAAAGAATGTTAAAAAATTGAGACTATGTACAACCAACAAACAATTTAATGAATGGTCAGCCCTGGCCCATTTCTGCCCCAATGCAGGAACAAAGTATGTAAGTCTAGATGTATTCTCACCACAATTAGAACCGTAGACCGGTTTCGCTCTAATTAGAGTTCGTCAGTACATGCCAATTGCTGCGAAAATACACCTATAAAGTAATACGGCTATGGTAGCCAGCCTTCCAACACTAAGTGAAATGTAAGACACGAAACACGTACCGCCGGTGGCACATTTTCCCTAACTTTCGCAGACAAGAGCGCTTCTTGTCAACTTTCAAGCATTTCTAATAATGCGAAACATTTATATTCTGAGTTCTCCAGAACTAAGCATACAGGTTGTACTGGGATCCGACCGTGCTCACAGACCAACGAGTTGCCCACAACAGTCCAGATATAAATATAGTGGATAAGTCCTGCAAGCAAGTGACGCTGATTAATGTAGCCTTTCCGAATACCAATAATCTGGAGATAAAGTGCATCGAGAATATCGTTAAGTACAGGGATCTGGAGTTGCAAGTAGAGAGAGAGTGGAGGGCAGATAGTGTCTGAGTGATTTCAATAGTCATGTCGTCAACTGGTGTGGTTGCTAAGAATCTTCGAGAAAATATTAGGGTTAGGTTTGAATGTGAGTGGACCATACCGGTCCCTCCACCGCGACCATAAGGTCTATTGTGGCTCACCCCTAATAGTTTATATTTCGCCCAACAAAGCCAGCCTTCTGCAGAGGTCGATAACCTTCATGGGCGAAAGTTGATCCAGATCCTCCGGAGAAAGTTTTATCTTGCCAAAGAGCAGGTATGTAGTCCTGTACGCTGCCGGACAGGAACACAGTACGTGCTCTGCTGTCTCGTCACTCTCCATACACAGCCGGCACTCGGTCTCCTGACCGACTCCAATACGGTGCATGTGGTGACGCAAGCGGCAGTGTCCTATATACCGACTGACTAGAGTACTCAGTTGTTGTCTGTTTGACTCTAGAAGTTTTTTAGCGCTTGACTCAGGCAGGCCATTTATGAAGGCCTTAGAGTGAGCTAATCCTGGCAGATTTTGCCATTGCTGGCTTGTGATTCTTTCTGTCCAGGTCTTTTAGGTGCGTTTTGCTGTGCATGATGTTATCCCCAGCACCGGTTCTGGTCCGATAAAGTCCCTCTGGGCACCACTCCTGGCAAGCGCGTCGGCCGCAACATTGCCATCATGGTCCGAGTGACCCGGTATCCAGACCAGTGACACCCCATTACAGCTGCCCAGTTTATTGAGGGCAGATTTACAACTCCATGCTGTTTTTGAATTGCAACGGTAGGAACCAAGAGCATTTATTGCAGCTTGGCTATCTGTATACATCTTTATCGATTTGTGTGTGCACTGGTTTCCTATGCTTTCCCTTGCACACATCTCGATGGCATACACTTCTGCCTGGTGTATGGTTGTGTACTTGCCGAGGCTACTTGATAGTCTAGCATCGGTGTTGCCCCCATATGCGCCGACTCCTACTCCCATATTGGTTTTGGAGCGGTCAGCATACCAGCAGAGATCAGCTCTCAATAGGGTGGTTTGATTTCGTTCCCAGTCCTTCCTTTCCGAGAGGACGGTCTTGAAAGACAGATCTCTACTGATCTTTGTAGGCATCAAGTCTGAGACCATTCCCAGAATCTCATGAAAATATTAAGAGACTAGGCCTTGGAGAGCACCTTTATAGGCTTATGCAGAGAGCGGCAGTACTTGCAGCTGCCCACACCGTAAAGAGATTTCTGGGAAATGAGGATATTTCGCGATCTCGTTCAGGGCCCGATAACTTGGAAAGAGCTCCTTCTGAGCTCAATCCCTTAGGTATCTGAGATACCTACCTATGATGAGTGAATGTTGCCCTTTGAGTGAGTGTGAAAGCCCTTCAGGATAAAGTCAATAATAATAAATATGTATCCCGAAACACGCTGAGAGAAAATAGACAGGTTGGACATATTCTGTGGCACAATAACTTTCTGACAGTAACACCTAAAGGACAAAAATTAGGAAAAAAGGAGAGGCCTGACCTGACCTGACCTAAAAGAAAATTTATGAAAATCTGCCTCAAAAGATGAAACTTTGGAGCTACAACGAATTGGAAACTCTACTGAAGACATATAGCCATGACTGCCACAATGCAACATCGCCTCAAGACTGCGATAATGACGATTTTACTACAAAAGAGATCATGCCTAGCACAACACTAATTATTAAAAAATCATTTATGTAAATTTGGCACCATTGTAGAGCGGTAAAATTAATCTACTGTTGGCTAAATAGTTTCTAACACGTGGATGTTCTCCTGAGGCTGTAATGTGAAACACTGGATCACCTATGGCAAGCGAAACCGTATTGATTTACCATTCGTATATCGTATTACAAGAATAATTACGCTGCCAAATCATTAAAATGCTAGAAAAATCTACGTGTGTATAATGACATCATAATAATTCATGCGAATAATTGTGATCTAATATTACAGAGTCAAATATGTTATCGATTGTAAAATAATAACCTTACGGAATATGATACTCACATGTCATTAACATCTAATGTTTATAAATTAAATATTGGTGTACAAAATTAAACTAGTATCACTTTTTGTAAGGCTAGAGGCATTGTCACCACAATTAAAACCGTTGACCGGTTTTGCTCTAATTAGAGCCCGTCAGTACGGCATACTAATTGCAGCGAAAATACACCTATAAAGTAATATGGCTATGGTAGCTAGCCTTTCAACACTACGCGAGATGTAAGACACGAAACACGTGCAGCCACCTCGTTGCGGAACCAAGTACTATGTTGTCACGGCAGCTCCAAATAACACAGAATGCATCTAGCCTCACATACCTTGTCCCTGCATTTGGCTAGAAATTGGTCAGAGCTGACAATTTTTTAAATTGTTAGTTGGTTGTATACAGTCTCTATTTTTTAACACTCTGTGTTATTTGGAGCTGCCGTGACAACATAGTACTTGGTTCCGCAACGAGGTGGCTGCACGTGTTTCGTGTCTTACATCTCGCGTAGTGTTGAAAGGCTAGCTACCATAGCCGTATTACTTTATAGGTGTATTTTCGCCGCAATTAGTATGCCGTACTGACGGGCTCTAATTAGAGCAAAACCGGTCAACGGTTTTAATTGTGGTGACAATGCCTCTAGCCTTACACAAAGTGATACTAGTTTAATTTTGTACACCAATGGCGCTGATATTTAATTTATAAACATTAGATGTTAATGACATGTGAGTATCATATTCCGTAAGGTTATTATTTTACAATCGATAACATATTTGACTCTGTAATATTAGATCACAATTATTCGCATGAATTATTACGATGTCATTATACACACGTAGATTTTTCTAGCATTTTAATGATTTGGCAGCGTAATTATTCTTGTAATACGATATACGAATGGTAAATCAATACGGTTTCGCTTGCCATAGGTGATCCAGTGTTTCACATTACAGCCTCAGGAGAACATCCACGTGTTAGAAACTATTTAGCCAACAGTAGATTAATTTTACCGCTCTACAATGGTGCCAAATTTACATAAATGATTTTTTTAATAATTCGTGTTGTGCTAGGGATGACCTCTTTTGTAGTAAAATCGGCATTATCGCAGTCTTGAGGCGATGTTGCCTTGTGGCAATCATAACTATCTGTCTTCAGCAGTGTTTTCAATTCCTTGTAGCTCCAGAGTTTCATCTTTTGGGGCAGATTTCCATACATTTTTGTTTTGATCAGGTCAGGCCTCTTATTTTTTCCTAGGTTTTGGCCTTTAGGTATTACTGTCAGAAAGTTATTGTGCCACAGAATATGTCCAACCTGTCTTCTTTCTGTCAGCGTGTCTCGGGATACATATTTATTATTATTGACTTTACCCTGAAGGGCTTCCACAATCACTCAAAGGGTAACATTCACTCATCATAGGTAGGTATCTCAGATACCAAAGGGATTGAGTTCATATGTAGCTCTTTCCAAGTTATCGGGCCCTGAACGAGAACGCAACACATCCTCATTTCCGAAAAATCTCATTAGGGTGTGGGCACTTGCAAGTACTACCGCTCTCTGCATAAGCCTATAAAGGTGCTCTCCAAGGCCTAGCCTCTTAATATTTTCATGAGATGCTGGGAATGGTCTCAGACTTGATGCCTACAAAGATCAGTAGAGATCTGTCTTTCAAGACCGTCCTCCCGGAAAGGAAGGACTGGGAACGAAATCAAACGACCCTATTGAGAGCTGATCTCTGCTGGTATGCTGACCGCTCCAAAACCAACATGGGAGTAGGAGTCGGCGCATATGGGGGCAACACCGATGCTAGACTATCAACTAGCCTCGGCAAGTACGCAACCATACACCAGGCAGAAGTGTATGCCATCGAGATGTGTGCAAGGGTAAGCATAGGAAACCAGTGCACACACAAATCGATAAAGATGTATACAGATAGCCAAGCTGCAATAAATGCTCTTGGTTCCTACCGTTGCAATTCAAAAACAGTATGGAGTTGTAAATATGCCCTCAACGAACTGGGCAGCTGTAATGAGGTGTCACTGGTCTGGATACCGGGTCACTCGGATCATGATGGCAATGTTGCGGCCGACGCGCTTGCCAGGAGTGGTGCCCAGATGGACTTTATCGGACCAGAACCGTTGCTGGGGATAACATCATGCACAGCAAAATGTACCTTGAAGACCTGGACAGAAAGAATGACAAGCCAGCAATGGCAAAATCTGCCAGGATTAGCTCACTCTAAGGCCTTCATAAATGGCTTGTCTGAGTCAAGGGCTAAAAAACTTCTAGAGTTAAACAGGCAACAACTGAGTACTCTAGTCAGTCTGTATATAGGATACTGCCGCTTGCGTCACCACATGCACCGTATTGGAGTCGGTCAGGAGACCGAGTGCCGGCTGTGTATGGAGAGTGACGAGACAGCAGAGCACGTACTGTGTTCCTGTCCGGCAGCGGACAGGACTACATACCTGCTCTTTGGCAAGATAAAGCTTTCTCCGGAGGATCTGGATCAACTTTCGCCCATGAAGGTTATCGACCTCTGCAGAAGGCTGGCTTTGTTGGGCGAAATATAAACTATTAGGGGTGAGCCACAATAGACCTTATGGTCGCGGTGGAGGGACCGGTATGGTCCACTCACATTCAAACCTAACCTTAATATTTTCTCGAAGATTCTTAGCAACCACACCAGTTGACGACATGACTATTGAAATCACTTAGACACTATCTGCCCTCCACTGTCTCTTTACTTGAATCTCGAGATCCCTGTACTTAACGATTTTCTCGATGCACTTTATCTCCAGATTATTGGTATTCGGAAAGGCTACATTAATCAGCGTCACTTGCTTGCAGGACTTATCCACTATTATTATATCTGGACTGTTGTGGGCAACTCGTTGGTCTGTGAGCACGGTCGGATCCCAGTACAACCTGTATCCTTAGTTCTGGAGAACTCAGAATATAAATGTTTCGCATTATTAGAAATGCTTGAAAGTTGACAAGAAGCGCTCTTGTCTGCGAAAGTTAGGGAAAATGTGCCACTGGTGAAAAAGGAATCCTCATTTTTTAGGTTGTCTTTCTTTACAGACCAGACATGGCCCCATCACTAGAATCCACAGCCTAAAGAGTAATCTAAAAAATAAAAGCATTACAATTAGCGACAACCCAGGAAACTCCGTGTTCCAAAGCTGGTTGACGAGATTTCTGATTTAGCTTTCTGGGAAAACATGGGATAATTTTCATAGATTTACTGGAACTACCAAGGTAGCATACTATAGTGGGTTGATGACTAAATTGCGTGAGAAAGTTGTGGGAACATGCCGTGAAAAATTGGCAAATTTGTAATTTTTTTGCAAGACAACGCAGGTCGTCACTGCAGTTGATTTTTTTAATTCAATTATTGTTTTTACCACTGCAAACAATTTATAAAATTTATTTGGAATTGGCTGACCGCCCGCTTTCTTTTCCGGATTTAACACCTTCAGACTATTCCCAAAGCTAAAAACGTTTAAAATGTAAACAGTTTTCGACAAAGAAAGAAAACATATGCGTCGTTTGTTTTGGAGCCCAAGAGAAAGGTTTGCTCTAATCGTTTAGAACTGCTTTATGAACGTCCTGCTAGATGTGCAAATGGTAGAGGAGATTATGTTGCAAAAGTTAATGCGTTTTTTATTGTAGGTCAAGTGTGTATTGAATTGAATGATGGTGTGGTAGAAGCCACAGCTATCTAGTATTTTCATATCATAAAAAATGTTTGTGGTTAAGTGCAAAATAAATATTGTAAACATGTAAGGAAGAATTTTTTACAAAACCGATATTTTAAAGCCCCCTTAAATGTACGCTGCTGACAAATAATCAAATGCTAATAAAGGGCAATCACTCATCCTGTCGATCATTGCAGATCACCAAAACTTTATCTCAAGGAAACGTCAATTAAGATGTAATACAGGGATGTTCAAAAATCAAAAAACCATTTTTTGGAGACTTGCATCTCAGACACCGGTAAAGTGGTATAACTTAAAACTTATCCTTAGGAGTTTTAAGAGACGCTCTTCACAATAATGCAACCGAAAATCCAATGAAAAATTTGCTAATAAGTTGTTCTGAAAAATCAACTTTCCGAACTCCCCCTAAGGTACGCTACTGACATATTTCAAATCTTAATACGTGTAAATAGTAACCGTGGCTAACTTTTTATACCACCAAAATTTCAAGTTTCTCAAAAGTCAATTAAAAGTAAGAAGAGGGTGTTGCGATCTTAAGTGGGTCACATTATATATATATATATATATATATATATATATATATATATATATATATATATATATATATATATATATATATACAGGGTGCTTTACGGTGAGTGGCCTATTAGACGTTTCTGGAGAACTATATCTATTTAAATTCTGAAAATTTGTATCCGCACGTTTTTGATATTGATCTTTCTAACTGAAATATTTTTAATTAGCCTGCACCCCCGGTTATACCGGAAGCCGACACAAACTTTGTTTTTTTAAATCGGACACCTGTATATTAATAGCTTTTTGAATTAAACGTTCAATTTAAGGGCCACTTTATGCCAACATATTCGGGCTAGTTCGTACCGTTTCGGATTTATTTGCCATTTTGTAGAAAAAGTTACGATTGGAGCGCTTTAGAAAATTTCCGATGTCTTTAAAGACATGCAAGATAGAAACATGCGGTTTTGACTAACCCATAGAGCGTAAAAATTCCTACATACTGTTATAAATATAATACGATTTTAAGATAACTGTTATTTAAAACATACATTTGAATTTGAAAATTTTCAATCAGAGATAACTTGATTTTTTTTTAATGGAACGGTATCCATATGTCTCCAGCATCTGCTTCAGCGTTAAATTCCCTATCTTTTAAGTATACATTACCCTATACCTATCTCTTATAGTTTTCTTAGAAAATTAATTTGAAAATAGTAATTGTTAGTAGGGCGGTCATTTTTTTTACGTAAAAAAAATACAGTAGAAACAAAAATATTTCATGTTCAAGTAAAAAATTATAATAAAGAAATATTGTTACTGTGTTTGAAAATTATGGATTTAATATACTTTTTTAAAAAAATAAAAAAATTTCTAGGGATAACAACAGTGATATTATTACCTTACGCAATCTTATAAATCCTATAAGTATTATTACAATACGAGTAACAAAACAACACACACCTCCTAAACTAGTAACTGCTCAAAATGTTGTTCCTTAACACTCAAACATTTTAATATTCGTCTCGTAATGCCGCTAGTGGTTGCTGACAGAATCTCATTCCTATCTAACTCTTCAAACGCCCTACTTACTCTGATCTCTAATTCTTCGCGTGAATTGACGGGCGTTTCATATACTTTGGTTTTTATCTTTACCCAAAGATGGAAATCAAGCGGGGTAAGATCTGGACTTCTTGCGGGCCATATTCAGGGAGCGCACTTTCCAATCCATCTATCTTCAAATAGATCGTCGAGTGTGTTAGATATTTCTCGTGTAGAGTGAGCAGGAGCTCCGTCATGTTGATACCAACAAGTTCTATAATGGTAAATTGTCTAAAAAGTCTGTAACTATTGTTCTTAATATTTCCATGTAACGATTAGAAGTTAAGGTTCCGTCATACATATGGTAATAAACGTTATTACCTTTCAATAAACAAAACCCATTGAAACTAAATTTTACTTGAAATCCCCTTTCCCTAATAGCGTGAGGGTTTTGATTTGCCCAAACATGACTGTTATGTCTATTGAAAACTCCTTCATGAGAAAATTTTGATTCATCAGCCTATATATATATATATATATATATATATATATATATATATATATATATATATATTAAGTCATCATGTCCTTGAATATGAATTAACATCGTTTCACAAAACTGGACCCTTTTACTAGCATCTTCTGGATGCAGAGCTTGCACTAAAGTAAACTTATAGTTGTGCATTTTGTGCTTCCACAAGATTCTTTCCACAGAGGAGTAAGGAATACCTATGTCGTTTACTGCAGTGTAAGTAGAGGCATGTGGATATGCTTCGAAATAAGCCAGGACAGTTATTTCGTTATCTTCATCTCTAGTCACTGGACTGGGATTCACTTTAGGTGTTTTAAAAGTACCAAATTCTAGGAAAATTGACTCAATCCTTCTAAACTTCTTTTCACTCATGGGTGGCAGATTAGGATTTAACTCATTAAACCTTCTACATGTTCTACTAATAATTCGGTTACATTCTCCATGGATGTAAAATAAATTCAAATAATCTGCATTGGAATAATAATTTTCCATCTTAACTGTGAACATTAGTACATTGACATTTATCGAATAATTTAGAATGACAAGTATGTAATATAAATTGTTCATCATAGCACACTTTGCTTAACGTTGACGTTCAACCATAGTATAAGGAAAAATTATGCTGTGTTATTTTTTTGAATGTCTCTAAATACCTCAAGAACTGTCCTTTTTAGCTATAGGAAATACCCAATATAGGTCGAAAAGTGATCAAAAACGGAATCGGTTGGAACTGCAAGTTACTGTATGTCCCTTTTAAAATAAGACACTCATTAAAGGCAGAAGTAGTCAAAGGTTGGCGCTACCCCGCTGACCATTAATATTTTCAAATCAATTTTCAAAGAAAACTATAAGAGATAGGTATAGGGTAATGTATGCTTAGAAGATAGGGAATTCAACGCTGAATTAGATGCTGGGGACATATGGGTACCCTTCCATTAAAAAAAATCAATTTATCTCTGATTGAAAATTTTCAAATTCAAATGTATTTTATAAATAACAGTTATCTTAAAATCGTATTATGTTTATAACAGTATGTAGACATTTTTACGCTCTATTGGATAGTAAAAACCGCATGTTTCTGTCTTGCATGTCTTTAAAGATATCGGAATTTTTCTAAAGCGCTCCAATCGTAACTTTTTCTACAAAATGGCGAATAAATCCGAAACGGTACGAACTAGCCCAAATATGTTTTCATAAAGTGGCCCTTAAATTGAACGTGTAATTCAAAAAGCTAATAATATACAGGGTGTTCCATTAAAAAAAAACAAAGTTTGTGTCGACTTGCGGTATAACCGGAAGTGCAGGCTAATTGAAAATATTTTAGTTAGAAAGATCAATATCAAAAATCGTGCGGATACAAATTTTCAGAATAGAAATATATATAGTTCTCCAGAAACGTCTAATAGGCCATTCACCGTGAAGCACCCTATATATATATATATATATATATATATATATATATATATATATATATATATATATATATATATATATATATATATATATATATATACACGAGGGTGTAATTTAAAAGGGGTACATTTTTATAGTAACAGAGAACTTCTTGATTCATTTGCTTTGAGCTTAGGAAAAATTTGAAGAGATGACAACACTGTTACCGATTTACTTTCTATTGGTGTGAGGTGTGGGTGCTACTATTATGGATGATGATTGTTTTCCAACGTGTCGAAGAATAATAATTTAGCTGTTATTATAATAAAATTATTATAAATATATATGCTAATTTGAAAACAAATTTCTATTGATTTTTGATGTTTGTGTTTATCAGGTATAACAAAACTATTAGCTGATGATTTATGAAGCCACAACTTTTTATCTTTTTCATATTTTAAAATTTTAAATCCTGTTGAACATAGTAAATAAATGATGTAATCCAGAACCTTTCAAGCAATTTTAGTCTATTCCAAATATAAATTTTTCATTAAAAAAAATTGGCTAATAGAGAGGTTTCGATGGTGAGACTTGTTTTCAACTGAGCACGAATTAGAACCCGTACAACCGATATCTGGGGTCAGTTTCAATTTTTATGATTATATAATATTCAGTTTTTGTGAGGGTAATATTACTATTTTCTTAAAAAAAGTTGCAAAATAAAAACTCGTTTATTAAATTGCCGAGCTTCCGGATTGATTGATTCCATTATCAAGGCTACTACATGGAAAGAAAACAATTTACAATTTACATAGGAAAAATACAAAGTTTTTAAATACTTACATACAAAGCGAACTTGAACTTGAAAAAATTATCAAATAACAAACATGAAAAAAATTTGTGAAAATTTGGGCGAGGTCTATAAGTTCATTGATTGTTGTTGTCCTTACTTGGTGAAACTTGTCCATACTACATACAGACTTGGAGACTACTTCTCTGGCTTCACTGTTGGTTTTTGTAGGTGAATGACGTAGCCAGCGCGTGAGCTAACTGGAGCAAGTGGCCCTTCGAATTCTGGAAGTTCTACGATGTTCTTCAATGCTTCTGTGACTATAGTTTCGCTGCTTGACAAAAAATGCTGTCAAGCAGCGAAACTATAGTCACATTAAATAAAATTCACTAAAAAAGGAATAGGTTATAGTACACAAAAAGAATGTACCATTAAACGTAGATTACAAAAATTTTGAAATATACAGGATGTTATATCTGACATAACCAAATTCATGGTCATATGTTCTTCAAATAGCCCACCTGTCATTATATCTGCGTACTGAATTCCATGTTAATCGCATAATTATTATAAGAGTGACAGCTTGAATAATAAAAGCTAGAATAACCTGTATACCAAAATTAAATTTTAAGGTTAATGACAGGGGTTAAGGAGTCGCGGGCCAAAGGACTCCAGGGGGCAAGCTGAGGAAGTGGAAATAACAACATAAACTCCCGATGAAGCTTTCCCCAAGACCGTCATGCGCGGTAAAAATCCGCATCCTGCACGAGGTGACCCTGCTAATAACTAAACATGACGGATCTAGACAAGGAGGTCGAACTAAACTCCCCCAATCTACGGTGTCACGTGACCCGTGCCTATGGATGGATGGCACCAGGGCGATGGTGTCGTGAACGGAACCTCTGGAGTACCAGGCAACCCTCCAGAGTAACCCGCCTTGCACCACACAGGGGGTTCTGATGGTGTGGACAGTATTTCCCCCATTCTCGTGGGAACAACATGAAGATTATAAATACATATAAAACCAAAACCAATGAGGCTCGAGGAGTGGCTCCGGCTACAGACTTGAGCCTTGAGTCTATCCCGGAAACGGAGACGAGCCAGGGTGCGGCAGCGGACTCTGGAGGTCCCACGACCGGCGTAGATACGGGGGATCAGGGGGTAGCTTCGGCCAGAGACCTGTCCCCGACACCCAAGCTGGAGGCTGGGTCCCACCGGAGGGCGGTGAGCTCCGCGGACTCCGGGGGCCCCTCCACCAGTGAGGACTCTACTGTTAGAGTAGAGGGACTGCCCCGGCAGTCCAAGCGTCTTTCCGGGGCGCAAAGAAAGAAGCTCCGGAGGGCGCAAAAAATGGCGGCCGGGACCTGGACGGTCGAGAAACCTGTAAAGGCGCAAGAGGGGAGTGCGGGTCAGAAGAGGACGCGCTCGAACTCTAGCACGCCCACTACAGACAGACGTTCCAAAAGGGCCAGGGTGCCTGTAAAGGCGCAAGAGGAGAGTGCGAGTCGGAAGACGCCGCGCTCTGGCTCTAGCACGCCTACTACAGACAGACCTCCCAAAGGAACTAAGGCCGGAACACCGGCGCAGACTGGCTCTTACAGGGAGGCTGCGGAGGGCCTCGGGATGGCGGTGATTGACAGACGCCATCCTGAGGTCACGCTAGACCAGGGGAAGGCGGACCTGATCCAGGCTGCGGTGGTAGCTGCAGTGGACTCTCTTCAGGAAGGGGAGAGCCCGCCTCAGTTCCACCGGACGCGCCTGACGGGGGGCATCCTCTGGATAACCTGTGCCGGCCCGCAGTCGCGGGACTGGCTGCGGAAAACGATCGGGGGCCTCGGTCAGATTTGGGAGGGGGCGGACTTGACAGCCGTCGAGCCCAAGGAACTCCCAAAGAGACGCAAGGTCCTCGTACGGATCCCTGACACCGTCCCGCAGGAGACGGTGATCAGCAGACTTAAGATCCAGAACCCTGAACTGGGGACGCAACACTGGTCGGTTCTAAGCAGGAAGGCAGAGGAGAAAGGACAGACGCTCGCCTTCTCGATCGACCCGACATCTTACAGAGCCCTTGAAGGAACCTCCTTCAAGGCATTCTGGGGCATGGGAAGGGTTAGCTTCCGCCCACTGGGGAAGCAATTAAGGGTTAATGGGACTTAGGTTCCTTCAGGTCAACCTCCAACACAGTAGGGCAGCCACGGCCGGACTACTAATGGCTCTGAGGAACACGGATGTGGCCCTCATCCAGGAACCGTACTCCTACAAAGGAGAGATCAAGGGACTCGGCGGAGCTAATGGAAAGCTCATCTACAGCAGGTCCAGCGAGAATCCGAGGGCCTGCATTTTTGTCAGGGAAGGGATAGAGTTTCTCCCTCTAATGAATTTCTGTTCCAGGGACCTGGCAACGATCAAAATCCGATGTGGAGGAGCGGATGGGCTGAGGGACATTACTGTCGCGTCAGCCTATCTGCCAGGGGACAGCACGGACCCTCCTCCACCCAACGAATTGGAGCAGCTGATGGTGGGTAGCAGAGCAGGTGGATGGCAGACCATCATCGGCATGGATGCGAATGCGCACCATGAGTTGTGGGGTAGCTCGGACACAAACTCTAGGGGTGAGGCACTTTTACAGTTCTTTATGAAATTTAATTTAGACATATTGAATAGAGGTAATAAACCGACATTCGTCACAACACGGCGTGAGGAAGTTTTAGACCTAACAGTTTCCACCCAGTTTCTGGGTGACTTTGTTAAAAGCTGGGCTGTGTCTGGGGAAGTGAGTAGCTCAGACCACAGATACATCCGGTTTGAAATCGCCAAAGTCGAAAGAGAAACGGTATGGTACCGGGACCCCCGCAAGGCGGACTGGGAAGCCTACAGGGCAGACCTAGCTGTGGAACTGCGGGGGGTTGAGAGGGCCATAAGGGATTCAATAGACCTCGAGATTGCAGCAGTCCAATTGCGAGACGCAATTACCTCGGCCTATAACGCCAACTGCCCCCTGAAAATGAGGGTGTCCACCAGGAACGTCCCATGGTGGAACGAGGACCTCAGGCAAAGGAGGACGCAGGTTCGTAAGCTGTTTAACGCGGCCAAAAGGTCGGGAGCATGGGATGAATATAGACAGGCCCTATCGATCTATAACAAAAGACTGAGGGACGCCAAGAAGGAGTCGTGGAGGAGGCACTGCGAAGAAGTGGAAAACACGTCCGAGAGTGCTCGACTACACAAGATCCTGTCTAAGGGCCCTCAGACTAACATAGGCTCCCTTAGAACACCCACGGGAGGCTTTACAAGCTCGGGGGAGGAAACTATGGAAATTTTACTCCAGACGCACTTCCCCGGCTGTAACATAATAAACCAATCACCTCCGGACTGGGAACACTCAGAAATAGAGGCGCCTTATAGGCGGGCATCTAGAGTAGACTGGACAGTCGCTAAAGAGGTGGTTACCTGGAGCAAAATCAGATGGGCCATTAACAGCTTTAAGCCATACAAATCGCCGGGATTTGATGGAATAATGCCAATCATGCTCCAACAGGGGATAGATATACTGGCGCCGGTGCTTACCCTCATTATGAGGGCCAGCCTGGCTCTGGGGTACATTCCGAGGGCATGGAGACTGGCCAGGGTTGTATTTATTCCTAAACCTGGGCGTCCAACAGACCAGGCAAAGTCCCTGAGGCCAATAAGTCTCATGTCCTTCTTGCTGAAAACAGTGGAAAAACTGCTCGACCGGCACATTAGGGGCGGTGTACTGGAAGCATATCCTCTACACTGCGGACAATATGCATACAGAGCAGGATTCTCAACAGAAACAGCACTGCACCAACTGGTGCTGAAACTGGAGAATACGCTGGAGAACAAGGAGGTGGCGCTGGGGGCCTTCCTAGACATAGAGGGGGCCTTTAGCAACACCTCGTTCGGATCGGTTCTGGCAGCTGCCCGGGAGCGTGGAATAGAGGAGACCTGCTGCAGGTGGATCGGTTCCATGCTCAGGGACAGGGCGGTGTTCACCTCACTCGCGGGAGGGACTCTGCTGGCGGGGGTCGCGGCGGGGTGTCCGCAGGGGAGCGTTCTGTCTCCCTTGCTCTGGTGTCTAGTCGTGGACGGCCTGCTGGGGAGGCTCTCGGGAGGGGGGTATGAGGTACAGGGCTATGCGGACGACATTGTCATCATAGTCCGAGGAAAGGTCACACAGGCAGTGTGGGAGCGTATGCAGACTGCACTGAAAGTGGTGGAAGGGTGGACGGTTGATCAAGGGCTCGGGGTGAGCCCCGAGAAAGCAACCGTCGTGCCGTTTACGAGGAGGAGGAAGTGTGAAAGCCACAGAACTCTCACTCTATACGGTAGGAGCGTTCCAATGGCCAGGGAGGTAAAATATCTTGGGGTCGTATTGGACTCTAAGCTAACCTGGAATGGTCACATTGGAAAAATACTGCGTAAGGCAGTCATGACCTTAGCCGTCACTAGGCGGCTATATGGAAAAACGTGGGGACTAAGACCTAGTATGGCCCACTGGCTGTACACAAGGGTGGTCAGACCATCGTTAACATATGCGGCACTGGTCTGGTGGCCTAAGGCGACACAATCCAGTGCCAAACAAAAACTAGGCAAGATCCAAAGGATGGCTTGCCTAGGCATCACAGGGGCCATGTCTTCAACCCCAACAGCCGCCATGGAGGTGTTGCTGGATCTACCCCCCCTACACTTCGTTATTATGGGAGAGGCCAGGCTAGGACTATACAGACTAGCCTGCAATGGTAGACTGAAGATCAACCCAGGCTTCAGGGGCCACTGCAAAATTCAGGAGATCGTGAAGGAACCCATGCTTGAAATGAGGTCAGACTTCGCGAGCCCGCGAATGTGCAGGGAAAACAACTTCACAGTGGAAATCCCTGATCGCGGGGCATGGCGGGAGGAGACACCGGGCATACCACGGGACGCGCTCGTCTGGTTCACGGACGGATCTGGCGGGGAGCGTGGGACGGGGGCAGGTGTTTACTCGGAAGGACCGAGGGTAAGTCACAGTATTTCCCTCGGAGCCCATGCAACGGTGTTTCAGGCCGAGATGTACGCCATCCTGCACTGTGCGCGGGAGAACAAGAGGAGGGGCTACACCAACAAGCGGATCCTCATAGCCACAGACAGCCAGGCAGCCCTTAAGGCACTAAGTAGCCCACGGGTAAATTCCTGGCTGGTGAGTGAGTGCCGAGACGAGACGAGCGACCTGGCTGGGCAGAATGAGGTGACCCTCATCTGGGTGCCGGGTCACTCGGGGGTCAAAGGCAATGAAGAAGCTGACAGTCTCGCAAAGAGGGGGTCAGCAGAACCATTTATGGGACCAGAACCGGCTCTGGGCGTGTCAAAGAGCACTGCCAGGGGAGCCATTAAGTCCTGGGTCAGAAACCAACACAAGGTGTACTGGGCGGACTGTCCAGGGCTCAGACATGGGAAGTCAATAATTGACGGACCCAGTTCAAAGAGAGCTGTGGAGCTGCTAAACCTTAGCAGAGGACAGCTCAGAAACACAACAGGTCTCTTGACGGGACACATGGCCGTCAAGAAACACCTACATAAAATGGGGCGGTTCGAAGGGGACCTCGCATGCAGACTCTGCGGCGAGGGGGAGGAATCAGCCCAGCACATCTTGTGCGAGTGTATAGCTCTGGACCGGAAAAGACAACTGATCTACGGTCACTCTAGACCGGAGACAGAGCAATATAAAACTTCACCCTACCAATCGCTGTGCAGACTAGTTCAAGGCACAGTGATTTTGGAATGGGTGGAGTAAGACTAGGGGTATGCACAATCAACCAAGGGTTGCGGTGCTATCGGGGCGGCAAGGCCGCGGACGAGCCCTGAGGGAACAAAAAAAAAAAAAAAAAAAAAAAAGGTTAATGACCAATTAAGTTGAATTGGGATTTTTATTGTAGGCTAAGTACTTGTCAATACCTCCTCGTCTCTGGGCCAAGGAAAGAGCAGGCCCAGATGAAAAGTGCAGCAAACCAAGTGCAAAAACTACAACGTATTAAAAAAACTCTTGGAGACAAAGAGCCATGATAGGGACGACAAGATGAGAGCTTCGGAGGTTCCGTGGTAAGAATCTGTGCCTTTGGACCGAAGGGTACTGGGTTCGATCCCAAGGTTCTCCTTTCTCATTTTCAGTCCATACTATAACATTAACATCAACTGAGGTTGTAGCATTGTATTTGAGCAAGTTTAATTCCTGCACGTTTCCCCTGTGGAGGGGGCGTAAAGGCGTCGGTCCCGTGTACATGCGATGTTGGGCACGTTAAAGCTCCCTACCCTTCTTACAGAAAGGCAGGTGTTCGGCAAAATTTCCAAGAGAGTAAGGTAAAACTGCTCCCTGGCGACGGTGATTGGCCATAATCGACCGACGTTAAAGAAAAAAAACACACAGACGGCAAGATGAGATAGCCTGTAGACCGTGATGATTATTTTAGAACGATCTGGAAGCCCCTAAAACCGCAAAATTTGGTGAAAAATTATCTACGAAAATAGAAATTGCACATGTCATTTGCAAGAATTACCAAGTTAATTAATTAACCTGACCATGAACAAAAATAAATATTAATAATGGATACAATTTCGAATCGTTTTAATAATTCTATAGCGTTTATGTAAAATCGATTAGGTGCTTTCTGGAATGATTCACTACCATATTCTATAGTGTTAGTCGATGTGTCAAGGTAAACGATTTGTTTTTGCACAACGCTATTGAATTTTGCATACAAGTTTTAATGGCATTCATAAAACTTCAGTTTTTACTGTTCTGTTTTATAATATATGTAAGAAAAGCGTTTGAACTTACTCCAGTAAACAATGTTATAATTGTTAAGATCAGTATGCAAGTAAACAAAGCTATAAACATTTTTTTCGACATAATTAGCGACAAATGTTATAAATCCCAGGAAAATAGACTAATTAACGCGTATTTTGGTCTAAATTTTCGCTAGTAATTACAACTAAGTATCCATAGCCTTTGTAACGATCTTTAAAAAGTTCACAACAACAACAAAATACTTAAATCATGTTTTTCTATTTTAAAAGCAAAAAATGCACCACTTAAATAACAAGGAAGATTAAATTGTCTTCAAACAAAATATGTATTTAATTTGTGCATCCTTACAGTTGTATTAGGCTGTAAAAAATGTATCCAGCATATTTTTAGGACTATGTGAAGGCTGGAGCCTCTGATGAGCACTAATAAGTACGCTTTGGAAATCAAATTCATACATTTACAAACCTTGCGCTACTAAGGGCAGTGTCATCAGACGATAGATTAAAAATCTCTGGACGCAGCAAGTGCGTTATGGTAGTGAATTTTCTTTAAAATATTTTTAATAGCAAATGTCTTTCTTTGATGAAAGCAGGCATCAAACTTGGTTGCCTATATAGTAGAAACAATGTACCATATTTCATTGAAATAAATTTATTGTTTGAAAATATATAAACATTTTTCACAAGTCTAGATGCAGCAAATCTGTTATGGAAGTGAATTTCCATAAAAATGTTTTTAGTAGCAAATATGAGCAGGCATCAATCTGATTACCGGTATAGCCTATGTGGTAGAAACAATGTACTATATTTTAACAAAATTACTTATGGTTTGAAAATATACAAAAATTTTCCGAAAATAAACTTAACTGTTGGCAGGTTTCTGAAAACAGTTTTTTGAAAAACGTTCGGGAGCTAAACTGCAAATTTACCGAAAATTCGCTACCAAAACGCACTTACTGCGTCCAGTTTTTTTTTCTTACAAACGCATCATATTTCGATAAAAAGTGCAAAAATGCATTAACGAATTTGTTCTACGAAGATTAGTTAAACAAAAATTATACACCCCTACTTACTCCTGGTCCCGTAATTTCCTTGGGGAGTGTGAACAAGAAATTTTCCTTGGGGTTTGAGGATCCAGGGGGGTGGGGGCCTAGGCAGGTTTCTGAAAACAGTTTTTTGAAAAGCGTTCGGGAGCTAAACTGCAAATTTACCGAAAATTTGCTACCAAAACGCACTTACTGCGTCCAGATTGTTTTCTTACAAACGCATCATATTTCGACAAAAAATGGAAAAATGCATTAACGAATTTGTTCTATGAAATTTAGCTAAAAAAAAATTATGCACCCCTACTCACTCCTGGTCCCGTAACTTCCTTGGGGGGTGTGAACAAGAAATTTTTCTTGGGGATTGTGGATTCAGGGGGGCCCTAGGCAGGTTTCTGAAAACAGTTTTTTGAAAGGAGTTCGGGAGCTAAACTGCAAATTTACCGAAAATTCGCTACCAAAACGCACTTACTGCGTCCAGTTTTTTTTCTCACAAACGCATCATATTTCGATAAAAAATGCAAAAATGCATTAACGAATTTGTTCTACAAAAATTAGCTAAAAAAATTATGCACCCCTACTCACCCCTGGTCCCGTGACTTCCTTGGGGAGTGTGAACAAGAATTTTTTTTGGGGTTTATGGATCCAGGGGGGGGGGCTAGGCAGGTTTCTTAAAACAGTGTTTTGAAAAGCGTTCGAGAACTAAACTGCAAATTTACCGAAAATTCGCTACCAAAACGCACTTACTGCGTCCAGATTTTTTTCTTATAAACGCATCATATTTCGATAAAAAATGCATTAATAAATTTGTTCTACGATAATTAGCTAAAAAAAATTATTGACCGTTAAACCATAAACTTCACTAACCCTACAAATAAATATCCAAAAAGCCACCAAACTTAACTAAACAGACAGCCAAAGCATCAGAGAAAGGGTCTATTTGAAATGGATATTCTGTTAATATTTTAGTAAAATGAAGGCCAATGACGGTTGAATCTGAAACTTAAGGGTTTGCAGAACATTTTTCTTGCAACATTTTCTTTTCACAAACAGTATTTGTTTCACATTCTTTGCTTAAACATTGCCAATTTTGACGTTTAAAATTGCGAGTTTGACGTTTTGCGGAAAACTCCAAAATTTGTTACTTTAACTGCCCATAACTTCTTTGTCTTTACAGCTAGGGACCTAAATTTTGGTACAGAGTTCACTCTTTATAATACAAATACGCGTACCAAATTTGGTTGCCCTTACTTTGTTATTTCCGGAGATATGAATTTTTTTATAAAGAAAATACAAAATTTTCCGGGAAAACCTGGTCCGATTTTCCTGGATAACGAACTTATCCAAGCCACTTGCAAAAGAAAGGTACTCTCGAAATTTTATCAAGATCGGTCCATTATTTTTTGAGTTATCGGTCGGATATATATATATATATATATATATATATATATATATATATATATATATATATATATATATATATATATATATACACAGATCTCCCCATAAGCGAATTTTTTTTTTAAAAATCGCTAAAAAAAGCCTGGACGCAGCAAGTGCGTTATGGTGGCGTATTCTCATTGAAATGATCTACACTTATGTATAAAATAATATTAATATAATCATTAAAACTGAACTCAGTAGTCCTACAGTTTCGCTCTCCTTGTTGGCTAGACTATTGCGCACACGAATTTATGTGTTCGAGTTTACGCGGTGTTACCACTTCTTTATCATTCTTGATAAAGAATAGTCTTTCCTTTCTAATGATGTATCAGTCTTGATAAAGACAATAGCCTAGACTAAAATATAAAACATTACTAAAGCCTCAGATGAGGAAAAATAAAAAAACATATACTTAATGTACGAGATGTTCAAAAATACTTGCCCTGAATGTCTTGGCAGCATCCTAATGGTAACTAAAAATGTCTTCTAACATTAATCAAGATCTGAGGCGTGACCAACTTAATCGCAATAGTAATTCTTCTTTTTATGTCAGTTTAATTGCGTGGTTTAGTTTTGTGTACCATATTTTTCACATATCTTAATAAGAAGAAGTCTAATACCTTAACATCGGGTGGATCGTGTTGGCCATTCTAACGATCCTCGCTTGCCTATCCACCGATTTGAAAATATTAAGTCAATGTACTGCCGGACATTGATTTGATAATGTGCTTGTGCTCCATCGTGATGGAACCATATCACATTCGCTGGAACATGTGGGTTTGTTCGATCAGGATATAAGTTTCCCAAAGTTCGCAGGACATTATTTTGATGCAGTGCTAAATAATTATCTCTATTCAAATTGCCATTTATTTATATTTTCTTTAAGACCAGTAACCACAATTTTGACGATGAGCATGGTCGCTAAGTGTAAAAATGCACTCATCAGAAAACAAAACGTGTTCTAGTTGGATAACAGTGTTATCTAATATTTTCATCATTTGTTCACAAAAAGAGGTTCTTTAATCAAAATCATCTTCCATGAACTTGAGGATTTGGATCAATTTATAGGGATGCATTTTATTTGCTTTTAATATTCGAGCAATCGATGAATGGCTAACATCCAATGTTGTGGTTGTTTGTCTACACGAACTATGTGGGACTTCCTCAAACTCAAGCATTACATCAAATTTGGTGTCGTTGATTCAGTCGTCAGAAAGTTTCTTTTGTATCTGCCTCACATGTCGAAGCTCGAAATTGCTTTTCAATTTTACTAATTGTCTTTTAGGATACAGGCGGCAAATTGGAATTTTTTTCTTGAAATGCGCGAGCAACTTCGATCTGTGATCGTGTTTTATCTCTGTAACCAATCATCTGTAGAATTGTTATTTTATGCATTTCTGTTAAAACCATGTTTCTGAATTGGAGTTAGCAACTTGCAACTACTGTCATACGGTTACAATCACAATGCAAGTTGCTAAGGGGTTTTAAACAAAATTAACATTGCCAATTATGAAGAATGTTGTTTGCTTCATTTCCTATTATCTAGAATGAAACGCGATTAGTCATTAATTTTTTAGTGTGTTGTAGCGAGGTTTGCCAATCAAATTAATTTCTTTTTTACTGTTAATATTTCCAATATATTGTAAAGCCATAGCAATTTTGAATAATGAAGAAATATTTCAAATGAGGTATCACAAGCCCCTCACATCCTATTTTTAAAAACTTGCACTCGAAGGGGGCTCAATATAGGGGGGAGGTTTTCACGTTGCAGGAATTGTTGCAGTTATTAGTGAATTTTCTTTAAAAAAAATCACTAATGAGGAGATCCCGACTTTTGATTTTTGAAAAAATTTCTTCAGATGAGCGCCATTTAGGACCCCTGGAACCCAAATCCGAGGTCGGTTTCAGACTTTATATGTTTATATATATATATATATATATATATATATATATATATATATATATATATATATATATATATATATATATATATATATATATATATATATATATATATATTTATGTCACACCTACAACTAAAAAATAATGGACCGACTTTGATAAAACTTGGTGAGTACCTTCCTTTCGCAAGTGGCTTGGATAAGTTCGTTAGCCAGGAAAATCCGCCGAGGTTTTCCCGGGAAATTTTGTGTTTCCTTTCGAAAAAATTTATATCTCCGGAATTAACAAAGTAAGGGTAACCAAATTTGGTATGAGGGTTTATATCATTATAGGTAAGTTACTTACCAAAATTTAGCTCTGTAGGATAAAGGACAAAAAACAGGCATTTAAAAAAATTGGGTTTTCCTCAAGACGTCAAAAGTCGCGATTTTAAACGTCAAAATTTGTAATATTTAGGCAATGAACCTGAAACTAAGATGAGCTATGGAAGGAAAATGTCTAAAGAATAATGTTTTACAAAGCCTGAAGTCTTAGTTTCAATCGTCATTGTCCTTCATTTTACTAAAATATTCCCAGAAAATTCATTTCAAATAGACCCTTTCTCTGATGCTTTGGCAGTAGTGCTGGCTATAGAGTTTATCGGTTAATGGTATGTCATTTTTGTCGAATTTTCGCAAAAAATCTTTAAAGTTCAATATATCCGTCATTATGCAAGATACGAACAAAAATTGTATACATTAATTATAGGGTGTCTTGAGCTCATCTTAAAATATATTTCTACAATTACAGGCTGGCCCATAAGTCGTTGGTGATTCAAATTTTATTTTTTAGTGAATTTTCTTTAAAAAATTCACTAATGTGGATGTATATATATATATATATATATATATATATATATATATATATATATATATATATATATATATATATATTATATAGTTATTGGCTTTAATTTTTTTATATTATTTATTATTATTATTATATATTTTAATGCCCCACTGTTGGGCGTCAATTATACTGATTGGCTTTGATTATAATCAGCTTTAGCTTTTATATATTATAAAATTTTACTATTATTATTATTATTTGATTTATGATATTGAAATGATATTTGATATTTATATTTAGAATTATTTTGTATATGGAAAAATGATATTAAAAAAAAATATTACACCATGTATTATGGGTGACTCTGTATATTATTTGTGTGAAATTTTATCTGAATAAAATATGTTTTGTGACTCTTGTGATTTAAGCTATCTCAGGGTTATTTGGGTTGCCTATCCTTCTATTATATATACATATATGTATGTCAAATAAATTATATTCAAATATTTTATTTACTTACTTATCTCAGTGGTGAGTTCTGCTAAAATAGGAAGAAAGTAGCCTGCAAATATTTATAGTAGCCTTATTATCTTATTATGGGTTTTCAAAGAATTACGTTTCAAAATTCTTAAACAAATTTTATTGGCACAATTTCAATTTTTAAAATCTAAACTCTAAACTTTAAACGGATCCGTTGTTCTAATTATCAAACTAATATCAATTTACAATGATTAAATTTAGTATCCGAATTTATGGCTTTCATTCAATTGTTCTTATTAATAAATATGGATCCTTGACCTGCACTCCCTCTGTATTCGCAATGTTGAACTATGGTTAAATTATCCCATAAGATTTCTACTTTATGCGTTTAAATCTTAATTTCCCATAAACACATTTGCTTAAAATGATATTTGACAGAATGGGCTGTCTTTTTATTGAAATATTTGTCTGGTTGAGCTGCTATACATTAAATAAAATAAATCTCTAACCTTGGCTTCCTCGCTAATGGTATTGGGTATCCTCAAATGTACGTATTATTGATATATTTACTGCTTATCTCGTACTTCCTTACGTTAAAACTTGATGTAACGTCTCTTCTTTGTTTTAGTGGCAAATTGAATTTTCTTTGCACAATTTATTCTTTAAAATATTTACATTTAAAATGGGAAGCAAGAATGACGCGCTCTCGCATCTAAATTTCATCAACAACCAACCATAAAATTATAACAAAAGCGGAAATGTTGCCCAAATTCATCTAACATTTGGTGTTTCCTGTCTGATCATAGCATTCTCTCTTCCAATTCATTAATTAATGTTTTGACAGATATTCTCCTTGGAACCATCGAGTAAGTATAAAATATTCTATTCTTAAAATTGACATCTGACCTAACCTTACTTTTTTAATCTAATTATAATCAATAATAAATGTATAAATTCATTAAGTTCATGCTGTAATCTTGATTTAAAAGTTCCAGAACACTTAACACTGTTTTTAGTAACTTCCATTTCATTGTTTTTATACAAACACAGACACATATATGGGTACATTTCAGTTCATTGTTCACATAAAATAATAATAGACTTACATCTAAATACATCATACAAAAGGTTTGTTTTGTTCATTACCTTCAGGTAATTGATTTAGAACATAATTCTTTGGTATGTATTTCATGCTTAATATTTCAATCTATCTACATATAGATTTCTGGCTCTTTTGATTTCACTTTAACTGAGATATTTTCCAAATTGCTAGTTAAACTTTTTAAGACTCATTTAATTATCATTCCAACAAATTATGGCTATATATCTTTCATTGCTTCTCCAAATAACACTGACTAACAATAATAGTGAATGTGCTTGTGTTTTAATGTTATTATTTTGTTTTCTGTTTTAGTGTACAGTAAAATATGTCGAACGATGTGGATATGTATACAATATACAGAGAACCCATATGCATTACGTGTAAACCGTAAATATTTTACTTATTACTGACCAGTGGTACTACTACTACTACCCCCCATTACTAATCTGATCACCCACTTTTTTAATCAATAATCAGAATTTAACATTATCATAGTAGTTTCCGTAAGGGTTTTCATTTTTGTTTTTATAACTTTATATGGCCTTAGCAATTCTCAGCACAACACCCCCCAATTTTGCAGACATTATTTCGATTCTCGAAAGTAATGGAAGCAAAATTTACATACGTGCTGATATTTTATTTTCATTGTTATTGATAGAAGTGGAATATATCTTGTATATTAAATATTCCTCTAATTTTTCCTGTGACTGGGTCTTTGATTTCACAACTGTTAACTGGGTTTTCTGTTGTGATCTCGAATGGACCCTCAAATGGCATCATTAACTTGGCACTGATATTTTTCTTATAGTTCGAGGTTCGCAATGCCCTTATGATTACTAAATCTCCTCTTTTAAATGTCGATTTCTTAGATTTCTTTTTCAAAAACCTTTTTGCACATTTCTCTGCACGTCTCTCATTTAATTTATTGACCATTTTTACTACTTCTTCGTAGGTTTTACTATTTTTACTATTCCTTTGAATAGATAAATCGGTGATTGTCCAGTCATTGTATGTGGACTATTATTAAGTAATTCTTCTATTATATTTAGTTTATCTTGCCACTCTCGGTGATCGCTGTGTACCATTATCCTCAAATACTTGTTAAGTTCTTGTATATATCTCTCAGAAATGTTTGATTGTGGATGACGAATACTCGTAAATCGTAATGTCACTTGGTTTTGTTGACAAAATCTTTTAAAACGTTCTGATTGGAAACATGTCGCATTGTCGACAATACAGAACTTTGGATTGCCTACGATTTGAAAATACTTTCTCAATGAATCATTGACACATTTAACGTTAGTTCTCACACATGGATATAACTTCACAAATTTCGAAAATAGATCTACTACGACTAATATGTGCTTGTTGCCTTGATAGCTAGGTATTAGGTCAGATAAGAAATCTATGGCTATAATCTCCAATGGTTCCCTTGCTATGATTGATTTAGGGCTATTTTGATACCTGAGATTCTTCCATTTTCCCAACTGACATGTGGCACATTTTCTCACTCGTTCCTTAATTACTTTGTAGTCGTTTATGGTAATATAATTTTCTCGAAATGTCAGCCATAGTTTTCTAGCACCCATATGACAGTTTTCTGTATGTAGTTGATCAATGATTTTATAGGCCAAGTTATTCGTAATTACATATTTCTCATCGTCAATCGGTCCTTTTACATATACATTTTGACAAATTCTAGAGCCTCTTTTTTCTTTCTCGGACAAGTTTACTTGATCTTGCGTTATCTGATGTAGTGAAAAGATTCCTTGTTTATCCTTCAGTATATTCATTCCTATTCTTATTCTCTTTTCCTGTTCTTTCCTGTTGCTATCATTTTCCCTAGTTAAAGCGTCTGCTATAATATTTAGCTTTCCTGGTATATACTTGATGGTAAATTTGTATTCTTGTAGCAATAAGGCCCATCTATGTACTCGGTTGTTCATTAATTTGTTATTCATTATATGTATTAACGACAAATGGTCTGTTTCTATTATGAATTCATTTCCGAGCAAATAAAATCTTAACTTGGTTACACAAAATATAATGCTCGCCAATTCTAGTTCAGTAACGGAATATCCCCTTTCGTGTTTCTTTGTCACCCTTGATACGAACGATATAGGAACCTCTATGCCATCTTGGTCTTGCAAAAGAACTCCAGCGAATCTATTTAGCGAAGCATCAGTTCTCAGAGTAAATGCTTGATCATACCTAGGATGATATACCTCTAAATTCTTCGTAAATTCCTTTTTTATTTTGCAAAAAACCTCTTCATGCTCGACCCCCCATTTCCATTTGACATCCTTTTTCAGTAATCTCAACAAAGGTAACATTTTATTTGAGAGATCTGGAATTAATCTTTTAAAATAATTCAGTACCCCGAGAAATCCTCGTAATGCCTTTAGGTTTCTTGGTCGATGATATTCCATTATACTCTTGACTCGATCTTCGTCCATTTTAACTCCTTTGTCGTTCAGTTCGTATCCCAAATATTTGACTTGCATTTTGCAGAAATGGCATTTCTCCAAGTTTACTTTTAAACCTTCTCTGTCTAATGCTCTTAAAACAACGTCTACATGTCTGTAATGATCTTCAATGGTTTTGGAGTAGATTAATATGTCATCGACATAATGCAGTACAAAATCTTCAAATTTGTCTAGGATTTTGTGTAATGCTTTAACTAGAGCAGAACAAGCTGATTGTATTCCAAATGGAGTTACAGCAAATTGATATACTGAACCATCTATCATAAAGCCTGTGTACTCTCTACATGATTCTTCCAGTGGTATCAGCCAAAAACTATGTTTTAAATCTACTTTTGAAAAAATATTTGCACCCGTTATACTTCCGAAAATACTTTCTATTCCTACTGGTGAACTATATTGAGGAATTGACAATTTATTAATATTTCTAGCATCTAAACACAATCTTATTCCCCCATCTGCCTTTTTTACTACGACTATTGGGTTGATATATGGAGTATCACTTCTTTCTATTATTCCTTGCTCTAACATGTTATTTATTTCCTGGTGTACTTGTTTCTGATATTTATATGGAATCGGATACGTTTTCGATTTAAAATTTGCTATCTCTTTTACTTTAAATTGATGCATATGACCCACAGCTACTCGACTAGTTTCATCGAACAAACTTTCATACTTACATAATATATTCTTTATTTTTCTATCATATTCTTCATTTTCATTTATTATTTCTTTTATATTCTTTTCTTCATATTCTTTCATATAATCTATACTATTTATATAATTCATATTTTCGTTTTCACTACTATTTTCTTCACATTTATTCACAATTTCGTCAGTCATATGCACTATTTCGTTGTCGATAATTACTATATTCCGTTCATAATCTATGATAGCATTATTTTCATTTAATATATCTGATCCCATTACTACATCAAATTCCAAACCTTCCATTATTAATAAATTAACGTTGATTTCCTTTTTATTTTTGTTAAATTGTAATTTTCCCATTACTGCCTTCGATACTTCACAAATCTTTCTTCCCCTCGCATTTATTAGTGACACCTTTGGTATATTATAACTAAATTTGTTTAACTTTAATTGATCTATTATATTACTACTGATGATTGACGCATTTGATCCAGAGTCCACCATTATATTCACCATTTTGTTTTGGAAGTTTGCTTTTACAAAAACTAATTTATTTTTGTTTTCAAGGTTTTTTTCATTTTCTAATTTTATAAATTCTCTCGGGTGACTATACTGCATGACATTATTTACAAACAAAGGTGCGCTTATTCTAAAAAATTTTGGCTGGGTCCATGTATCTGTGCTGCGACTTCAATTCTGTTTTGCTCTTCAATTTGTTGTGGTATATTATTTTCCATTGCACAATTTCTTAGTTGGCCACCTGGATAAGGATATTGACGGTTATTGTTGTCATTTGTCCTGGGCATCTGTGTTCTTCCTGGCTGATAATTGTTGTTATATCTGTATTGCCTCTGATCTTGTCTTGTGTTGTCGTAATTTCCTTGGTCATTTCTGTTTCTATCCCTGTTTTGATACTGATAATTTCTTGGGTTGCTATTGTTGTTCGATACCCCAGGTCTTGCTTCATTTTGGTTGTATCTTCCCCTATTGTCATATGTGTTACCTCCATATCTTTGATTCTCTTGATAATTTGGTCTTCTGTAGTCTGGTTTGTTTTCCCCCTTATTTCTTATATTTCTTGTCCTTAGGGTTCTTTCTATTCTTGTCAAATAAGTTAACAGCTGCTCCATCGTTTTGATATTGTTTATCGCAATTGTCTCCGTAATCTGGTTTTCGAAATGTCTGGAGATATACATGACTATTTCTTCTTCCTCCATTCTCGGGTGTAGGTACTGCGCTGTATTGTACAAATGCAGACAATAGTTGCTAAAATCTTGATTTTTATTGTAATCTAACCGTCCAAAGTAAAGTTTTTCTCTGAATATCCCTTGATGGAACTCTCCCCAGTAAAATTTCATAAAAAGATGTTCAAATTCTTCTAGGTTGTGGATTTCGTTTTCTCTACTGGAAAACCATAGTAAAGGATTTCCTACCAGCTGCATCCTTATCACGTCCTTTACATCGTTGATATCAGTTATATATCTTACTTTGTTTTTATGCTGTTGATAAACACTCTGGGGTGTAGTTTGTTTATATTTCCATCAAATTTTGTTCCTGTATCCATATTTATTGGCATACCGTAGCTCCTGGTGTTTTGACTGTTTATTTTGTTGAAGATTTCTTCTCTCGTCTTGCCAATTTGCTCCTCTGTTTTCTTTTTTATGTGTGTTATTTCTGAGTCAACCATTTGTATTTGCGTTTCGACTTTTGTAAACTCTTCTCTGGTTTTCTCGGCTTGATTATATAAGTGGTCGTGGATTTCTTGCATTCCTGTATTCATTTCGGTTTCTATTTTCTGGCAATTTTGTTGACATTTCTGTTTTGCCTCGTCCATGTCACTTCTTATTTGTATAATTACCAACTCATTTTCCTTTTCCAAGGTGTTTTGTTTCCTGTTCATTTCCTCCATGAGATATTTCTCACTTACTTCTATTTTTTCTGCCATCCTGTTTTCCATATCTTGCTTGAGTTTTTCTATATTTTCTTTTGTTTCTTCTCTGAGATCTTGAATGTTACGATACAATATAGTATCATTTTCTTGTAATTTATTCATATCCTGTTTGATTTCTGTTATTTCCTTTTGTATAAATACTTCTAAATTTTCTTCTTGTTTCTGCAATTTTTCATTCATGTTTTCATTTATACTTTCCTTTATACTTCTCTCTTGCTCCGCCAATTTTTCATTCATATTTTCATTTATACTTTCCATATTTTGTCGAAACATACTTGCCATTTGTTGCAATAAATTTTGTTCCATGCTTGGCGTTTCTTCTTGTGCGTTCGGTTCTACCGTTTCAGTTTCTTCACTCTCCTCCGGTTTATTTGGTATTTCCTCCTGCGATACGGTTTCTTTTACTAACATTTCTTCTGTTTTCTCTTCTCCTGTGTCTCCTTCATCAAATTGTTCCTCCTGTTGTATTTCTTCAGTCTTCTTTGTTTTTCTAGCTCTTGTTTGCTTTTGTTGCGACATTTTTATGTTTAAATTTCTTTATTTAGGATGGTCAGTAATTAAATTTTTGTTTTTCAGGTCTGGTTCTACCAATGTTAAGAATTCCTGTGCCCAGATGTTGCAGTTTGATCCCCTGTTTTGCTGTGCCTGACGTTATGGCTAGTTTCCCCTATTTTTGCTGTGCCCGAACGTTGCGGCGCCAATTATTTAGTTATTGGCTTTAATTTTTTTATATTATTTATTATTATTATATATTTTAATGCCCCACTGTTGGGCGTCAATTATACTGATTGGCTTTGATTATAATCAGCTTTAGCTTTTATATATTATAAAATTTTACTATTATTATTATTATTATATTTATGATATTGAAATGATATTTGATATTTATATTTAGAATTATTTTGTATATGGAAAAATGATATTAAAAAAAAATATTACACCATGTATTATGGGTGACTCTGTATATTATTTGTGTGAAATTTTATCTGAATAAAATATGTTTTGTGACTCTTGTGATTTAAGCTATCTCAGGGTTATTTGGGTTGCCTATCCTTCTATTATATATACATATATGTATGTCAAATAAATTATATTCAAATATTTTATTTACTTACTTATCTCAGTGGTGAGTTCTGCTAAAATAGGAAGAAAGTAGCCTGCAAATATTTATAGTAGCCTTATTATCTTATTATGGGTTTTCAAAGAATTACGTTTCAAAATTCTTAAACAATTTTTATTGGCACAATTTCAATTTTTAAAATCTAAACTCTAAACTTTAAACGGATCCGTTGTTCTAATTATCAAACTAATATCAATTTACAATGATTAAATTTAGTATCCGAATTTATGGCTTTCATTCAATTGTTCTTATTAATAAATATGGATCCTTGACCTGCACTCCCTCTGTATTCGCAATGTTGAACTATGGTTAAATTATCCCATAAGATTTCTATTTTATGCGTTTAAATCTTAATTTCCCATAAACACATTTGCTTAAAATGATATTTGACAGAATGGGCTGTCTTTTTATTGAAATATTTGTCTGGTTGAGCTGCTATACATTAAATAAAATAAATCTCTAACCTTGGCTTCCTCGCTAATGGTATTGGGTATCCTCAAATGTACGTATTATTGATATATTTACTGCTTATCTCGTACTTCCTTACGTTAAAACTTGATGTAACGTCTCTTCTTTGTTTTAGTGGCAAATTGAATTTTCTTTGCACAATTTATTCTTTAAAATATTTACATTTAAAATGGGAAGCAATAATGACGCGCTCTCGCATCTAAATTTCATCAACAACCAACCATAAAATTATAACAAAAGCGGAAATGTTGCCCAAATTCATCTAACATTTGGTGTTTCCTGTCTGATCATAGCATTCTCTCTTCCAATTCATTAATTAATGTTTTGACAGATATTCTCCTTGGAACCATCGAGTAAGTATAAAATATTCTATTCTTAAAATTGACATCTGACCTAACCTTACTTTTTTAATCTAATTATAATCAATAATAAATGTATAAATTCATTAAGTTCATGCTGTAATCTTGATTTAAAAGTTCCAGAACACTTAACACTGTTTTTAGTAACTTCCATTTCATTGTTTTTATACAAACACAGACACATATATGGGTACATTTCAGTTCATTGTTCACATAAAATAATAATAGACTTACATCTAAATACATCATACAAAAGGTTTGTTTTGTTCATTACCTTCAGGTAATTGATTTAGAACATAATTCTTTGGTATGTATTTCATGCTTAATATTTCAATCTATCTACATATAGATTTCTGGCTCTTTTGATTTCACTTTAACTGAGATATTTTCCAAATTGCTAGTTAAACTTTTTAAGACTCATTTAATTATCATTCCAACAAATTATGGCTATATATCTTTCATTGCTTCTCCAAATAACACTGACTAACAATAATAGTGAATGTGCTTGTGTTTTAATGTTATTATTTTGTTTTCTGTTTTAGTGTACAGTAAAATATGTCGAACGATGTGGATATGTATACAATATACAGAGAACCCATATGCATTACGTGTAAACCGTAAGTATTTTACTTATTACTGACCAGTGGTACTACTACTACTACTACTACCCCCCATTACTAATCTGATCACCCACTTTTTTAATCAATAATCAGAATTTAACATTATCATAGTAGTTTCCGTAAGGGTTTTCATTTTTGTTTTTATAACTTTATATGGCCTTAGCAATTCTCAGCACAATATATATATATATATATATATATATATATATATATATATATATATATATATATATATATATATATATATCATACCGATAACTCAAAAAATAATAAACCGATCTTGATCAAATTTGGTGAGTACCTTCCTTTTGCAACTGGCTTGGATATGTGCGCTATCGAGGAAAATCGGACAGGGTTTTCCCGGAATATTTTGTGTTTTCTTTCTAAAAAATTCATATTTCCGGAAATAACAACGTGAGGGAAACCAAATTTGGTACGCGTATTTGTATTATAAAAAGTGAACTATGAACCAAAATTTAGGTCTCTAAGTTTAAGGACAAAAAAGTTACGAGCAGCTAAAGCAACAAATTTTTGAGTTCTCCTCAAAGCTTCAAACTCTCAATTTAAAACGTCAAAATTCGCAATGTTTAGGCAAGAAGGTGAAACAAATACGGATTGTGAAAAGAAAATGTTGGAAGAAGAGTGTTCTGCGAACCCTTAAGTTTCAGATTCAAGCGTCATTGACCTTCATTTTACTAAAATATTGACAGAAAATTCATTTCAAATAGACCCTGTCTCTGATGCTTTCGCTGTCGGTTTAGTAAAGTTGATGCTTTCGCTGTAGGTTTAGTGAAGTTTATGGTTTAACGGTCTATAATTTTTAGCTAATTTTCGTACAAATTCGTTACTGCATTTTAGCGTTCTTTATCGAAATATGATGCATGTTTGTAAGAAAAAATCTGGACGCAGTAAGTGCATTTTGGTAGCAAATTTTCATTAAATCCTTCAAATTTCAATAACTCAATTTGCTATTAACGTAAGTTTTTTGGTTAGGAAACCAACAAACTTTATTTTCGGAAAATTTTTATATGAACGCAGCAAGGGCGTTTTGGTTGCGAATTTTCATCAAATGTTTCAAATTTCAATAACTCAATTTGCTATTAATCTAAGGTTCATTGGCTAGGAGACCAGTTTTTTCAGAAACATTTAAAGTTTATTTTCGGAAAATTTTTGTACATTTTCAAATGATTATTTTGATAAAATATGGTACATTGTTCCTACTATATAGGTTATACCGGTAACCAAATTGATGCCTGCTCGCATTGGAGCGATATATATATATATATATATATATATATATATATATATATATATATATATATATATATATATATATATATATATATATATATATATATATATATATATATATATATATAAATTGACGTATTTTCGGATTTTGTATAAATCTGCTTAATAATTGAGATACTAAATTTATTAGATTTGACTGTTCTAAACTATATAATGAACTAAGAAATAGATAATTCGATTCCAAATGAGACAGAAGCGTGTGTGGCCCTGTCTTCTTAGTATAGTGATGTACACTAATTTTAAAATTAAATGTAACTATGCGGTCTTCTAAAACATTATTAAAAAGGAAAGACTGAACCTGATTGAAAAAGTGTACTAAAAAAATATTCTAAGAAAATATTCTACTTTGTAATGCATCATAGTTTTATAATTTAATAAATGTCCCAGAGAAAAAAAAACAAGACAGGTTTACATTTTTAGGCAACTTGACATTAAATACCAGTATTACAAGAAATAAGCCTTTTTATTTGATCTTATTCAGTATTTTGTAGATCCTCGGTGGTCCAGTGGTTAAAACATGTGTCTCTGGACCCAAGTGTACTGGTTTAGATTACCAGGGTTCCCCCTTTCACTTTTCCCGTACATACTGCAAAATTAACATCAACCGAGGTTGCGGCATTCTTTTTGAGCAAGTTGAATGTCTGCGCGTTCCGCCTTTCTGAGGGAGCGCAAAGCTGTCGGTCCCGTGTACCATGCGATGTTTGGCACATTAAAGATCCCTATTCTCTTTACAGAAAGGCAGAGGATCCGCAAAATTTCTAGAATAGTGAGGTAAAACTGCTCCCTGTTCGCGGAAATAGATCGACGTTGAAGAAAGGCAAAAAAATCAGTATTTTTTAATTGATGCGGTTGGCATTTTTATCAAAATACTTCGATTTTATATCCAAAGCCGCAGTTAATCCATGCCTCAAACAACTCTGGAGAAAATTTATGCAAAAGAGAACCATCTTTTTTAAAAACATTGCCATTAATTTGTTTCATTGCTTTAAGCTTGTTGTTTAGCAGTTTCCGCATATATATTATCTTGTTATATTATCCTCTTATATAATTAAAAATTGTTAAATGTTTATTACTTATACAAGAATACAAGTTAGTTTTTAATATGCACGAAGAAACAAGTTTAACCTGTAATTTGCATGCATCTACGACATCCGCAAATAAAATAAGAGTGTCTACTGAACGCTACGAGAAAGAGCATAATAAGTGCGTGGATGTATTTGAAATAAAAATAATCAATTGAATATTCATCACCAAATGAATATGTCTGAAAAGAAACGTTAAAAATACAAACGGTATTAATTTTGTTATGCTTATAATATAAATATAGCCATATTTTCTATTCGAATCATACAACTGGCATCTAATAGTAATAGACGGTACATTTACAAATCATGTTTTTCGGCAACCGTCCGGGAAGTACCCACTTCCCGAACGCTTTTTCTTTGAGAAAGTAGCATTTCTCCGGCCTAGTCCGGGAAGTACGTACTTCCCGGACTAGGCCGGGAAGAATCACATCGTTGTTGTCATTGTAAATATGAAAATCTTGGTAGGTATGATTTTGATAAATACAGTTGATCATTACCATAGCAACGAAATAACGACTGACAGCTATCTGAAATGAAATTAATTGACATTTTAATTTTCGAAAGTTTGCATGGTTTTTGGTCGCGGTTGTCTCAATAAACTACGGAAAGCAACAGCGATAGTGAGTTTGAAAATGTGCCTTACAAAATTTACAATGCAGCAGCTGCTGCTACAGCACAATTATTGCCTGAAAAATCAAAGTACAGGTATGAAAAAGTTTATGATTTGTTCACGAGATGGATGGATATGAAGAAATGCAAAACTACTACAGAGGATGTAATCTTAGCTTACTTGGCGCAAAAATCTGAAACTCTAAGTGAGTGGTGAACATGTCGCCACCTAGTTCGGAACCAAGTGCTATGTTGTCACGCCCGCTCCAAATAACACAGAGTATTAAAATAGAGACGGTATACAACTAACTAACAATTTAAAAAATTGTTAGCCCTGGCCCATTTCTACCCCAATATAGGGACAAAGTATGTAAGACTAGATGCATTCTCGCAACAATTAGAACCGTAGACCGGTTTCGCTCTCATTAGAGCTCTTCAGTACGGCATACTAATTGTAGCAAAAATGCACCAAAAATAACACGGCTATCGTATAGCCAGTCTCAAAACACTAAGTGAGTGGTGAACGTGCCTAGTTCGGAACCAAGTACTATGTTGTCACGCCCGCTCCAAATAACACAGTGTATTAAAAATAGAGACGGTATACAACTAACTAACAATTAAAAAAATTGTTAGCCCTGGCCCATTTCTACCCCAATATAGGGACAAAGTATGTAAGACTAGATGCATTTTCGCAACAATTAGAACCGTAGACCGGTTTCGCTCTCATTAGAGCTCTTCAGTACGGCATACTAATTGTAGCAAAAATGCACCAAAAATAACACGGCTATCGTATAGCCAGTCTCAAAACACTAAGTGAGTGGTGAACGTGTCGCCACCTAGTTCGGAACCAAGTAATATGTTGTCACTCCCGCTCCAAATAACACAGAGGATTAAAAATAGAGACGGTATACAACTAACTAACAATTTAAAAAATTGTTAGCCCTGGCCCATTTCTACCCCAATATAGGGACAAAGTATGTAAGACTAGATGCATTTTCGCAACAATTAGAACCGTAGACCGGTTTCGCTCTCATTAGAGCTCTTCAGTACGGCATACTAATTGTAGCAAAAATGCACCAAAAATAACACGGCTATCGTATAGCCAGTCTCAAAACACTAAGTGAGTGGTGAACGTGTCGCCACCTAGTTCGGAACCAAGTAATATGTTGTCACTCCCGCTCCAAATAACACAGAGTATTAAAAATAGAGACGGTATACAACTAACTAACAATTTAAAAAATTGTTAGCCCTGGCCCATTTCTACCCCAATATAGGGACAAAGTATGTAAGACTAGATGCATTTTCGCAACAATTAGAACCGTAGACCGGTTTCGCTCTCATTAGAGCTCTTCAGTACGGAATACTAATTGTAGCAAAAATGCACCAAAAATAACACGGCTATCGTATAGCCAGTCTCAAAACACTAAGTGAGTGGTGAACGTGTCGCCACCTAGTTCGGAACCAAGTAATATGTTGTCACTCCCGCTCCAAATAACACAGAGTATTAAAAATAGAGACGGTATACAACTAACTAACAATTTAAAAAATTGTTAGCCCTGGCCCATTTCTACCCCAATATAGGGACAAAGTATGTAAGACTAGATGCATTTTCGCAACAATTAGAACCGTAGACCGGTTTCGCTCTCATTAGAGCTCTTCAGTACGGCATACTAATTGTAGCAAAAATGCACCAAAAATAACACGGCTATCGTATAGCCAGTCTCAAAACACTAAGTGAGTGGTGAACGTGTCGCCACCTAGTTCGGAACCAAGTAATATGTTGTCACTCCCGCTCCAAATAACACAGAGTATTAAAAATAGAGACGGTATACAACTAACTAACAATTTAAAAAATTGTTAGCCCTGGCCCATTTCTACCCCAATATAGGGACAGTGTATACTTTGTTTTAAATTGTTAGTTAGTTGTATACCGTCTCTATTTTTAATACTCTGTGTTATTTGGAGCGGGAGTGACAACATATTACTTGGTTCCGAACTAGGTGGCGACACGTTCACCACTCACTTAGTGTTTTAAGACTGGCTATACGATAGCCGTGTTATTTTTGGTGCATTTTTGCTACAATTAGTATGCCGTACTGAAGTCTTACATAATCTGAAACTGTCAAATCCTCTACCCTGTGGAGCATGTACTCTATGTTGAAAAGTACCATTTTAGTGAAGAAAAATGTAAACATAGCCATTTTCCCAAAGGTAATCACATTTCTTAAAAGGAAGAATGTTGGTTATAAAGCAAAGCAATCAGAAGTCTTGAGCAGCGAGCAAATCAACAAATTCATTAGAGAAGCAGATAATAAAACATATCTAATGCTAAAGGTAATTTTAACAAAATATTACGATTGTAGGATATAAAAGTATCAACTTAATTCGCTTTATTTTCAGGTAGCAACAATTATTGGGTTAGCCGGTGCGTGTAGACGGGAAGAACTAACAAACAAGCCAGTAATAAAAGAAAGGCACTTGCCGAGTTTCATTGAAATCGGTTAATCATTTTTTGAGTTATCAGACGGATACATATATATATATATATATATATATATATATATATATATATATATATATATATATATATATATATATATATATATAAACATATAAAAATTGAAACTGACCCCGGATATGGGTTCTAGGGGTCCTAAATCGCGCTCATTTGAAATTTTTTTTGCAAAGTCTCACCATCGATACCTCTCTATTAGTGAATTTTTTTAAATGGCAATTGATCTAATAAACGACAAAGAAGACATGTTGCTTCTGAAAATACCAGATTCTAAAACACATATTGAGAGCACTTTTGTTGTAATTGGGCAAGAAAACCTGCTGTTGTATAGGCAATATTTATCTTTACGGCCATCCCATACTCCACATAACAGATTATTCGTGAATTACAAAAAAGGAAAATCTTCGATTCAGCCCGTTGGTATCCACAGTTTTGGGAATCTCGGATTAAGAATTGCAGAATTTTTAATTTTACCCAATCCTAAAAATTACACAGACCATAGCATGCGTCGATCTTCAGCGACAATATTTGCTGATAATGGTGGAAACATCACAAATTTGAAGAGACACGGTGGCTGGAAGTCTACCAATGTCGCTGAAGGATATGTAGACAATTCACTAACAAACAAAATTAAAATTGCCAATACCATTCAAAAATAAAATTATCAGATGAAAACAATCAATATGAAACGGAAACTTTACCTTCTTGTTCTGACTACAAAAGGCATTTAAATATACCAAGCATTTCAAACAAATTAAATCCTTTCAATATTAGCAATTGCTCGAATTTTAAAATAAATATTAATATAAATAAGAATTAGAATGTTTCTGTTAGTACCTATCTTCTGCTCGAATTTCAATATTTAATACAAATAAGAATTAAAATGTTCGAAATTTTGTTCTACAAAGAAATATCATAAAGAAATGTGTCTCATTGATTTGTTATTCTACACGGTTGCCGAAAAAATAGTGTACGCAACACGTCCGAAAACAGTTTTTTTGGACTTGCAGACTTCCAGGACTCTCCTACGGCTTGTCCTAGAATTTTGTCGACTCGTCCAAAAAAACAGTATTTTCCGGACATGTAACGTAATAGTATATTACGTACCATAAACTGTAAGTGACACTTTTCATGCAGAGAATGCAGTTTGGAAAATCGAGGCCCGTAGGGCCGAGGTTTTCTAAGCATTCGAGGCATGAAGAGTCACTTACAGTTTACGGTTTAGTAATAATTTTTTGCAATACCTGCTTTAACGGTTTTTTTTTTTTGAATTTGCATTCTTTTTTAATAATTACTGCGTGAATAGATGTCAGACTGACAGCACTGACAGTCGAATTAATTAGATGGATTCTAACATACTACTTAACAACAAGTAGCTTGTGACTTGGTTGTTGTGTTGGGTTACTAAGGACGCTACGGGTAAACAAACAAAACTAAACGCTGGCTGCAGTTCAGCACAGGTCCAGGTTAAACATTAATTTGTATTTTAATTGTGATTTTTGAATTAAAATTAGTGTTGAAGTGACTTTGAATATGGAAGAATCTGACATCGAAGAAGCGGCAGGTATTGCTTGTTTGTCACTTTTACCAGAAAAGTCTAAGCAAAGGTATGAAAGTTGCTATGAGGGTTTCAAAAAGTGGTGCCACACTAAAAAGGTTGTAATACATACCAGTGAGACAGTTTTACTAGCATATTTCTTGGAAAAATCAGGTAAATATTCTGCTCCATCAAGCTTATGGTCCGAATACTCTATGTTACGATCGACAATCTCTTTGAATGACAATGTTGATATTTCCAAATATGCAAAGTTAAAGGCATTTTTAAAGAAGAAAAATATTGGATATGTTTCAAAGAAAAGTGAAGTGTTTACGATCGAGGAAATTCAGACCTTTTTAAGTGAAGCACATGACCAAATATACCTGATGAAGAAGGTGGTTGTAGTTATGGGAATTGCAGGTGCCTGCCGTAAAGATGAATTATGTAAGCTAACAATCAATAATGTTATTGATAAAGGAGACATTATTTTGGTCAGAATACTTGACGCTAAGAATCATCAATCCAGAAGTTTTACCATTGTCGACAATGAGAATGAGAAGTTTCACTTTGTGGCATTAGTGAGGAAGTATATGAACCTGCGACCAAAAAATTCAATACAGAGATTCTTCTTGAGGTATCAAAATGGGAAATGCTCTAACCAACCAGTTGGAAGAAATATTTTTGCCAAAATTCCTTCTGAAGTTGCGAAATTTCTACATTTGGAGAATGCGGAAAAATATACTGGGCATTCCTTTCGCCGAACTTCCGCTACTTTTTTGGCTAATAGCGGAATTGACATTTTAGCACTGAAGAGGCATGGCGGGTGGAAATCCTCGGCAGTAGCTGAAAGCTATGTGGCGGATTCCTTGAATAATAAAGTACAAGTCGCTAAGAAGATATTTCATATTAGCAACCAAGAAGCCAGCTCCTCTCGCCAAATCCCTATTATTGAGGTCGGTGATTCTTCGAATACTCCGCAAGATAGTCTTGATAATTTAACATTGCTAGAAACTGAAGATAATAATATAAAGAAGAGCATGGCGTCAATCCTTACTGTTAATCATATGACTAATTGTACTTTCAATATTTCGATGAATTATAATAATTAATAAATCTTCTCAAACAATTTGTTCATTATTCAGATTTGCTATTTATAGGTTTGCAGTACTTACCGTACCTAGGTAAGGTAAGTCTTACCGTACCTAGGTATGAAAAATGTCCTGTTCTCATGGAAACTGACAAATGCTTTAAAAGTTCAACTTACATTGTCAAAAAACTGTCATTAAAAGTGAACTTACTTAACAGGTATTGCAAAAATTACTATTTTATCCAGAAGAAAGTGATATGGGATATATACATTGTTTAGAATCTTAAATTTTTATTGCTACTACTGCTGTTTCGTGTATGTACCAATACTTTTGGACACTCCTGGTAGAAAATTCAATCAATAGACTAAAAAAGTCTGAACGCAGCAAGTGCGCCAGGCTAGTGAATTTTCATTAAAATATTTTTAATAGCAAATGTGTTTCTTTTTTAATGAAAGCAGGCGCCAAATTTGGTTACCAGTATAACCTATATAGTAGAAACAATGTCCCATATTTAATTAAAATAACTTTATTGTTTGAAAACGTGCAAAACTTTTTCGAAAATAAAATTAAAATATTCCCGAAGAAACTGGTTACCTAGCCAGTAAACCTTAGGTTAATAACAAATTACGTTACTGAAATTTAAAGCATTTAATATAAATTCGCTACCATAACGCAATTGCTGCGTCTAGAATTTCCTTTCTTACAAACATACATTATATTTCGATGGAAAATGCAAAAATCCAATAATAGAAGGCATATAATTGTAAATATAATTTTGTGAGGTGCAGCCCAAGGCACCCTATAAATAACGTATATAATTCTTCTCTTGTATCTTGTATGATAACGGATATATTGAGCTTTACCGTAGAAATGGTCATCCTGTATGTATGTTAACAGATAAAAACTGAAACTAACCACGGATATGAGTTTTAGGGGACCTTGTTCGCGCTTCTTTAAAAAAATCTTTTCAAAATTCAAAAGTCGCGCTGTTCTCGTTGGAGAATTTTTTCTACAAAAATTCGCCAAAATTTATAGACTATAATCATAAACTCTATAACTTAAACTACTTTCAAAGCATCAGAGAAAGGGTCTATTTGAAATGAATTGTCTGCAAATATTTTGGTAAAAACGAAGACAATAATAACGATTGAAGCTGACACTTAAGGTTTTGTAAAACACACTTCTTGCCACATTTTCTCTACATAAATCGTATTCGTTTTAGGTTCTTTACCTAAAATCTGCCAGTTTTGATGTTTCAAATTGTGACTTTGATGTTTTAAAAAGGAAAACTATATATATTTTTTACTACTTCTTGACCCTTTTGCGCCAAAAAACTTAATCTTGTCTGTAATATACAATAGATTCTGTTATAAACACAAAATATTTTGGTGTTGTGCGTTTCTCTGGTCATCAGTGGCACCCAGAGTTTTTTTATTTAAACGCCTATAACTTTTTTTTCTTTTAACCTAGCGATCTAGAACTTGATCGTAGTATACCTTTCATAATATACCTGCGTATCAAATTTGGTTGCCATAACTTTGTTATTTCCGGAGATATTAAAATATTCAGAAAGAAAACGTAAATTTTTTTCTGGAAAACGGATCCGATTTTGCTGGCTAACGAACTTGTCTAAGCCACTTAAAAAAGGAACTCGCACACTAAATTTAATCAAAATTGGCCCTCTATTTTTTGAGTTATCGGTGTAATACATGCCTATATATATATATATATATATATATATATATATATATATATATATATATATATATATATATATATATATATATATATATATATACAGGGTGTTTGGCGAGTCGCGTTCATTAGAAGTTTATGACCTTCTAGTCCGAATTCGAAAGAAAAAATTTGGGTTTGGGCATAAGCGGCTATGTGGAACGAAATTAAATTACCTTAAAGCACATGGTACTTCCGGTTATACCGGAAGTACCACGTACTATCGTTTTTTTTTTAAATGAAACACCCTTTATATTATTGCAGTTTTAGATTCCGCATCGAATATCAGAATACATTTTATAAAGGCACCAAGTGTCAAAAATGTGAGGTTTTCAAGTTATTTCGATTTTTTCGAAAATTTTAAGAATGCCACTACCATGTTTGATAAGACATATCTCCGCTATTAGACAAGATCGGAGATTCTACCTTAGTGAATGAGCTAAAAAAGTTTAGTTGTAAGGAAGCGATGGATAATATCGTCAAGAACTTACATAGCGTTCTATACTTAGCGTCCAACTTGAACAACTTCTTTCACTCATAACTTGAATATTTCAAATAGAACACCCTATATTTTTTATCTTATCCTATTAACCATTTAAATCTCTTTGAAAATTGTTAACACTTCCCTATACCTATCTTTTACCGTTTCTGAGATATAACGATTTTTCTGTTATATTTTGGCGCATACATCAAATATCTGGTCATACGTAGTTGCCTTTGACTGAAAATGTCAAAAACAGAGTGAAATTCAACTGACACTTCCTAGGCGATTTCATTGTTGCATGCTTGTTGTTAATTTTCTGTTATCAGAAGTGCTAAAATAATATGAATAACAATACTTTTTATTTTCGTTATTCTGCACATGATGTTTTCCTTTTTTTTTAATATATGGTGAATGTAACAGAATAGTTGAGAAAACAGTTCGAACATTTAACAACATATTCCCTGATTTGGCTCCAATGAATAGAGCAAAATTCAGCAGAATTATAAGCAAGTGGTCAAGTAATGGAATAATACCGACACGACGCGTTGTTAAACGTTACAAAATTGAAGACAATTAAATGAATGAAACTATAGTTCTTTCATATTTTGAAGCATATCCACAAAGTTCGTTAAGAAGTGGGTCTCAAGATTTGGGTTTATCTATCTGGGCAATACACAAAATATTGAGAAAACACAATATGCATAATTTCTCACTTCAGCTCGTACAAGAACTCCACTCCAGTGACTACCAACAAAGGATAAACCTCTGTGAAGATTTATTAATAAAGATTCAAGAAGATCCTTCATTTTTTTTAAAATAATATGGACAGAGTCTAGGTTTGATAGAGAGGGTATTGTCAATCGCAAGAACGATCATTCTTGGGCTAGAAAGAACCCGCAATTAAGGAGACATCGAAATTTCTAAAACAAATTCAGTTTCAATGTTTTCTCCTTAATGTGTGACAATGTTGTGTGTTATTACATTTATGACGGAAACTTAAATTCTCAGAGGTATTTGTTGGAAATTCTTAGAAACATAGTAACAGATTTTTTATTGAAAATGTGCCAGTCAATACATTATTTAGTTGCTGGTATCAACTAGACGGGACTCCCTCTCATTGCTCGAGTGAAGCATATCAGGAACTAAATAGGATGTTTGAAGACCGATGGATAGGCCGCAACGGTCCCTGCAGATGGCCGCCAAGATCACCAGATCTAACACCGTGTGATTTTTATCTCTGGGGCAGGATAATGCTATGCTATGCTACTCCAGTAAGTACACGCGATGAACTTATTCAACGGATCGTCGAGGCCTTTCAAGGACTAGATCCACACGAAATAAGCAACTCGCACAAAGTACTTTAGAGTACTTAGAGTGTCCTTACATATTTCCTTTACCTCTTGAAAATGACTCCAAAACAGGAGCAGAAACGTCGAGTTTTCATAAATTCTGGACGCGGTTCAACCCGAGAACCAAGTATGTCTCATATATATATATATATATATATATATATATATATATATATATATATATATATATATATATATATATATATATATATATATATATATATATTAAAGGACCCTAAATATGAGTTCTAGGGGCTGTAATTCGCGCTTATTTGAGAAATAATTACGAATATCTCACCATCGTGACCTGTTAGTTTATTCCTTTATGAGACATCACTAAAACACAAATTTTACAATAATTTGGCCTAAAAGTATGGTTGTAGGTGTAGTTAGTTTTGAAAAAACATTAAGAGATGGATTTAAGATCGTTAAAACAAACAAACATCAGAAAACGACCTGTTAACAGATGATGTGAGCTTGTTTCTAGGGAGAAAAATAAGGTTGTTAACACACAGAAACAACAAACAGAGCTACCATCAATTATACATCTTTTGAAAAGTGGGGAACTTTGACAATGTGGGAGGAACGAGGAGACACATTGTTATGAAATTTCATGAAAAATTGTATTTGATCAGGGCAATCTGCGATCCGTCTTCATCTGTTTGTTAGCATAAAATAACATACACCAGAGCAATATCTCTGGAAATAGTACGCCTTCTGTTATTGACCTATATACTACAAAGTTAAACTTACAACTAAAGGCGTGTTCAGATCTAAGAAAACACTTTAATTTATGTTTGTTCCTGCAGTTAAGTTTTGGAGTAGTAGTAAGGTGACATTTATAAATACGGCAATTTTATAATTAACGTCCTTTTACATAAAATAAAACAGATCAAAAGCTAATTTTTTCCTACCTGGCGTTTCTTAAATGAGATAAGAAAATGTCTTACTTTTCTATTTTTACCTTTAGTTTACTATACTCAAGTATCTGCCAGAGAGAGTATTCCTTATCACAGTTTATGGTAACGCTTTCTCTCTCTTTCTCTCACTTTCTAGCGCTGTCCATATATATATATATATATATATATATATATATATATATATATATATATATATATATATATATTATATATATATATATATATATATATATATATATATATATATATATATATATATATATATATATATATATATATATATATATGATTCTCGGGTTGAACCGCGTCCAGAATTTATTACAACTTGACGGTTTAATCTACGAACTAATACCCACTAATGATCTCGAAAACCTTTTGGAACATTTAATTCACCTCTACGGAGAGGAACTTCTCTCTTATAGCAAAACATTCAACAAACGTCTTATCTACAAATTCCGTCTCCTTTGTGACCTCGCCTTTCTAAAAGCCTGCTGTGATAATCACGTTGTTCCAAAATCAGTTCAGCTAAAACATCACACCAAATCGCATAACATTTCCAACATTCTGGAACGCTATCTAATTTCGTGTAAATAATGTGATACCTTTTTTTTTCTACAGAACATTTGCAAAATAGCAATTAGTACTTCATCTAATAAAACCATTCAATGAGTTAGTTTGGATAATAACAAATGTATAAGCTTTTATTCAAACATGTTAATTATTAAGTGTTTATGGCTAACATTAAAACACATTTATAGTTCCATTTGATTTATATACGGTATACACAATTAGTCGCATATATGCAAACATTAAACAGTTAAATAACAAGTACCGGCCTAGCTCTGAGGTTAGCGCCTCAGACTTTCATCTGAAGTCGCGAGTTTCGAACCTAGTCTGATCCGAATTGGTTTTTTTAAAAGCATCAAAATTTCCCTGGAAAAATTTTCCTACAAATAATGACACTAAATCTGGTGAGATTCCCACAAATGTCACAAGTTGCATAAATGGTACAAATGTCAACTGCCAGCCGCCATTTTGGAATGTCAACTGCCAGCCGCCATCTTGGAATCTCACAAATGTCAACTATCATCTCTCAACTGTCATCTTGCAGTGTCAGCTGTCAACCGCCATCTTGAAAAGGGGTAGAGGGGATGGGAGGCTACCCCTACTCCCTGGCTGGCTGTCTGCCTCAAGTGGGGTAATACCTACTAACAGGCTATGCTCTTTTTAAAAATTCCATTCAAGAGACAAGACGATCTTAACCAAACACTATTTTACGACAGGTATATAAAAATACACTCATTTTAGACACAGCTTACACTTTAAGATGATTTAGACAGAGTCTTGCAAAACAAGGCGGAACATGTTACGCAACAAAGATGCACAGAAACGAAATTACAGCATATTCTAGACAACAAAAATCTCAAACAACACTCACATAATACCATTTCCGCTACAGTAGTTCACAACCTTTAAATGCCAATATAAGTCACGTCGCCATTAAAGTTCTATCCAAAGGTTTTAATTTTACACCCACATTCCAATAGAAAAAATCATTTCTCAATCAGAAGATGCTATAGCACACGTACGGAGTGACGAAGCTGAAATTTCGAGACAGGACATTATCAAGATTCTATGTTTCACCAAACCTCCATCTTCCACCCTTTGTTTCCACGAGAGAAGCCTTAACCGAAACACAAAAATTATAATCCTGCTAGCAGACGAAGGCAAGTCCTATACAAACGATGGACAATTTGCTAAACATCACAGACTATAAACAAATCGCTAACCATCCTACCGCTTACCTTGGGAAAAAAACCAAGACTATCATCAACTCCCAACTTAGTTCTGACATAAAAAAAAACAAATCCCTGCGAAAAATCGTCTCGCCTCCCTACAATATACGGTCTCCCGAAAATCCACAAGCCTGATATTCCCTTTCGCCGTATCGTGAGAGCACACCGTTCTGCTACAAAAAAACTTGCAAAACATCTAGCCAAAATTTTCCAGCCATTAGTAGAAAAAGCTACATCATATGTTAAAACTCAACCGATTCTATTGACCTTCTTCAAAACAGCACCCTGCTTTAAAACAACATCCTATTTAGTTTAGATATTGTTTCCTTGTTCACTAATATACCCCTATATGAAACGTTTGACATTCTCAAAAATAAACAGAATATTACACACCATACCCTAGCAATTCTAGAAGATTGCATATCTAACACTGATTTCTTTTCCAAAACAAATTTTATAAACAAGTTCGAGGTGCTCCAATGGCTTCACCTCTCTGACCCCTACTAAAACCAAACCGCTGGTTAAGATACGTTGACGACATTTTTGCTGTCTGTCCACACCGTAAAGAATCTCTGGGCGAATTCCAATTACATTAAACAAAAAAAAACTATTTAATGTATATGTGCGGTAGAAAAATGCATATTATTCGTTAGTATTTAGTAGCTAATTATTGACCAATCGTAGAATTCACTGCATCTTAGGTATCACCAAATCTCAGTCTTGCTTCCTTTCTCATAAAAGATACACCAGCCCTAGAACCATCACAATGAACAGCAAAGTTATTTAAAGTAATGAGTCCTTTTCACTTGTTGGCATTTCTGTGGACCGAAATCTCAATTGGGACCAACATGTCACATCAATTGCAGAGGCGGCTGCTACGAAATTAGGTTTCCTCTTCCGTGCTCACAAATACTTTTCAGCAGCTAATCTCTACCTTATATACTTCACAAATAAGGCCAAACCTCGAATACTGCTCCCACATCTGGGGTGCAGCTGCCGCTTCTACACTCGCTATCCTGGACACCATTCAGAAGAGAGGTATACGTCTCATAGGTGACTTTACCCTCAGCCAAAGGCTGCCATCCCTTGGTCACCGACGTGCCGTTGGTGACCTCTCTCTCTCTCTCTTTTATAGATATCTGCACGGGCACTGCTCAGAGGAGCTTTCTTCCATAGTTCCTCCACCTGCTGTCCCCAACAGATCTACCAGGGGAACAGAGCGAATGCACCCTTTTACTGTCCAGGTCACCAGACATAGAACATCTTGTTATGTCCGCTCTTTTGTCCCGAGGACTTCCAAGTTGTGGAATTCCTTGCCGGCACATGTTTTTCCTTCTCCCCCGAACCTCCAAACCTTCAAGTCCAGAATTAACAAGTTGCCTCTTTCCTCCTTGTCGACACCCACGATACGATAGTATTTAGGCTGTAAGCTCTCGTGGTGTGTTGTTGAAATAAATAAAAATATATCTTATGGTTAATGTATGGTAAATAGGACATATGTAGATAAACCAGGCCAACTGTCAATGTTCGTGAAAGGAGAGCTACGGTTCGGTCGGTATTCGTTAATGTGTGATGTATAGATACTTGATAATCGTATCGGGTCCATAGAACCTAAGTATAGATAATGATTACTATAAAAGTAATGGTAAAGGTAAGATGCTTTCTGGCAATTAGGCCATTGCTGACCCTTTTTGCTCATCTAAACTAACCTACCCTCCACCTTGAGCTCAATCTCAACGACGACAGTGATTTGAAAAATAATCCGCCGCCGGTGAGTCTCGAACCGTCGTCCCCCGAGTTCGTATTGAAAAGTCTGAATCGACTTTATGATTACTATAAGTAACGAATACCGGATCCGAAAGTAGCGCTTACATACGAATATTATACAGTAACGAAGATTTCCGCCACTAGTTTAGAGCACCCAAACTGAACTGTCAGACAATTTCAATCGAGATTCTTAAACTTTCTGTTATTTGGCAAAGCATATTTATTTATATTATCTAATAAACAAAGATATTCATGATCTTCGAATAAACAACTAATTTGTGTTAGGGTTGCTTCTTATTGATTTGGACGTACCTTAATAGAGTACGTGACTATGTGATTGAATTCAGCTACAAGGGAAAAACTATTTATAAAAATAGATTTTTCATTAAGAAATCATCTAAAAACAATGTAAACAATTTTAAAATTACATTATGTTTAAGCGACCTCAGTTCCCTCGTCGATACGTGATGGTGTACATGTGTTGTAATATGTTAGAAACTTATCTCAGAATAACGCTACAAGTTATTTAATTGCTAGCACTGCAATTATGCCTACGATATTATTTTATTATTTATTATCTTTATAATATTATTAGCTACTGGTTTAAATCTAGGGTATAAGTAGATAATTCATTTTACATAATGTTAGTAGTTCGTAGTCAAGAAATATTATTTAGCTTTACAATAAAAATTTAATGGCAACCTATTCGTTCACATTCGATTGCTAATAATATTTTGCCTTTTATTTTTTAATAAACTTTATGATGTCAAAGAATTGTGTCACAGTATTCCTGGGATGAACCTAAAAATTTTGATATTATTTACGTCTCCTCGTAGAGGTTTGGCACTTTTAGTTAAAACCTTACATCCCTTCCGAAGAATGGAGCGTGTTTTAGCGAATTTTTGTTAAAAAAGTTCGCTTATGACAAGGTCACGACCTAGAGACTTTTGAAAATTTTCTTCAAAGGAAAACGGATTAGGATCTCTAGAACACATATCCGGGGCTAGTTTTCATTTATATATATATATATATATATATATATATATATATATATATATATATATATATATATATATATATATATATAATGTATGTGTGTTTATAATTTTTGTCGAATTTTCGTAAAAAATCAATACAGCTCAATATATCCGTTATTATACAAAAAACGAAAAAAAAAATGTATACATTAATTATAGAGTGTCTTGAGCTACATCTTAAAAAATATTTCTACAATCACAGGTAGCCCATAAGTCGTTGGTGGTACATTTTTTTTAAAATCAAACACGCCTTATGTTATTGTATTTTTGCATTTTCCATCGAAATATAATGCATGTTGGCAAAAAAAAAGAAATTAGGGACGCAGCAAGTGCGTTATGGTAGCGAATTTTGATTAAATGCTTCAAATTTGAATAGCTTAATTTCCTATTAATCTACAAGGTTGACCAAGAAACGAGTTTTTTCGGGAACAATTTAAGTTTACTTTCGGAAATTTTTGTACATTTTCAAACAATAACAACATGGCACATCGTTTTTACTATATAGGTTATACTGGTAACCAAATTTGGTGCCTGCTTTCTTTAAAACACACACACATGTTTGCATTTTTATAAAAATTCACTACCATAACGCACTTGCTGCGTCCAGACTTTTTTCAATATGCTGAGTCGTCATCGCTAACATTGTCTATTATGTTTGATAATATAGATGTTCGGAATGTTTTAAGTTTAGTTCGTGTGTAATGTTAATAATTTTTTCGCAAACTTTAGTGATAAGTTCTGATATAAAAATTGAGTTTTTCTATTGACTTTTCTTTATGATCCATAAATTCATAACGATAAGGATTAGGAGTTAGGGGTTGTGAACTATGTGGAGGTTTGGGTGATGAAATAGATGCTTTGCGTCTTTTGTTAGGTGTTTGAATTATTGTCGTCTCTTTGCGCCGTCGATGTTACGTTAGTTTGTTCCTGTTCTGTTTTAACGCATTGGATTTCGTAATCTGATAATTATTGCCCTGTTGTGTTGAAGGTAATGGCGGAAAGTTATTTAAATCAGCCAATACTCGAAATTGGTTGTTTGTTGTTACCTTAGTGTAAGAATTCTCTACTAATTCGGCTTCTTTAGAAGACATATTTTTGATTCACGTAATTTGTTTAATTTTTTTCTGTTTCTGATGGGACAATTTTTTGATACCGAACTATGATCGTTGTTTTTTCAATATATCCAATATTGTAGGTTTTACTGACACTGACTTACTTCGTGAATCTGTCCACATTTTTTACACACAGTAACTGTACTTCTGCATAATTTTGCAGTGAACCACCATTTATGTTTATTTGGTTAAATATTGCAATAAATATAATGGTTTAATGCAAATTATATTCATAAATGGTTTGTTTTCCGGTACAAGTGGAGGCAATGGCTGAAATTCTGGATGGAGTCGGTGAATAGAAAATTAACACTTAGTAATTTGGTACGTCAAAATTCACACTAATGTCACTATTGAGGTTATGGTATAAATTTTTGAAGCTGTTCCGTCAAAATTACATCTTTGGCAAGAACAAGTATAAAACTTATTTGTCAAATGATGTCCTGTAAAATTTGTAACAATATATATTACTATTACTATATATAAGGTTCAACCTCAAAACGAACTCCGTTATGCGTAAAGTATTGAGTAGAGTAGAGTCTAAAAATGAAATAATTATAATTTGTCTATCTACTAATTTATGTTCCCCGTCTCTATCTACGATTCGCTTAGGCATTATTCTGACTTCATCTACTTTTTTTCTTACATTCAATTTCTTTAAGCAAATAATCCTCTAAAAAACGTGTCTACCAATTTCACAATTATTTTCCGTTGTGTGTACAATTTGAGTATATACGAAATAGTTAGGTAGTTAATACTTCATTATTTACCAAAGAGTTATCGGCAATATATGAATTGAGTATTACCTTAACCCTGTTAATTCTGACAGGTTTTATACCTACAATTCCTCTCTTGTAATCTTGATTGACTCGTATATGATAACCAACTCTTATAGGCAAAAATATTCCGAAGTTCTTATTTTTATGCTCAACATAAACAATGTAAGGTCTGATATATGTTGGACAGTATTTATTATCGAGGTCAATAACCCGGTTTTCATTATTAATATTTTCCTAAATACCAGAAGATAAGGTTTTATCACTTACCGATTGATGGTCCATTTTTTCGGGCGGCCTGGACCACCCGTATCACTTGAGATGGCTTACCTGTTTAATATTTTCTTATTTGTTCAACTGTATTTAATAATATATACAATAATTAAATGATTTTCCTAACCAACTGCTTGAAAAACTTTATCTTTCGTTTTCTTGTCATTAAAAGCACGCTCGATTTCTCAATACATCACCTTTTTAAGAAAATTAAAATGCCGGACAAATTATCGCTCTGTATCCTATCGAAATCGACTTGGAACTGATTAATGGACTTAAAATCTGCACTTTGAAAAGGCAAGATACGAAAAGAATAGAAGCTTTTGCAATGTGGACATTGAGAAAAATTACAAAGACAAGCTGCACCGATAGAAAGACGAATAAAAGTAAACAACAAAATAGAAGAGGTCAGAGAAAAAAATGCTTACTAAAGGACAGTAAGAGGAGGAAAACAAAATTTGTTAGTTATATTCTGAGATATTCTGCCAACAATATTTGAAAAACGAAATTTGGAAAAAGAGAGGACTGTCTGACAACATTATTTAAAAAAAATTCTGGACGCAGCAAGTGCGTTATGGTAGTGAATTTTCATAAAAATATTTTTAATAACAAATATGTGTGTTTTTTTAAGAAAGCAGGCATCAAATTTGGTTACCAGTATAACCTATATACTAAAAACAATGTGCCATGTTTCATCAAAATAACTTTATTGTGTGAAAATATACAAAAATTTCCAAAAGTAAACTTAAAGTGTTCCCGAAAAAACATGTTTCTTGGTCAACCTTATAGGTTAATAACAAATTGAGCTGTTCAAATATTAAGCATTTGATCAAAATTCGCTACCATAACGCACTTGCTGCGTTCAGAATTTCTTTTCTTACAAACATGCATTATATTTCGATGGAAAATGCAAAAATGCAATAACATAAGGCGTGTTTGATTAAAAAAAAAATAAAACATTTCATCAAAATTCGCTACCATAACGCACTTACTGCGTTCAGAATTTCTTTTCTTACAAACATGCATTATATTTCGATGGAAAATGCAAAAATGCAATGACATAAGGCGTGTTTGTTTAAAAAAAAGGAAATTTGTATCACCAACGACTTATGGGCCACCCTGTGATTGTCGAAATATTATTTTAAGATGTAGCTCAAGACACCCTATAATTAATATATACAAATTTTTTTCGTCTCTTATATAATAACGGATATATTGAGCTTTATTGATTTTTTACGAAAATTCGACAAAAATTATATACCATTAAACGATAAACTCTATAGCTAAGGCTACTTGTCAAGCATCAGAGAAAGGGTCTATTTGAAATGAATTTTCTGCAAATATTTTAGTAAAATGAAGGACAATGACGGTTGAAACTAAGACTTCAGGGTTTGTAAAACATTCTTCTTGAGATATTTTCTTTCCATAGCTCGTATTAGATTCAAGTTATTTGCCTAAATGTTGCCAATTTTGACATTTTAAATCGCCACTTTGACGTTTTCAGGAAAACCCCAATTTATTTTTCTTTAAATGCCTATAACTTTTTTGCCTTTTGAGCTACATAGCTAAATTTTGGTAGGTAACTTACCTATAAGGATATAAACCTGTGTACCAAATTTGGTTGCCCTTACTTTGTTAATTCCGGAGATATGATTTTTTTTCGAAAGAAAATGCAAAATTTTCCTGGAAAACCTAGGCAGATTTTCCTGGCTAACGAACTTATCCAAGCTATTTGCAAAAGGAATTTTTTCGCCAAATTTAATCAAAATCGGTCCATAATTTTTTGAGTTATCGGTGTGATACATATATATATATATGTATATATAAATATATATATATATATATATATATATATATATATATATATATATATATATATATATATATATATATATATATATAAAAATATATATATATATAAACATATAAAAATTGAAACTGACCCCGGATATGTGTTCTGGGGGGCCTAATGAGCGCTCATGTGAAGAAATTTTTTCAAAATTCAAAAGTCGGGATCTCCTCATTAGTGAATTTTTTTTAAGAAAATTCACTAAAAAAAGGTAGAGTTAGACCAGAGGAAAACTTTTGAAAACCTGCCATAATTAATAAAGTGCGGAGCTGCAAAAATAAAAAAAGAAGTACTGGAGACAGAAAATCATGGTTGCAAAGACAAGGCGATGTCGCCCTTATATTGTGATGATAATGTTATTTATTTATTTTTCTAAGTACGTACTGCTTTAAATAATAGCACATAGTAAAGTCTTATTACATAACACAGATAAGGATTTATCAGTGTGTGAAAATATGTCTCCTAAATTTTTGCTCGTGTAATGGGCAATTGACCGCATGAGTTAGGGGTCAATCTCTTGACCCCAGTTACTAGACTGCTTTTACTCACACTTTACGGCTTCATCTAATCTAAGAATAAGCCAGATTATTTTGGATTCAGTGTATTGAACGCTATTTCTTATATACATGTGAATAATATACCTGTGTTTCTATGAACAGGGTGGGCAATCTAGAATGGTCATCGGCCATATATCAGGAACTGCACAGCTTCAGGAAAAAACTGCCATGAGGAAAGTTGCCGTGATAAATCGCTGGAAATTATTTTCAAGTTTCTAAAATCACCGTTAGAAGGCGTGAGACCCATTGCTGGACGGAAAATTGCGATTTTCATCGCATTTTAGCCAACTTGTTGGTACTTACCAGAGTAATGACCAAGCAACGGGTGTTATTTTTTGTTTCGCACAGTTTTTATATTTTTAAAAATAAAGTGCTGGGGAGACGATGAATGTTTATTTCTTCAATTGCTTACTACTACGGTTTAGCTCGACGGAACTTAATGACTTTCGACTCGTTGAAAAGAACTTTCCTTGGTCTACCATTTGAACTCATTCCATGTTTCCTATGTATCTTACATACACTGAAAAAGGCCGTTGTTTGAATAGTTAGGTTATGTTGCTGTTTTTCTGAAGACAGTAAAATAGAATGGTATATCAGTAATGACATAGTAAAATAGGCTACAAAAGACTGACGCTACCAATGACAACCGCAGTTTGATATCATTGCTCTAGCAATGGATATTAGCGATCAAAGTTGGAACTACGAATTACCACATCTTCATAACAAGGTAGTGACAACAAAATAACCGACGAAGTTCAACAAATAACATTTATTCTACTGACGCAATGAGATAGAAACGTCCCCATAAATAAAAATCTAAAAAACTCAAATCAGGGGATTTAGCTGGCCAAGGAATAACTATTCGGCAGGTGGTAGTGGACTTTTCCTTTACGTGATAGTAAAGGATTTTTTACGCCCGAGGAGGTACCATCCCTTACATCAAGGGGCCGGTGAAGTCCCAACGAACGTTTCTGGTTATTGTGTATGAGTCGGTTTCCCTTATAAACAAAAATGATGATGGCTTCTCCTTGTACAAAAGATTACGGAGATAAAATACTCCTCCATTTGGATCTCTGGGAGAAGGGTGTGCAGGGGGTGCCGGCATCAAGATTTAACATATCCTTCTCGAATATATGTGGCCTAAATTCTAACCTATACTCCGTCTACCATTTCCTCCAGGCTAATAGGCCCCAACCCCTCTTCCTCACCGAAACCCAAATCAGTGCCAAGAGAGCCAATAATCAATTTCTCGCGGTATGAGCTCCTTACTTCCTTTATATTGCATGGAGGCGTGTGCGCATACGTCTGTAGCAATCTACTCTGCACCAGACTCCCCAATTTAGAAGATCATACTTTGGATGAAACCCTCTCACACGGCTGCAACTAAATTTATCTGTTGCATTTACCGGTCACCTTCTGACCACAACTTTGTCCAGCTCTTCGACTGCCTTTCTGAAAAAACCGACCATCTGATTTCTGAATATCCTTCCTCCGAGGTCACTATTCTTGGTGACTTCAATGACCATAATAAGGAATCACTAGGATCTTCAAAAACCGATCCACAAGGGAGAGCAGCGGAGGCCTTGCAGTCAGCAATTCTTTAGCCAATATGGTTCAGCAACCGACTTACTTCCCTCGCATCCCAACACACAGCTCAAATCCCTTGGATCTCATTCTTACTACAAAACCTGAATGCTATAAGACATCAGGCACCACCCCCCTTGGTCGCTCAGACCACGGCATGGTCACTGCTTCCAGCGCAATGCAACCCGAGGTCACATAGTCATCACACCCACGTATCGTTTGGCACTACAACCCTGCGAAATGGGACGAAATGCGGGATAACTTTTCCTCATTTCCATTGGCGTCTGTCTGCTTCTCTTATCCTGACCCCTCTGACATCTCACAAAACGTCACCGAAATTATCCAAGCTGGCATGGAATTATTTATTCCACGTACACAGAAAACCTCTTCCGCCACTCAAAAGCCCTGGTTCTCTAAATCCTGTCACAAGGCCAGACTTGAAAAGGTCAAAGCTCACAAAACGCTTCTACATAATCGCAGCCAAGAAAACCGTCAAGCATTTAACGACGCAAGAAACCGCTACGTCCGTATTCTTTCTGAGGCAAAAAACTCGTTTAATAACCGCATCAAAAACAAATCAAGCTTCAACGGCAGCAAACCCTTCTGGACTCTTGCTAAATCTATTGGGAATAATTTGTGCAAGAGCACGTTCCCACCTCTTGTTTTAGGGGATGAAATTGTTTCTACCGACCTGCGCAAGGCTGAACTTTTTGCCTCGTTGTTTGCCGACAATTATACTCTCAACCCACCTCCAAATGTTCAACCACCAACAGTCCCCAATGTCGCGCATAAAATGACGGATATCATTTTCAAAACTAAAAATGTACGGAAGATGCTCTCTTCTCTTAATACCAGGAAAGCCTTTGGCCTTGACGAGATCCCAGTAATTGTTCTCAGAAAATGCGCACTAGAACTTGCTACTGTCCTGACTCGTCTGTTTCAGACATCTTACAATAGAGGCATATTCCCTAGTAACTACAAAACTGCTCGAGTACAACCCGTCCCCAAGAAAGGATTCAAAGCGCTTTCTAGCAACTACAGACCTATTTCTCTCCTTTCAGTCGTCTCTAAAGTGATGGAAAAGTATATAAACACCGAATTACTAAAATTTCTTGTAAAACCCAGTCGAATCCACGACAGTCAGTATGGATTCTGTCAGCGCAGATCAACTGCCGACCTTCTTTCCTTTGTCACCCATTCTTGGAACAAGTTTATGGAACTACACGGTGAATCCCAGATTGTCGCTTTAGACCTATCCAAAGCATTCGACCAGGTCTGGCACGCAGCGCTGCTTAATAAACTTCCGGCCTATGGCCTACCACCAAAACTCTGTACCTGGACAGCACATTTCCTCTATAACCGGAGCATTTCTGTTGTCGTGGATGGCCATTCCTCTAAACTGTATCCAATTAATGCTGGAGTCCCTAGAGGTTCAGCTTTAGCCCCTACTTTGTTTCTTCTTCACATCAATGACCTCCTCTCTAGCACATCCAACCCAGTTCACAGCTACGCGGACGACAGCACCCTCCATTTAAATATACAATATTCGAAGCCTGTCTCTTTAGCCCAATTAGATGAGGATCGCAGACTCATGGAGAGTTCTGTCTCCGTGGATCTCCAAAAAATATTAGACTGGGAAAGTAGAAATCTTGTACAATTCAACCCTACCAAAACTAAGTCTTGCTTTCTTTCTCACAAAAGATACACCAGCCCTAGACCCATCACAATGAACAATCACGTTATTCAAAGTAATGAGTCCTTTTCACTTGTTGGCATTTCTGTGGATCGAAATATCAATTGACACCAACATGTCACATCAATTGCAGAAGCGGCTGCTAAGAAATTAGGTTTCCTCTTCTAGGCTCGCAAATACTTTACACCAGCTAATCTCTATACCTCATATACTTCACAAATAAGGCCAAACCTCGAATACTGCTGCCACATCTGGGGTGCCGCTGCCGCTTCTACACTCGCTATCCTGGACTCCATTCAGAAGAGAGCTATATGTCTCATCGGTGACCCTACCCTCACCCAAAGGCTGCCGTCCCTTGCCGACCGACGGGCCGTTGGTGACCCCCCCCTCTCTCCCCCCCTCTCTTTTATAGATATCTGCGTGGGCACTGCGCAGAGGTGCTTTTTTCCATAGTTCCTCCAACTGCTGCCCCCAACAGATCTACCAGGGGAACAGAGCGAATGCACCCTTTTACTGTCTAGGTTACCAGACATAGAACAACTTGTTATGCCCGCTCTTTTGCCCCGAGGACTTCCAAGTTGTGGAATTCCTTGCCGGCACATGTTTTTCCTTCTCCTCTGAACCTCCAAATCTTCAAGTCCAGAATTAACAAGTTGCCTCTTTCCACCTTGTCGACATCCACGGTACAATATTATTTTTCCTATCCATCTGCCAAGAAACGACTGATCTGAGCTTTGAAGCAGAACGATGTGGTATGGCTGCAACCTAAAAATAAATTATTATTATTAGCACTACTTTCATTCTCATTACACACCCACTGAATTTTCGTTCCCGGTTGACTTTGTAACGACAAGTAATTAATGTGTATTACTTTAAGCGATAACTTACCTGCGATCTTTCAGAATAGTTCGAATAGTTCCAGTTACTCCTAAGTGCCTGGGTATTAAACAGGTACTCAGATGTGGATTGGATTCGACATATGCCGACACATTGATGACATTCTGTGTGTGTGTTGTGTTTTGTTTCTTTAACGTCGCCTATTTCCGCGACTATGGCCAATCACCGACGCCAGGGAGCAGTTTCACCTCATTATCCTGGAAATTTTGCCGAACCCGTGCCTTTCTGTAAGGAGGGTGGGGATCTTTAACGTGCCCAACATCGCATAGACACGGGACCGACGGCTTTACGTCCCCTCCGAAGGGCGGAACGTGCAGACATTCAACTTGCTCAAATACAATAACAGAACCTCGGTTGATGTTAATGTTACAGTTTGTACTGAAAAAGTGAAAGGAGTACCCTGAGATCGAAACCAGTACCCTTCGGCACAGAGGCACACGTTCTTACCCCTGAACCACCGAGGTTCTCGATGACATTCTTATTGCTGCAACCCGTGCTGGTTCTTTGACAAACGTTTCCTATCGTTCGTAACCGATGCGCCAGTCGGAGTAAAACTCCATTGGAAAACCAACGTCTTCCCGGGTAGTTCACCGCATACACCTTATCAGCAACAGTTGCACTTCGCGTGCATTTAAAGTATACAGCTAGCATGTTAAATGCGTCTTCATTCGTGAAAATCATTTTATGGTAGTAACTAGCCACACCAACAACAATGCGAATGACAATATAATAATTCTGACCAATTTTCTTACGCATTTTGTCATTTTCACAGTAAGCTTTATGTTTTCGAAATTCTGTTACACTGGGCCACTTTTTGTTACACATATCGGAATGAATCACTGAGGGAATATAAATTGATATTTTCACACCTATAAGTGGTAAAGGTTTTCTACTCAACTCAATTCAATATTTTCAGACAAATTTATATCTAGAGACGGTGAAGAACCCCGTTGTTGTTGCTAATTTCTTATCAAGATGTGGTTTTTCGTTGTTCCAACTTTGTGCGTTAATATCTACCGCTAGACCAATGATATGGAACTGCGGTTTTAACTCGTATATTCAGTCTTTCGGAGCTTATTTTACTGTGTTATTATTGATATACCCTTCCGTTTGGCTTTCTTCATAAAAATAGCAACATAACCTAACTATTCAAACAACGCCATCTCTCTGTGTATGTAAGATACAGAGGAAACCTCGAATGAGCGCAAATGGTAGACCTAGAAAAGTTATTTTCACGGAGTTCAAATTCATCAAGTTTTGTCAAATCAAACCGTAGTAATTATCAATTAAAAAATATTCATACAACGTCCCCCCACCACATTTTTGAAAATATAAAAAAAAGCGACGCACGAAATAACAGCTGTTGCTTGCCCGATACTCTGCGTATGTCAGAGGTACCCTTTAAGTTACAAAAATGTGATGAAAATGGCAATTTTCCTACCAGCAGTGGTTCTTACGTCCTCTACCGGTGATTTTCGAAACGTAAAACAATTTCTAGCGATTTAGCATAGCAACTTTACTTATGACAGTTTTTTTTCTGAAAGCTGTACACTGAACCGTTCCTGAGATATGGCCAACGACCATTCTTAGTTGTTCAGCCTGTACAAAGAAGCAACGACTTGAGTAAAGAAAACAAATTAATTATTTTATTATCAACTTGGTCCACTCTTTTAATTGCGTAAAAAAAAACTAGCTTGTTAGATGAAATTTAGTAAATATAAAGCAAGATAGATAGATAGACAACTTTTATTCAAATCGCCCCAGGAGAGCACAGAGCACGTGAAATCATACAGAATTAACTGTACACACACTGTGTAGTGTGTAGCAGTTCTTGGCTTCAGAGTCAATGCCTAGTTGCCACAAAATATACATAATCTAAACGTTTGGTAGGTTTTAATACTAGCCACGATTTTGTTAGTGACACCTGGTAGTGCTCGTTAATTTAGACAAGGAGATAATGACTATAAACACTTATTACATGTGCACACCTAAATATCTAACATCTAACCTTTTAATTATTTAAACTATAATGAAATATAGTTTACACCCATATACTTAAATATACATATACTGTATTATAAATATTTTGAAATTTTGACGGTTGTTATTAGTGAATTTTCTTAAAAAAAAATTAACTAATGAGGAGATCCCGACTTTTGAATTTTGAATTTTTTTTTCAAATGAGCGCTATTTAGGACTCCTGGAACCCAAATCTGAGGTCGGTTTCAGACTTTATATATATATATATATATATATATATATATATATATATATATATATATATATATATATATATATATATATATATATATATATATATATATATATATATCTGTGTGTGTGTGTCACACCTATAACTAAAAAAATAATGGACCGATTTTGATAAAACTTGATGAGTGCCTTCCCTTCGCAAGTGGCTTGGATAAGTTCGTTAGCCAGGAAAATCCGCCGAGGTTTTCCCGGAAAATTTTGTTTTTCCTTTCGAAAAAAAACTATATCTCCAAAATTAACAAAGTAAGGGCAACCAAATTTGGTAAGCTGGTTTATATTGTTATGTGTGCTACCTACCAAAATTTAGCTCTGTAGGTCAAAAGACAAAAAAGTTGTGGGCATTTAAAGAAAAATAAATTGGGGTTTTCCCAAAACGTCAAAGTGACCATTTAAAACGTCAAAATTCGCAACATTTAGGCAAAGAACTTGAATCTAATACGGGCTATGGAAAGAAAATGTCTGAAGAAGAATGTTTTACAAACACCGAAGTCTTAGTTTCAACCGTCATTGTCCTTCATTTTACTAAAATATTTCCAGAAAATTCATTTCAAATAGACCCTTTCTCTGTTGCTTGGCAGTAGCCCTGGCTATAGAGTTTATCGTTTAATGGTATATAATTTTTGTCGAATTTTCGTAAAAAATCAATAAAGCTCAATATATCCGTTATTACACAACATATGAAAAAATATTGTATACATTAATTATAGGGTGTTTTGAGCTACATCTTAAAAAATTATTGCGACAATCACAGGCTGGCCCATAAGTCGTTGGTGATACAAATTTTCTTTTTCTTTTTAATCAAACACGCCTTATGTTATTGCATTTTTGCATTTTCCATCGAAATATAATGCATGTTTGTAAGTTAAGAAATTCTAGAGGCAGCAAGTGCGTTATGGTTGCGAATTTTGATTAAATGCTTCATATTTGAAAAGCTCAATTTGCTATTAACCTATAAGGTTGACCAAGAAACGGATTTTTTCGGTTACACTTTACGTTTACTTTTGGAAATTTCTGTACGTTTTCAAACAATCAAGTTATTTTGATGAAACATGGCACATTGTTTTTAATATATGTTATACTGGTAATCAAATTTGATGCCTGCTTTCTGAAAAAAAACACACACATATTTGCTATTAAAAACATTTTAATGAAAATTCACTACCATAACGCACTTGCTGCGTCCCGAACTTTCTTTCTAAAAGAAATCATATTTCCGGAAATAACAAAGTGAGGGAAACCAAATTTGGTACGCGTATTTGTATTATAAAGAGTGAACGATGTACCAATATTTAGGTCTCTAAGTTTAAGGACAAAAAAGTTACGGGCAGCTAAAGCAACAAATTTTGGAGTTTTCCTCAAAACGTCAAACTCGCAATTTAAAACGTTAAACTCTCAATTTAAAACATCAAAATTGGCAATGTTTAGGCAAAGAACGTGAAAAAAATACGGATTGTGAAAACAAAATGTTGCAAGAAGAGTGTTCTGCGAAGAAGTTTCAGATTCAACCGTCATTGCCCATCATTTTACTAAAATATTTAGAGAAAATTCATTTCAAATAGACCCTTTCTCTGCTGCTTTGGCTGTCGGTTTAGTTAAGTTGATGCTTTCGCTGTAGATTTAGTGAAGTTTATGGTTTAACGGTCTATAATTTTTAGCTAATTTTCGTAGAACAAATGCGTTACTGCATTTAAGCATTTTTTATCGAAATATGATGCATGTTTGTAAGAAAAATCTGGACGCAGTAAGTGCGTTTTGGTAGCAAATTTTCATTAAATCCTTCAAATTTCAATAACCAAATTTGCTTTTTACGTAAGTTTTGTTGGTTAGGAAACCAACATTTTACTTCATTTTCGGAAAATTTTTGAATGAATACAGCAAGGGCGTTTTGGTTGCGAATTTTCATTAAATGTTTCAAATTTCAATAACTCAATTTGCTATTAACCTAAGGTCCATTGGCTAGGAGACCAATTTTCTCACAAACATTTAAAGTTTATTTTCGGATAATTTTTGTACATTTTCAAATAATTAATTTGATAAAATATGGTACATTGTTTCTACTATATAGATTATACCGGTAACCAAATTGATGCCTGCTCGCATTATAGCGATATATTTGTAATTAAAAACATTTTTATGAAAATTCACTTTCATAACGCACTTGCTGCGCCCAGAGTTTTTATTATTTTAATACAAACGAGGAACGCTTCACGATTTTGCGTGTCATCCTTGTGCAGGGGCCATGCTAATCTTGTATCGTTTCAATTCCAGTATATGTACCGTCGAACCGAGTATCACACAACCACATATATAACAAGCAAAATTATAAAATTCTATATCTAACCGTATAAAACATTAACATTGTAAAACACAAAATCACAAACTATAATTTAGACTATTTAAAATTTACACACAGTATATCAGAGTTTTATCTTATTGTAATTTCAAACACAAAACGTATACATCAATACACCTATTATGTATATACACGGTGAATATACAAACAGCACCAAAGTGGGCTAAATGTTCATCCAATATGTTTAATAATTAATAATGTTCTCTCCGGCTGTTGCCTTTCCGGTAATAATTCAGAATACATTTGCGCTGTTTTCGTACTGTTCCCATCGAACTTGTAATAAAGTTTCAAGATATTTCGTTTTTCTTTATTTGAGAAAGGCATTTTTAACAAAAATATGCTTGGACTAATCTCGTTTGACAACTACTTACTAACTGTCATGTTTATAAAACAACTTCTGATGGAGTCACGGACAACTAGAACGAATCATTTTTTAATTAAAATTCTTGTAGTTTGAGAACAGAGAATTATAACATCGGAATAAAACACATTAATGTTCTGTGTAAAAATTCAATATGGTGCCCATTAGAAAAAATAAAGTTGATGATGGTGGCCAAAAGACGAAACGTCGGATGACAAATTTGAAAACGTCATTGTGTAGCTGAAAAAGGGTGGCGAGTAAAATGTATTTTTAGCGAATTTTCATTAAGAAAAAATTCGCTAATAGAGAGGTCACGATGAAAATCTTTCGTAAACATTTCTTGAGATAAGCGCGAATTTGGGTCCCTAGAACCCAATACCAAGGTCCGTTAAAATTTTTATATATTTATATTTTTATATATATATATATATATATATATATATATATATATATATATATATATATATATATATATATTATGTATGTATCCGAGCGATAACTGAAAAAATACTAAACTGATTTCAATCAAACTTGGCAGAGATCTTGTTTGGGCGAAAACCGAGGTCATGTTCGTTAATCAGCCTCTATGCTGAAGTTTTTCCGGTGGATTTTTTTTGAAAACGCCATATATTTGTAAGTATCAGAGTAGCTGGAATGAGACTTTACATGTGGCTATAAATAGTGCAAATAACCTATGTTGTGAATCTTAAGTAATTTGGTACACAATATTTAGAGTTTTTTCCAAATTAAAAATAAAATTCCAAAGACATGCGTTGAGACGACTTAGCGGTTAAAGTCCAATGGCTGATAGACAGAGTAGTTAACTGCCACGCGTAGATTGACTCATACAACAGGTATAAACCATTCATCAACGGTAACCAAATTAAATATATACCAGGCATAAAACATACTACCCGAACCAACAATCGTGAAATCTCGTCCTCAATTATGGAAAATGACAGACGACATGAAGTTAAAAATTTGCCAATTGATTGTTATTTAACTGGGGGATTTAATCAATTATTAAAAGACATTATATTTGTAGCTTTATGAATGGCCTCAAATACACTTTCAGCGCAGCATTGATATATTATGCTGCCGTATAATATACTAGAAATGTAAACAAAATCAGGCCAAGTCTCTATAAAAATGATTCTTAAATAGTTTCTTTTACCTTTAAACTCAAACATAAGACGTCATATAAGATCGAAACAGTCGTGGGATGTATTTCAATGGTAATTCTACTAATTCTGTAATTAATTGCGTATACTTTGAATATAATATCCCGGGCATGAAGCGGATCTAAAGCATCACGCAAATCAGACATTAGTTGAAGTATGCTTAGATGGTGCCGGAGACATCGCCCTTGCCTCCTAAGCAGAAGATTACGCGATCGAATCCATCTTGATGAATGTATGTCTTTTTGTGTTTTATTTTGACATTTGGAGAAACAATAGTGCACAGATTTCGTGCGTTTTGAACAAGATCTCATTTTTGGTTAAAACGCCTGAATAAGGTTGTCGCCTTTGAGTCTGAAATTATAATTTTGTTATTGTTGATACTGAAAAAACCGGTTTGGTTAGGTTGACTAAAACGAAATCAATTTGGCTATTAATAAGGTAAAATAACTGCTAAGGTAAAAAAAGGTAAGATGCTTACTGGAAATTAGGCCATTGCTGACCCTTTTTGCTCATCTAAACTAACCTACCCTCCACCTTGAGCTCGATCTCAACGAAGACAGTGATTTTGAAAAATCATCCGCCGCCGGTGAGGCTCGAACCGTCGACCCCCGAGTCCGTATTGGAAAGTCTGAATCGACTTTCCCGCACGGCCACGGAGGCGCAAAATAACTGCTACGTTTATAACTTCGCAGATACTTTACTTTTCTAAATATGAATTAAGTTTCCTTCTGGAAATCTTTTGTATAACTTTAATGAAATTTGTAATACATGTTTCTTTTAAGGAGACTTACACTATCTACAGATATAGGAAAATGTAATTCTTTAGCGTCATAGAAAATTGAGTTGTGGGCATTTTTCTCAGAAGGAATTGGTACACACGATTTTTTTGATAATAGTGAGATAGCGATGATAACACTTTCGAAAGAATTCTTCAAATGTGCGCGTCCTAGGACCTCTAAAATCGATCTTCAAGGTCTGTGTCAGTTTAAAGTATTAACTTTACTAATATACCGTATAATAATAGTGTACAATTCTTATGAAAATTTGCTACTATAACGCACTTGCTGCGTCCCGAAAATTTTATTTTCAGGTAACTTTTCAAAGAACAATAGAAAAAATAAAATCAATATCTTCAAATCTTAGTTTTTTTGGATATCTCCGGATCTACTCGGAACTTTCAAAATTTCTAAACGGCATATTGTGAGGCACAAAAGTGCACAACTTTGCCCCAATTTAACTATCCTCGTATCTCCTATAGTTCCCAATATCCCAATGGAACACACCCATGTTATCTTTATTTTAAGAAAAATCTGGAATTCATGGACTCGATATATCCCATTTTTTACGAACATTCGCTGAAAACGGAATTATTAGCGAACTTTAAGATTAAAATTTATTTATTTGGTTAAATAATTACTGCTTATTTTTATAACAATCTGCCATTGAATAAATTAGGAGTGTATATGACTAAAAAAAACATAGAAAGACAACGAGAACCATAAGTATTTTCGGTCTAATTAGCAAACAGTATGTTAAAAACAAGTTATTGCAGTAATAGTAGTAATTATCATAATCAGTGTGAGTCATTTTGTTTATTTCACACAATTCTTAGAACAATAGGTTTAGAAATTTAAAATTTTAAATGAATTCGAGAACACGTTGGTTTACACTTTAAACGATTTCGGAAGTTACGATATTGCTCGTATTAAATGACAGTTTATGAGTTATTAAACTGTTTGCGAAACTTTTCATAGGTAAAGGCAGTTTTTTTCTTTATAGTCGGTCCATTTCCGCGACAATGGCCAATCACCGACACCAGGAAGCAGTTTCACCGCACTATCCTGGAAATTTTGCCGAATCCCTACCTTTCTGTAAGGAGGGTAGGGATATTTAACGTATCCAACGGTATACAGGACCGACGACTTTATGAAATACAGTGCCATGTTAATGTTACAGTATGTACCGAAAAAGTGAAAGGAGAAGCCTGAAATTCAACCCAGTACCCTTCGGTTCAGAGGCACACGTTCTTACCACTGAACCAGCGAGGCTCTTAAAGGCAGTTTTTAAATAGTCCATATATTGGCTGCTTTAAATCTTACAGCCAAAAAATGACAAATTATCAGAACACGCATGTTATTTAAAAGTAAGTGACTAGAAATTTCTTTTAAAATGTACCACTTCGCTGCTAAATAATCAACTGTAAAAACTCGAAAAAAGCGATTAAAAGACACCATAATATGTTATTAGATTTTATGATTCTACAAAATATTCGGCGCCAATATTAGATGTGTAACTTGTAATAGTGTAAATTGATTATTTTAGGTTATTCAGCTTTTTAGGTTGCCAGGTGCCAACCTACTAAACGAGAGGTCCCGGGCGGACCAATGAGAAGTTGACCTGGTCTGGGAATTTGTAAATAGTGAATAAAATTGGGGAAAGTCGTTAATAAAAATCAGAAACATCAGAACTGATCCCTGAGGAAAACCCAAATTAATTTCATGGCTACAGCAATCTTGTTTACCTCTGCATACATCGTCCTCTATTACATGTACGATGTAAGCAAGCCAGTCCAGAATGATCCCACAAAATCCCACAGCGCAAGAAACTTAGCACGTGCCTTATCCAGATTAGGAATATCAAACGGCCTTGACAGACCAAAGAAAAGAGCCGCTGCATACTTCTTTACTAGACTTCTTTACTAATACATTTCACAAATTCAAAGGCAGCACTTTCCGTTGATCGACCTGAAGGAACCCCACGTGGGCTGTCTGCAAAAATGTTGTACTTGTTGGTGAACCTTAAAATACGATAATACATCACTTTCAAGTACTTTTGTAATTATAGTTAACATTGTGGTGGGGCTATAATTTTAATTACAAATTGGCCACCAGCTTTAAATAGCCAAATCACCTTGCCTTGCAACTAACTAATACAGTTGCTGTATAGGTATATCGACTGGTGATTGACTGTTGGTATAATTAATTTATGTTTTATATGACCGTTAGACGATTATCATCATTATTATTATAGGTTACTTCTATTGTCTATTAAGAAATGTGTAACATTGTCTTAAAGGTTAGCTTTAAAATGGGCGCTTACATCTAGTATCAAAAATAATTCTCCTGGACCCAATGTAATGGAATACCTGTATTTTAACCCGGCGTCTGACATGTGAAAATCTTTAACATCTTCCGACATGTGGGGTATCACATACCCCAAATTTTTTTTTTATTTCCTTTAACTGAATTTTTGATATATATATATATATATATATATATATATATATATATATATATATATATATATATATATATATATATATATATATATATATATTTATGACACTAAATACAAATATCACATTTCTTCATTAGCCACACAAAAACTTCTTTAGAAGAAGAAAATTAAAAAAGAAAAGCTCACATCATCCTGTTTTAGGCAGTAAAAAAAACGTTTATAAAAAACTTTTATTTACAATGGTTCTATGCCATCAAATAAACAGAAACAATAGAATATAAGTAAATAATACATTGCAGTATACTATATAAAATATATATATATCAAAATATGTAAAACCAAAAAAGTTATGCATTTGCAAAGTTACTACAATTTTCGCAGTACATAAGCGCGTGTTCTAAACATAACATTTTTTCGCAAGCCTCACATACATGTTTAGTTTTGCGATCACGATGGCGAGGACAAAAATCACACCTGCGCGGTTTGTTAGGTCTTTGTTTCTTTGTAGGAGGTTATTCGGGTTCTCCTCTGATTTTGAGCAAAGCCGTCCTTATTTCGCGGGGTATTCTAAAGTTGGTCATCCTTGCTTTGTGATAATAATTTATCAATTCAAACCCCAACATTGTGAGAAAATCTTTTCTTTTCAGAATTAATCCATTATTATTTTCACGATGAATTATCTGGGAATTGATATCGGCAGTGTTCATTATAGAAAAAAAAATAGTGTTAGAGGCCATCGTCGGCTATTGCGAGATACATTATAGTTTGCAGACAATTCATCTACTGTATCTACCCCTCCTTTCGTTAGATTGTAGAATGAAATTATTTCAGGTAGTTTATCTTCGGATTCATCTACGGAATCGTCATGATGAAGAGTTGACATCAGCAGAACCACCTTGCCCTTTCTTGGAACGTACGATACTATTGAAAACCAAAAACACTTGACTTTTTTGGTCGATTTCGAACATTCAAAAATGTCGGATGGATTTCCCTTTTATTTTTTCGAATTGTACCGACTCCAGTCAGCAAAGGGCCCATCAGGTTGCTTACCCACATAGATCTCCATGTTTACTAAATAATGCGGTCGGGCATCTACCAAAGCTTGAACCTTAATGCCGTACTTAGCCGGTTTATTCGGTATGTACTGGCGAAATGGACATTTGCCTCTAAAAGCTTGCAATTTCTCATCAATGGTTAAATATCTACCAGGCGAATAGGCATTTTTGCAATTATCAGTAAATTTTTCTGTTATGGCTCTAATAGGTACCAGCTTATCTATTTCGCGTCTTTGCGAACGATTTTCTTTATTATCAAATCGCAAACATGTACGCAAAAATTCAAACCGTCTTTGGGCCATAGTTACTGGAAATATTTCAAAACCGGTCCCGTCAGTTTTCCATAAATCCTTCAGTAAACGGTGGTTGTTTCGAAAAACTCCTGCTAAATATAGCAGTCCGAATAAAGCTTTTAGTTCTATATTATATGTAGGTTGATAATAAGAAGATTTCTCCCATTCACGTGTTTTTTTCCTCAATTCGTTGATTTGTCCACCGCGTAATATCGTCTATCATTTCTTCATCGATGAAAATAAGAAAACATTCAAGAGGACTTTTTTTATCTCTAGCGGACCTTTTGACACCAGGCAATTGAGTTAGCAGGTTCTCGCCTCGGGTTCTCACATTCCTGTTATAATATGTTTTTCTCCATTTATCCCTAAATAGTATTTTTCCCGATCTTGCACTATTTTAGATTCATTTTCGGTTACACCATTTTCGTGTGCGTTAGTGGTAACACCGGCAGCTTCCATAAGGTTACCTTGTCCATCTTCATTATTTGCTTCCTGCTTAACATCTGGATAGTCACTGTTTATGCTTACATTGTCTATCTCACTCTCATCGTCTGATTCAATTACTTCTTCATCTTCGCTTTGCACCTCCTTCCACAGATCCTGGAGGCGACGCATTTCCTTTTCGTAGTCTCCCATAGTTAACCTAATGATTTCAAGGGCTGGTGAATAATATCGACATTTAATAAGGAAACATACCTCAAAATTTGAAGCAAAGATGCGTAAACTGCGATAGAAATTTATTTGAGAAATATTCGAATTTTGTAACACAATCCGACACATGGGGCTTGACAAACCCTAGGTAAACTAAACCGTTCATTAACACAAACTCTAGCAAACTGTTGTCAAAATGGCTCCGCACGCTAAGAGACTCGACAATTTGCGAAAGCTAACGAGAGGGATATGCACGTGAGCGCGGTATTTTTGAAATCGTCGGACATTTTAGTTCTCTGTGGGTTTGTCACACCCCACATGTCGGACGCCGGGTTAACAATGTTTGAAGCGATAGTTGCATGTTTATTAATAGTGTATAAGAAACCGGTTTTCCTAATTATTCTTTTTTTTATTGGTTTTACTTTTACCAAAACGACCACTACATCATACAGAGTAGCCTACTATCTTTTTCTGCCAACGAAATCAAAATGAACAAATACTATTTGCAAACATATGCTGTACTTGTTTGAACGCCTGTAAAATTTTAATAATGCCATTATGTAACTCTATTTTTATGCGTATTGTTATCTCGAACGTTTATTAACAGCAAACAATAATAATTTTAGATTAAGCACCAAGGATGAAAAACAACTAAAACTCTTTACAACCTAAATAAATACACTCAACAGTTTTATGGTCAATATAAGTAGGTCTCGCCGGTGCGTTGGGTTACAGTCTTTAATACTGTTGTTGTTTTTCAATAAGACCATTTATTTTATCCATCCAGTTACAGGTAATGGAGTGGAACCCCGAGCGACCCAAGAGAGACTTCGAATGGAACAAACAAAAACGAGTTATCAGAACCGGTTGTTTTATCGAAGAAGAGATGCTGTTGGCTTTCCTGCTTGCAACCCGTCTTCGGCTTATCAATTTACATGTAATGGGTATCACACTTCTGTGTTCTGTGTCTCCAGACGAACAAGATATAAGATATGCCTCCAGGTCCAAACAAGAATCAGCAGAAACTCGTCCGTCCTCATTCGAGACGTAGAATTGAAAATTTATTTATTTAATCCTATGATGTGGAAACCAGAGTTTGGACATTTTTATTTGTTTATGCAAATTATGTGCAAACGAAAAGCATCGAGCATTATTTATATCAGCACTTTGTTCCCAGGCGTATTTATGTAATAAATGTGTATAATAAAAATAAGTTCGAGACGCAGCAAGTGCGTTATGGTAGTGAATTTTTATTAAATGCTTCAAACTTGGATAACTCAATTTTCAATAAACTTAGAAAGTTGAATTTTCGTATGTAGTAAGGCCTTTCCCAATGCAATATATCTGCCAAATGTCATTAAAATATCTTTGTAATTTTTCGAAAGAAAACTCAAAATTTGAAAAACTAATTTTCTATAAACTTAGAAAGTTGAAATTTTGGTAATTTGTAAGACCTTTTGTAGGGTAACGTATCCACAAAATTTCATTAAAATAGCTTTGTAATTTTCGGAGATTTTTTTTTAAAGAAAACTTAAAATTTTCCCGGAAAACCTTGTCCGATTTTCTTGGCTAACGAACTCATCCAAGTCATTAATAAAGGAAACGCACTTGCCGAGTTTCATAAATCGATTTATTATTTTTTGAGTTATCGGTATATATATATATATATATATATATATATATATATATATATATATATATATATATATATATATATATATATATATATATATATATATATATATATATATATATATATACATATGCGGTGGAGAATAGCAGAATAGCCCAAAGCGCCATATGTGGTGTTGTAAAGGTTCTAGGCTCCCACAGCAGCTTCTGCGTGCACAGTACAGCAAGCAGGAAGCCGTGAGAAGAAAACTAGCGAGCGAAAACAGCTAGTCCCCTGACTTATACAGCGACGAGCATTAAATCACATCACTCAGTAGCCAACATCACTTCAGATGGCGCTTTGCGCTTTTCTCATATATATATATATATATATATATATATATATATATATATATATATATATATATATATATATATATATATATATATATATATATGGAACAGAATGGTATAGTTTTTTTTGCATTTTTGAATTAGAAGCGTTAGTTTGAGATGGACCTACAGTAATATTTCCTGTATCTAAGTTCAGCCGTTTTTGAGTGTTTTCTACTTCTTCCAAATTTTTGGATTTACTTCATGATACTTAAAATTATGTAACCCCGCCAGTTTCAAAGCAAAAGTGTTAAAATTATAGTTATAGATAGAAAAAATGTTGGTGTTTATAGTGCCCTGAATGACAAGCGAATTGGAGTTTTACAGCGTGACATAACTGTAAGCCACCACCCCTAAGAATATAAGCCCATTCTGTTACATCAGAAAACCATTCTAGTTCTTAAGCTCCTAACTCAAAGATGTTGTGTTAAATATCTCAGTCGAGATACATGTTTATTGTACAGTTAATATAAGTGTATATAGTGTAGCTTGGGGTAACATTCAATAAGTCACCTAACTTTAACTACGGTGTTACTAATTAATCCAATCAACGCAACTATCTATCAATTAACTTATTATAACTTAAAACATAATTTATATACAGTCCTTAGAGTTACATGCAACACAGCCCTATAAGTGAAACATCTCTTAAACAAAGACGACGAGTGCCAAGAAATCGCTAGTGCGTTCGAATATCTTATCTTAACACTGTGCTGCGAATACCTTTTTATTAATTTATTCTTAAGGTAACTTTGTTTGGAACTGATCACGACATTATGTTGTAAAAACATCAAAATGCAACTGTCTACGGTCGACCATCCTGAGCCATCTAAATTCCTTTATCTCTGACGTTATGTGATCATACTTACGCAAGTTGAAAACGAGTCTACAGCAACGATTCTGCACCTTTTGCACAGTGTACTGATCCCGACAACTCAAAAAACTGCCATACACACAGTCGCAGTAATTGAAATGTGACAACACCAAAGACTCAGTCAAAATAATCTTCATCTGGCAACTCAATAAATGGTGACCAGAGTACAGTGCCTTCCAAGAATATGACTTTTTTTAAAACAGAGTTCAGGTGATCCTTAAATTTCAATTTGGAGTCTATATACACGCCCAGGTTTCTTGCGGCTCCAACAGGCAGCTTCACGTTATCCAACATCAAATTAAGGTCACAATTAGGTCCGCCAACAGAAGATCCATGAAAGTAAATCACCAACGACTTACTAGCATTTAATTTAAGATTGTGCTAAGATGAAAGCACGCTTATTTGCTTAAGATCTGCATTAGTAAGATATTCATCAATATGGTATTCATATAGGCCTTGATGTATAAATATGGCTATGTGTCATTAGCCTAGCATCGAATTCAGTGCTGAATAGTACGAAAGATGTCAGGGGTATACATAATATATAAAAGCGGGCCGATATTGATCCTTCAGGTACACCTAAAGGAACAAGCCGAGGCGATAACATAGCATTGTCCACAATAACTCTTTGACATCTACCGATCTTATCAAACGTATAGACGATGTTGAAAACCCATAATATTTAAGCTTAGAGCACCTAAGCTCATGATTAATTGTGTCAAAGGCCTTAGAGTAATCCAATAAAATTATGGCAACCATTTTCTTGTTATCAGTATGTCTCACTACGTCATCAAGTGCATCTGTCAAAATACAAGCCGTACTATACCCCTTTTGAAAGCCCGCCTCATGTTGTCAATAAATGGTTCTGCATTTTAGTGAATTTTCGTAGAAAAAATCCACTAATGGGGAGATCCCGACTTTTGAATTTTGAAAAAACAGTCCGAACAAGGAATTTCGTAAACTCCGTGGGATTCGTTTGGAATCGTGTCCTTGGGAGTTTTTATCAGATTTGACAGTTTTTGCTCTGTTGTGAATACGGTTTTGATACTATGGGTTCTAAAAATTCTGCTGATTTTGTCGGTGACACCTTTAATGTTCCTACTGTTTCCGAACTTATGTAGGACAAACAAATAGACGCATCAACAATAGAATATATGAACACACCCTCGCAGTTAGAAAATCCGACCCCTCATCGGCGCTGGCCATGCATCATATTCATACAGGGCACAAAATAGACTTCAATACAGCCAAAACAATAGCGCCGGTTTACAACTTCAAAACAAGAATTATCCGCGAAGCAATCGAGATTGAAAAACGTCCCGATTGTTTAAATAAGAGAGATAATGGTATTCGCCTTTCGACTACTTGGAAACCTATTATATCTTCTTTACAAACACACAAACAGAAAATAAATTCCACAGACAATTTTATTGCCCCATTATCTGCGTCAACAAATGCTGGTGACCCTTTTAATCCTCCTCATCCTCTAAGTACCGTGACCAGAGCCTCCCACTTAATTGACGGTGACCCCACTACTTTCACTGATAACGAAGCAGGTAGACGGAACGACATATATAAGACAAGACTTGCAACGAACTGCCAGATCACACTGAGACCTCACAGACGATCTCCAGCGAGATTTGGGGAGTAGGCAGACTGGGGCCCTGTAATCGAGCTACAACAACTCAACCCACCTTTGTCCACCGCTCTAAGGAGTAGGCAGATTGAGGCCTTAGAGTATCCTTACATATTTCCTTTACCCACATTTGTCCACCATTCTAAGGGGTAGGCATATTGAGGCCTTAGAGTGTCCTTACATATTTCCTTTACCCACCTTTGTCCACCACTCTAAGGAGTAGGCAGATTTAGGCCTTAGAGTATCCTTACATATTTCCTTTACCCACCTTTGTCCACCACTCTAAGGAGTAGGCAGATTAAGGCCTTAGAGTGTCCTTACATATTTCCTTTACCCACCTTTGTCCACCATTCTAAGGGGTAGGCATATTGAGGCCTTAGAGTGTCCTTACATATTTCCTTTACCCACCTTTGTCCACCACTCTAAGGAGTAGGCAGATTTAGGCCTTAGAGTGTCCTTACATATTTCCTTTACCCACCTTTGTCCACCACTCTAAGGAGTAGGCAGATTAAGGCCTTAGAGTGTCCTTACATATTTCCTTTACCCACCTTTGTCCACCACTCTAAGGGGTAGGCATATTGAAGCCTTAGAGTGTCCTTACATATTTCCTTTACCCACCTTTGTCCACCACTCTAAGGAGTAGGCAGATTGAGACCTTAGAGTTAACTTACATATTTCCTTTACCTCTTGTAAATGGCTCCAAAATAGGAGCCGAAACGCCGAGTTTTCATAAATTCTGGACGCGGTTCAACCCGTGAACCAAGTATGTCTCACATTAAAGACCGCGGAAATCTTTCTGAATATATATATATATATATATATATATATATATATATATATATATATATATATATATATATATATATATATATATATGTATCACACCGATAACTCAAAAAATAATGGGCCGTTTTGATAAAATTTGGCATGTACCTTCCTTTGGTAAATGGCTTGAACAAGTTCGTTAGTCAGGAGATTCGGAAGGTTTTCCGGGAAAATTTTGAGTTTTCATTCGAAAAAAAAATTTATCTAAAAAAATAATAAAGTTATGATAACCTATGTTGGTAGGTAGGGTTACGATATACAAAGTAAACCATACACCACAATTTAGATTTCTATGTTGCAAGAAAAAAAAGTTATAATAAAATATTTTGTGCCAGATCATTGCTATGATAATACACTACCATAACGCACTTGCTGCGTCCAGGCTTTTATCCTTCTTCAAAATAGCTTGAACCGCCTAAAATGTTAAACCCAATTGTTGAGCTGTCGATCGAATTGACTGGCGTGGATGGACATTAAAATATGCCAGGACGTTAATATCATTATCTTCGTCGGCGAACGAATTTTTATTTGTGGTTGTCATGAATCCGTATAAATGAATTCAATTATTTCCTGCCGGATGATGCTATCAAACAGCGAACCCGGTTATACAGAAGAAAACAAACCTTTATGAAGCCAGATAAATAGTCTCTACGTTTATATTTAGTTTGGAACGGTGTCATCAAGTAATGGCAACATAATTATTGTATCAAAATTTAATCATATAAACCCAAGGGAAACATTTGCATTTTTGCAACGATCTTAATTTTTTTTGACAAACAAATAAAGTACAATACATGAGTTATAAGTCGCCGATTTATCAGACAGAACAATTCGAATGCTTAACATATTTTTAATCATAGAATAAATACAGACAAAACAATTACATAAGTAACTACTTTCAGATTAGAACAGCAAACAGTGATCAGGAAGGAATGAAGTGATAGCTGTTAACACTCTTATATTTTGAGAACTTATTAACATCTAGTATTTTTATCTCTAATAGTAAAAGTGGCGTTATCGCACAAATTTTGCGGCAAAAGAAATCTGCGCAAAATATAAACTCCCAGACCTAGTTATCTCTTATTTGAAGATGTAGCCTTCTGAGAGTTAAAAATATGCATATACGAGTAATATGTAATTAATTACATATCACAGTTATCTTAAGTATTTCGAAGCGTGATTTGATACCAAATTAAAAATTCACCATTTATAATATATACACGTGGCTATAATTGCCATTTCATGTGCGTCATTTCAAAAATATTTGACATTCATCTTGTAGCGAATCGTCATAAAGGAAATTTTGATTACAGAGAGGTAGCAACTATAAAATTTTCGATTTTTTTTTCAAGTGAGCTCGAATTAGAACCTTAGAAACCCATTTTCGATTACCACTCAAATTCTATATATGTATGGTAATACGATGTCAATAGAGAATAATGTTCTGTTTTAGAAAAAAACATTATAAACTTCGAAATAATGTTCAAGAGACCTGTGTCAGAATGATTTTTATTTTATTTCAACAACACACCACGAGGGCTTACAGCCTAAATACTATCGTACCGTGGGTGTCGACAAGGAGGAAAGAGGTAACTTGTTAATTCTGGACTTGAAGGTTCGGAGGAGAAGGAAAACATGCCGGTAAGGAATTCCACAACTTGGAAATCCTCGGGACAAAAGAGCGGGCATAACAAGATGTTTTATGTCTGGTGACCTGGACAGTAAAAGGGTGCATTCGCTCTGTTCCTCTGGTAGATCTGTTGGGGGCAGTAGGTGGAGGAACTATGGAAGAAAGCTCATCTGAGCAGTGCCCGTGCAGATATCTATAAAAGATAGAGAGAGGTCACCAACGGCACGTCGGTGGACAAGGGATGGCAGCCTTTGGGTGAGAGTAGGGTCACCGATGAGACGTATAGCTCTCTTCTGAATGGAGTCCAGGATAGCAAGTGTAGAAGCGGCAGCAGCACCCCAGATGTGGGAGCAGTATTCGAGGTTTGGTCTTGTTTGTGAAGCATATAAGGTATAGAGATTAGCTGGTGAAAAGTATTTGCGAGCCCGGAAGAGGAAACCTAATTTCTTAGCAGCCGCTTCTGCAATTGATGTGACACGTTGGTGCCAATTGAGATTTCGATCCACAGAAATTCCAACAAGTGAGAAGGACTCATTACTTTGAATAACTTGGTTGTTTATTGTGATGGGTCTAGGGCTGTTGTATCTCTTATGAGAAAGAAAGCAAGACTGTAATTTGGTGGGGTTGAATTGTACAAGATTTCTACTTCCCCAGTCTAATATTTTTTGGAGATCCACGGAGATAAAACCCTCCATGAGTCTGCGATCCTCATATAATTGGGCTAAAGAGACAGGCTTAGAATATTGTATATTTGAGTGGAGGGTGCTGTCGTCCGCGTAACTGTGAACCAGGTTGGATGTGCTAGAGAGGGGGTCATTGATGTGGAGAGGAAACAAAGTAGGGGCTAAAGCTGAACCTTGAGAAACTCCTGCATTAATTGGATACAGTTTAGAGGAATGGTCATCCACGACAACAGAAATGCTCCGGTTGGAGAGGAAATCTGCTGTCCACGTACAGAGTTTTGGTGGTAGGCCATAGGCCGGTAGTTTATTAAGCAGAACTGCGTGCCAGACCTGGTCGAATGCTTTGGATATGTCTAGAGCGACAATCTGAGATTCACCGTGTAGTTCCATAGACTTGTTCCAAGATTGGGTAAAAAAGTAAAGGAGGTCGGCAGTTGATCTGCGCTGACGGAATCCATACTGCCTGTCGTGAATTAGACTGTGTTTTTCAAGAAATTTTAGTAAATCGGTGTTTATGTACTTTTCCATCACTTTAGAGACGACTGAAAGGAGAGAAATAGGCCTGTACTGGTTTCTTGCGTCGTTAAATGCTTGACGCTTTTCTTGACTGGGATTGTGTAGAAGCTTTTTGCGAGCTTTGACCTTTTCAAGTCTGGCCTTGTCACAGGATTTAGAGAACCAGGGCTTTTGAGTGGCTGCAGAGGTTTTCTGTGTACGTGGAATAAATAATTCCATGCCAGCTTGGATAATTTCGGTGACGTTTTGTGAGATATCAGAGGGGTCAGGATGAGAGAAGCAGACAGACGCCCATGGAAATGAGGAAAAGTAATCTCGCATTTCTCAGTTCGCGGAGTTGTAGTGCCAAACAATACGTCGGTGTGATGACTGTGTGACCTCGGGTTGCATTGCACAGGAAGCAGTGACCATGCCGTGGTCTGAGGGACCCAGGGGGCGACTAATATCTTATAGCAGTCAGGATTTGTAGTAATAATGAGATCCAAGGGATTTGAGCTGTGTGTTGGGATGCGAGGAAAGTAAGTAGGTTGCTGAACCATATTGGCTAAAGAATTGTGAGTAAATATTGAAATTATTTAAAATAGCTGCTTTTCGTGTAAAAGTATGATGTGAGTCATTTTGAATGTAACTTAAGAGTGGTGGTTTCCTTCCTGTAGACGTCGAATTCAAGAGTGTTTATTTCTAATAACTGAATTCGAGGTCTACGGGAAAGAAACCACCAATTTAACTTACATTTCAAATGACTCACATCATACTTTTACACAAAAAACGGCTAGTTTCAATTTTTTCGTGAATAAATTAATAGAATTTCTCTTCAAAAGTAGATATAGCTGATATATAATTAGAGTACATTAAGAACGTGGCTAAATAAAACGGATACTCGTTATACTTAGTGGAAAAATAGGACAAAGAAAATGCTGGCAGAATCTACGACACTCATACATGAAAAAGTAGAAAAAATATTGTCTGCTTACCACTTGAACCGCGAATTACAAGAGGTCTGGAGAGCATTTTTAAGAAAGCTGATTTGCAACTAAATTTTTCGACAAGAGTTATTTAAAAAAAAGTTAGTTAATATAAAAGATAAGGATAAAGCCACTGAAATGTCAGGTATCTATGAGACCACTTGTAAAGATTGTAATCTTAAATACGTTGCGTAGACCAAAAGAGCCATTGAAACCACATTTAATATCTTGCACTGCTGAGATACGGTAGTATAGACAAGTCATGCGTGGCTCAACATATTTGGTATAATTATCACAACATAGATAAAGAAAACCTAAAGCTTATCAAAATTGTTAGACAACCCGTGAAATGAAACGCCTATGAGAGCATTTATATCTCTAGAGCGCTAAACGGCAAAATTTGCCTAAACCGTGCTCCGCCGGTGATTAATGGTTCGCTGTTCACACTGCCCCGTTGGGGTGCGTTCGAGAACGTCGCTCGTCGCTCTTTACGTAATATTTACTCTAGCTGAAATCAAGTGGTGGTAGGATTGGTCTGACGCTCCGATCAAGTTTTTTTGCGAATAGCATTTTAGCAAATTTTAAATTTTGACAACCTATGAAAAGCGCTCAAGACATGTTGAGGTTTAATATTTTGACAAAATTTAAAAAAAGTTAGAACGTACTGCAAATAGTTGAACATTCTGTTAAGTACTTTAAACTAATAATGTTACCACCATTAAAAAGTGCGTTTACCTTTCATTTGTTGAACATTTGCGCTACTTCTGCTTATTATGAACATCTAAATCAGAAATTGTACTGGTTGTTGCTAAATTTAACTTTTTTGGAATATAACAGCGAAACTCTTCGCACAAAAACTTAAGAGACCTCATCAACACTTTTGATGAATATGAATATTGGTGTCTCAGAGAGAAACATACTTCACGTTGTTTAATTTATTATAAACCAAGTATTCCCTTATATGTATAAATTACTGATAGTTTCCATAAGAAGCCGGGTTCCTTCTGCATCATGTACTATAGTTTTGTCTTTGTTTTGAATTAATATGTGCCCACCTTTTTCTAAATATATGACTTCTTCCATGTTTATAAAAAAGGTTTGTAAATATTACAAGAAGCAATTTTCGTGAATATCTAACCTGATCCAATTTAAATTTCACAGTTACTTGAATTAACAAATGTCAAGTGATAATCGCCGACCCACTGCAACGCTCGAGCGTTTACCCAACTAATTTCCGAACGACCTGTTGTGCGAAGTTCACACTAGAGTGTTTTTCAGTACATGCTGTAACATTAACATCAACCGAGGTTGTGGCATTATATTTGAGCAAGTTGAATGGCTGCACGTTCCGCCCTTCAGAGGGGGAGTAAAACTGTCGGTCCCATGTCCATGCGACGTTGGGCACGTTCAAGAGCGCTACCTTCCTCATAGAAAGGCAGGGATTCGGCATAATTTCCAGGAGAGTGAGGTGAAACTGCTCCCTGGCGTCGGTGATTGGCCATAGTCTCTGAAATAGACCGACGTTAAAGACACAACAACTCGCACAAACACACACTAGAGTAATGTTCTCGAACGCAACCTTAATATAAAAGATATTCTAAAACTCGTTGGAGATTTTAGAAAGTTTGCCTGTGATTCCTCCATCTCTAGGTTATCGGCCTTTTACCTCACACTTAGTATAAATATAATGTGCAGTCGTTAAGCAGCTTAGAATTGTTTATCCTCCGATGACGCTAACTTGGTTAGTGAAACGAGCATCACGTATTTAAAAGATGTGTTGTGGTGTTTTGAATTCACCAAGTTTGCTTGTAAAAAAATGTATAAATCGTCGAGACATTCTGTCACCTTCCTATTATACACTTAATACTTACCCAAATTTGCAACAACAAGATAACTTATCGGAAATATGTCGCAATTAATATAAAAATAATCTGATATTTCTCCTGAGGAAATAAACAACTCGACTTTATGTACAATTATGGGAACATATAAATATTGCATTTCTGTCTAAGCCAATCCTTATCTAGGTGACGATTTATGTCAAATTTATATGCGATTTGAGAAATTAAAAAGTCTGAAGGCAGCAAGTACCTTAATGTATGAATTGATATAGAAATTTTTGAAAAGCGGAAAATCTTAAACAAATTTTCAGATACTATTGTGATGGAAAATACTAAAGCTAGTTTGGTGAAATGCTGGAAGGTTTGAAGCTGCCAAGCAAGCCTCCAAAGGCAATGTGAGGGTTCGCAGTCTTCAAGTCCAAGAAGAAAATATAACAGATCCATCCAAGATCATGCAGCTACTGGAGAAAATAGCAGAACAAATAAGGTCGACGTCTCATGGACACCCAATAAGAGCTCACCGTGCAAATCTCTTGCGCTGCTGGAACTGCGGCAAGGTGGGAAATATAAGGGGCGAATGTTGGGCTCTAAGATCACGTCTAAGGGAAAAAGTGAAGCTAAGGCCGGTAACCATTTCTCAGGTTAGCGGTTCTGGCAGCGCTCTCGTCGTAGACGGATACCTAAGCGGTAATAAGGCTCAGATGGCCGTCGACACAGGCGCACCTAGGACGATTATTCACCGCGACATGCTTCCAAGATGGCGAGTAAGAGAGGCAGACAGAGTGTACAGAGTAAATGCAGCCGGTGGTGATCGGATCCAAGTATTTGGCGAAACTGACGTCAAGCTGCAAATTGGGGCATGGAAGGCAAAGCACAGAGCCATAGTCGCCGCCATATCAGGCCCGATTATAATTGGCTTGGACATACTCCAGGGTCAGTGCGCTAAACTTGATCTTGGCACTAACATCCTAACTATCGGCGGTGAAGAAATAATAATGTCGCCTGGCAGTAACCTGGTAGTGCGGAAAATCTCCATAGCAAGAACCATAGCAACGCATGCGGTGAAAGTGCCATTCCAGTGAGAGGTGTGAGAGGAAGGGACGACCCAGTTACTCATCCAGAAGCACGTGGAGAAGAAAGTATGAGAGAGAAATACAAGACGAACGGTGCAAAGGCCACGTAAATGTGAAACCAACCCAGAAAGAGGCCAGTAAACACATTTGCTGGGACATAGTCGATGTTGAAAGGATGAATAGGGCCCGTCGAGATATTTGTGCAAGTATAAACATGAGAACAACAGCAACTACACGGATGAACCAGTACCAGCTAAGAACTTCGCTTGAAGGAAGCCCCGACATATTGACGAGAAGGAAAACCATCCACTCTGCTGTCTGAATGCATATACGAATAGACATCGACCGCATGAAGACCCGTTATGACGTGCCACCTGTCAGCTGGTTGTAAAGAAGAAGATCGGGTGTTGTTCTACAAGTCAGTACGACGCAAGCGACAGTCATCTAAACTACAGAAATTATGGGAAGGTCCGTATAAAGTGGTCAAAAGGATCAATGATGTTGTCTATCGCATTCAGAGGAGCCTGAAGAGCAAGATGAAGGTGGTCCATATGCACAGACTTACGCCATACCAAGAAATGTCAGAATTCGACCGGGACGATCGAATATAAGAGAGGGGCAGTGTCACAGCGAACACTCTGGAATGACATTTCTAGAATATACCAGAAGTGACAGGTGTAGAATAGTGTAGAACGTCTAGAATCTCTATCGACAGTATAAATAGACGAGCGGTGCGCAGAGTAAGTTAGTTCAGTATTGAGTAGTGTGGTGTAAAAGAAGTGATCATAGAGTATTAAGCGAGTCAACAGTAAGTGTTGGAGTATAAGGAGCGATCATAGAAGGCGATAGTCGAATATAGTTCTATGGACATTTAATAATAAAGAATAGAAATATTTTAGTTGACACTGGTGTTGGAAAATAGTTTGTAATAATGAATTAGTAGTTTGGAAAGCTGTGCTTTGCTAATCAACAAATCCAGATCCCCGTAGAACGTAACATTATTATATATTTGAAATTCCCAGTTAATTTTAGGTCGACTTTCGCTGGGAACCCTGTTCTTATCTTCTACTGCTTTCAAAATATTTAATTTCCTTTTGAAAATTCTCTTCACAAGAAGGCTCGCTTAATAAAACTGATTTCGATTTATGTCAACATGTTGAGAAAATATTTTTTGCCTCATGCATTACAGGATAACTCAGTTCCAATGTGATGTTAAAGAAAATATATTTCATATACAGGGTGGTTTGTAAAAATGTCAACATTTTTGCAATAGAGAATAAGTTTTTATGAGAGGTTTTGGTTTGAAAGAAGGAACAGCTTTTATACTAAATCGGTAATAAATATCCACGGTTGTAGCTGCAACGTTGGTGGGAATTAAAACTGCGGCAGAAGCAAAATTGAGTTGACATTGTTAGTGACAGCAAAACAATTTGACATTTAGACTTCTAGACAGGAGATTCAAAATTGGGTCCCAATGGAAGCACAAGCACAGCTTTCGTTTGACGATAATCAGCCGTTAGAAAAAAGAATATGTAAAAACCAGTATGTTGTCGTTCCGGAAAAGACAAACATAAGGGGCAAAAATGGTCACAAGTGTTCCGCGAAACTACCAACTACTTAAAAAAAACGTTGTCTCGAAATATTGCACATTTTGTAGCCGATGGCAAAGGTAATGCTCCTGATTTTTTCCGGATGCCATTCCAAAAATAATTGTCACATACACAAACGAAGAAATTAATAGGCAGTCTAAGGGATGTGAAGGTCATCCCCCAAGGTAAGCCTTTTGCAGAACTTGGCCATGCCGTCACATAGCAAGTGTTCTGTTGTTTTAGTGCAATATCTCCAGTTTGCGTTGTCCGCCTTATAAGGTGATATCTTATTGGGGGAGTGTCCTGTGAAAACTCCAGTGATTATTCTCATGTCGTTCCTATTCAATTTAAGAAACAGTTCAGAATTCTTTGTTGATATGGTGATGAACCGTTTGACTGACTATCAGACATCAAGGTAGACAGCCATCTAAGCTGTGAGGAAATGTTTTATCCTGGGGTTTTTATTGCGCGTGCATGAGTTGCGACAGGTTCGTATTTTTTCTAAATTGGATCAGGTTTGATGACAGATTTACCAGGAACAAAGGAAAACAATCTGATCATTTTGCTTCAATTAAATAGATATGGGGACTTCTTATTGAGACTTGCAAAATCCCTATACACCATCATCATATCTTTCAATAGATGAAAAGCCTGGGCGATAGCCAGGTAGGGGCGGATCAAGGCGCCGTTATTGAATGAAAATGCCGTGGCAGAAGATCTCTAAGAATAGCTATGAAAATCTAATGAAAATTTTGTGTTTTTTCCACTAATTTATAATGCTTCGTGATTTTTTAACACGGAAAAATAACTGTCACATGTAAGGGAAAAACCATTGTCCGTGTTCTTGAGTAACAATGGTCTGAACATTTGGCCATTATCAACGTAATATTTTCCAATTACCAACAAATTATTAGAACACTGGAGGAAATTGTACGAAATAAATCCATCGTAGGAACCGATATAACCAAAAGCGTGGGAATACAGTCTGTTATGTTAGAGACCGACTTTAACTTTGTCTTGATGATGAAGAATGTTTTAGGACTACTAGAACCGGCAGATGCTGCAATGCGGGGACATTCTACAAGTCTACATATGCCCTATCTATAATTAATTGTGTTAAAAATTAAATTAAATCTCTTCGATCGTCGGACGAATTTACCAAAATATTTGAGGAAGTAGATAAACTGATTCCTTTTGATGAAAATGACGTAATGAATGATAGTGGCAAAGGGAAGAGAAAACCAAATTTTACTACGGATGATTTTGTTGTGATGGAAAAATTACCTCATACCGAAAAAGACAGTCGACTACATTATAAAAGTTTATTATTTGAAACAACTGATTAAGTGCTTCGTCAACTGGATGAGAGATTTTCAGACAATGATTGTCTCTTGATGGCAATAAGCAGTATCGAGGAGTTTGATTTAAGCAAACCGCAACCTATAAAGAAATTAAGTAAGTCACTTATTTATAAAATTACAGCTTAAACAGCAATTTTTTTATTGTGTTGCAGATGTCGAATTACCGCCAGTTGAAGAAATATCAGTTGTCGAAGATTTTCTGGGAAATAAACTAAGAGATAACATATTCCCTAAACTTTACAAACATAGGGAAACTTTTATATATGTTATCTCAACACTGCGACCCTAATAGGTCTTTTGTTTATGACTCTATTTTCTAATAGTTGTTGAAAATGTTCATACTTTTTATATAGTCTACTATCTTTTTGGGGGCTAGTTTATCTATTTCTTGGGGTATTAACGTCACCCCTCAAAGATATTTGAGCCTTTTGCAGACTTGAGCCATGCACATGTATAGCAGGTGTCCTCTTGCTTTAGCTACTTCAGTGCAGTATCTGCAGTTTTCACTGTCCACCTTACCCACCTTCATAAGGTGACACCTTACTGGGGAGTGTCCTGTGAAACGTCCCGCAATTATTCTCAAGTCGTTCCTGTTCAATTCAAGAGACAGTTCAGACTTCTCTGTTGATATGGTAATGAACCTTTTTAACTGCCTCAAGCCTGGCGTTTTTCCACTATGACATAATTTGGTTCCTCTCCCCAGTATCAAGCTCATTTCTTAGATGGCTTTTTTTAGTCTACAATTGGAATCTGGACCATAGAGTGCAAAGCTGTTGCACGAATTAATCTACGTGTGGCAGTTAACTAACTGTGCCTGTCAGGAATTGGACTTTAACCGCTAAGTCGTCTCAACACATATCTTTCGGATTTTATTTTTAATTTGGAAAAAACTTCAAATATTGTGTACCAAATTACTTAAAATTCACAGCATCAGTTTATTTGTACTATTTCTAGCCACATGTAAAATCTCATTCCAGTTACTCTGATACTTACAAAAATATAGCGTTTTCCCCGATGTTCCAGCTGGAAAACTTGAGCGGTTTTCGCCCAAACAAGATTTTTGCCAAGTTTGATTGAAATCAGTTAAGTATTTTTTTAGTTATCGCTCGGATACATTTATATATATATATATATATATATATATAATATATATATATATATATATATATATATATATATATAAAGCTGACTGTTAAACCATTTCCTTCAAAGCATTGATGCCCTGGTACCCACAGCAAAGTTACTTTGTTGTTTGCAGCCAGTTGTTTCAAGGATTTTTTTTAAGTTCCAAGCTAGGTTAGCCTCGGTTTGGAATTTCAGAGACTTTGGTACTGCGTAACTGTCTGAGAGGACATATATCTATATATTTTTGCGTTGTTTTTGTATGCACTTTTGTGCGTACAGATCTATAGCAAGCATTTCTGCTTGGAAGCGAGTCTAAAGTTGGGTCCTCTTATTCCCAGTCCTTCTTCCTCCATTTGTTTAGACCCGTCTTATGAGTTGTTTGTCAGCCTTTTACTGTCTCTGTCCCATGCTTAGCAGTCGCTTATGACCACGTCAAATGGAACTATAAACTCCAATTTAGCTGGCCTTTGATTTATTCGTTTGGTGAGTGCTTCCAATGGAACAACTTTTCAGGATCTTCAAGTGGCCAACCAAATTTCCCTGTTTGAATTTGTCTGCTTGAAATAGTCTTGAGGCACTTAGTAATATTCAGGAATGGCTCTATTAGCTCCCGTTATTCCAATATAGATCAGCCTCTGCAATTTTTGCAACTTGCTTTGTGTTCAGGCTTGTTCTATTTTTAATACTATAGATGCATATGTGACCATGCTTTCAACCATAGTTTGATATATCCAATATACCAGCCTGGAATTCGGCCCCCATGTCCTTCCTACAAGTCTACGGCAAGTCCAGATTGCTATTGTGAATCTTGAAGGATTTTTTTTTCAAGTATGTATTCCAGTTAGATTTTTGATTTAGGAACATCCCTAAGTATTTAACTTTAATGAAAAATTATATATGTGTTCTACTCAGGGTGGGAGATTTTGAATTTAGTTTCTTTCTGTTCGAGAATGGGACAAGAACTATCTTATAAGCCTTATAAGATTGACATTAAGTCCTCTGTCTTACACCAGTTCCTTTCTATATTTAGGGGTTTGTATTAGACTGGATATTACAGAAGCATGCATACCGTTTACTGTTATGACAATATCATCTGCGTATCTTTAGATTGCAAATACCGTTCCGCTCAATGTAATCATAAGTTTATCAACGACGACAGCAGAGGTGATAGCAGTCCTCCCTGAGGACGACAACGTTTTGCCGTCGTAACTATTGCGTTGGTGTCATTTATGGTAGCTCTCAATACATGGATTTTTAGCGTTGACTCAATGCATCTTACATGGGGAATTCCACGTCCCTTTCTTGTAGGGGCCGTTTGATGGATTGATATGAGTTGTTGTCAAAGGCACCTGCTATGTAAGTAAATACACTAAGGACTACTTCGTTGGTCACTATTTTCTTTCTATACCCCTCACTAAACGGTATAGGGCATCTACTGTGGATTTGCACGCCAGATGGGCGAATTGTTGTACGTGGAGCGGTTTTCTTGTTAAGGTTTCGCTTCTAATGTATTGCCTAATGCCTTCTCCACGGTCTTTAAGGAGAAATGATGTGAGGCTAGTGGGGCGGTAAGACTTTGCTTCCTCCATAGGGTAACGTCCTGTTCTTGCTATAAACACCACATTTTCCTCTCTTCATGCCTGCGGAGTATAGCTTAGCATTAAACTAGCTTTGAATATTCGTTGCAGGTGTATACTTATTCTTCATCACAATTAATTTCATCTTCGTGATATAAGTTTTCTAGATAGCCTTTTTAGCGTTTAGCAATGTCTTCTCTTCTGGTACTATTCTTCATCACAATTAATTTCATTTCCGTGATAAAAGTTTTCTAGATAACCTTTCCAGCGTTTAGCAATGTCTTCGTTTCTTGTACTGAATTTCTATGGTTTTCCTTCATGACTTTACTTTCTGATACTCGCTTATATCTTAGTGTTCTTACATATTGGTAAGCTTGATCTGACTGTTACTTGTCATATAACTTTCAATTTCTTCACTATTTCTTAATTTATTTTATTATTTATTAATTTTATTATTTATTAATTACTTCTTTTGCTTTTGAACGTTTCTGTTTGATCAACATTATAATGTTCTAATATCGACTATACGTGTCTTCGTTCTTAATCTATCTCCATCTGCTAGGCTCTATAGTATTTCCGATGCCATCCACGGTTTCGTTAGTTCTGGTTTCTTTTTTTTTCCATTTCTGCAGCTGCCCTTACACCCCTTTTTAAGTCTGTTCACGCAAATATTCCTTTGGTGAGATTCACTTTATGTTCTCCAGGGTTTCCTTGGTTTTAGTTTCTTCTAGTCCAGTTGTGCAGATGCTTTTAAGCCATTTTATGCCTTTTCCCGCAGATATTCCTGCGCTGATCTTTTCTTTAAACTTTTTCAGTTCCTGTGCATATTTTAGTGTGAGCACACTCCATCTCCTTGGATCTGTATGATTATAACAACGGAAATTTTTATTTTTTAGTGAATTTTCGTAGAAAAAATTCACTAATGGGGAGATCCCGACTTTTGAATTTTGAAAAAAATTTTGCAAATAAGCGCGAACTAGGAGCCCTAGAACCCATATCCGAGGTCAGTTTCTATATATATATATATATATATATATATATATATATATATATATATATATATATATATATATATATATATATATATATATATATATATATATATATATATATATATATGTATCACACCGATAACTCAGAAAATAATGGACCGATTTTGATAAAATTTGGCATGTACCTTTCTTTTGTCAATGGCTTGGATAAATTCGTTAGTCAAAAAAATCGGATGAGGTTTTCCGGAAAAATTTTGAGTTTTCATTCGAAAAAAATTCTTATCTCAAAAAATAATAGGCCGATTTTAATAAAATTTGGCATGTACCTTCCCTTTGTAAGTGGCTTTGCAAGTTTGTTAGTCAAGAAAATCGGACGAGGTTTTCCGGAAAATTTTTGAGTTTTTATTCGAAAAAATTTTTTAGCTCAAAGAATAATGGATCGATTTTGATAAAATTTGGCAAGTACCTTGCCTCTGTAAATGGCTTTGATAAGTTCGTTAATCAAAAAAATGGAACGAGGTTCTCCGGAAAAATTTTGAGTTTTCATTTGAAAAAAAAATTTTTCTTAAAAAATAAAAATTTTATGATAACCAAATTTGGTAGGTATGTTACCGAGATAAAAATTAAACTATACACAAAAATTTAGATTTCTATGTTACAAGAAAAAAAAGTTATAATAAAATATTTTGTGCCAGATCATTTCTATGAAAATTCACTACCATAACGCACTTGCTGCGTCCAGGCTTTTTTGTTGATAAACACAGAACTACTGACTTGCTACTCGGTTTTTGACAGAAAAATTTCATAAGATGCCAAAGTTTCTACACGATGCAGTCGTTTTAGTTGAACTATAAATACAATTTTTTTGTTGAAGTTTTACGTTTTCCAAAAAACTCAAACCTTAACAGGAGTATTAGATATGGCGTAAGAATGTAAACTGATACTATTTTCGCACAGCAGATACTTATAATACAAGATAATTTCTCATAAACAAGTTGCTTGTATAAGAAGATAGCAATAAAACTAGTAAAAACTTGATATATGACGTCAAAACAAAAAGACAATAAACATAATGTTAAATTGCCGATATGTTACTAAAAATAGTCGATTTGTCCATCAACACAATAAAGAGATATGCCTTTTAGAAGAGACCAATCAAGCGCTATTAGATAACATTTATCGAGGTCAAGTGATAACTCCTATATTAATTCGATTGATGTGTTTTAAAGAGTCAATACAGATCATTTTAAATGAATTAAGTGAAATAATTGAGCATACTGCTGGTATCTTTTGTTTTTAATTTTAGCAGAGCTGATGGTTGACCAAATTTTATTCATTTCCTTTTTTTATTTGCTTGTTAAATGCACTGATAATGTATATGATATGCTTCCGAAACATTAAAATTTTCATTTGTTTTTAAGTATGTTTATCCAGCATTAAGAAATGACTTAGCACCTTCTATTTAGAACGTTGACTTTGTTTACTTTAAAAGAATAGAAGAAACATCAAATGAGTAAGAATTAAAATCTGTAACTTTCTGCGATTGTCGCAACTATAGTTTACTTTGGTGTAAGTGAAAATTAATCTACTTTTACTTATTGTACTACAACAGAACTTTGAATCAGCAACCAATTTCTTCGTTGTGTATCTTTTGTAAAGACCGTTCTCAACATTGTCCATTTTTTGCCTTGAGGTGAGTGACAGTGGGCTGATAATTTGTGAGCCGAATGATTACGGACTTTAATTTTAAACATTATCAGTTTGCTAGAATATAAATAAATCCGTTTAAAATGCCTGTAAAACACAATGTTCCAGGAGGCTGGCTACCATAGCCGTTTTACATTATAGGTGTGTTCTCGCTGTAATTAGTATACTGTACTGACGAGCTCTAATTAGAGCGAAACCGGTCTGCGGTTCCGATTATGGTGAGAATACATCTAGCCTTATATACACTGTCCCTATATTAGGGAAGAAATGGGCGGGGCTGACAATTTACAAAATTGTTTGTTGGTTGTACACAGTCTCTATTTTATAACATTTTGTGTTATTCGGAGCTGTCGTGACAACATACTACTTGGTTCCGTACCAAGATGGCGACCCTGTCGTACATCTAGCAATGTTCTAGGAGGCTGGCTAGCATAGCCGTTTTATTTTATAAGTGTGTTCTTGCTGTCTGTAATTAGAGTACTGACAAGCTCTAATTAGAGCGAAACCGGTCTGCGGTTCTAATTATGGTAAGAATACATCTAGCCTTACCTATAACCAAGTCGTTAAGAAAGATAATAAATATAAGGGGTCCTAAGATGCTACCCTGCGGCACTCCAGAATGCACTGCCAGAGCTTGAGAACAAAATCTAGTACCATCGATAGTATAAGTAACTGACTGGGTAAGGACAAACGAATATGGGTCAACAAGTGCATCCTGCGTGGAATGTCTGTAACGAAAGACCATACTGATCAGGGATGAGCATTTTATATTTTTCCCTTACACGCTACTCAAATAGTATTTGGGGTATCTTAGAGAAAACCGAAAGCAATATTTTGACTCATAGTTAGAAAACACTTCCGGATTACCAATAGTAAGTATTGCAATGAGGACACCTACCTTTAATTCTTCTGGGGGAAACCGAAATTAAAAGACAAGTTGACTAAATAAGCAAGAGTCAGGAATACACTAAAGCAACGAGCAAATGATCTCATCATAACCACAAGAATGCTTGATCGCAAGCTGCGCAGCGTCATAATTCGGCCAGCCTTGACTTACGCATCTCTCGCATGGGCTACTATTGCCGACACATACATCAACACCCTTCAAATCGTCCAGAATAAAATTTTGAGTATGATTACCGGAGCGCTATGATTTGTCAGATACATTCTGATTTACTCTGCTCTGAAAATGACCTCAATACTTGAGCTTATAACTCGACTATCCACCATTCAGTTCGCGAAAGCCGCTTCTCATCCAAATGCTCGCCTCCGTAGTGCCACCTACTACGACGTGCAATTCTACTAAGGCATAAATGCTTGACCCGCCTCTGTGGCCAACAGAATAGAAACATTCAAAACCCAAGTTCATGTGTGAATCTTTCCAACGGAGGTATGGACCAAGGTCTTCTACTCCAGGGAGGGGGGTTTAGTGGGTGTGAGTCCCACACTACCTCAAATTCCCACACTCTACGCTGTGTGATTGAGTGTGTCCATAATACATTCCCCGCTCCCGGTGTCAAAAAAGAAAAAAGACCCACGTGACCTTGTTACAGGTTATGATCTTCGAACCCCAAAACCTAGTAGGTAAACACCTTTGGGGCATGTTACTTAGACCGTTAATACAGCAGCTAGCACGTCAGGTAAATGAATTATTAGAAAGTGTATAGAAAAAAAAATCAAAGCTCATTTATAATAGGAACACGGAATATTGAGCATAAGAACTGAAAGGTGATGGAAAAAAATAATCATATAGAGTAACCTGGTCGAAAATAGGGAACCCCGGAAGGAATGAAGTCGCAATCTTAGTATGAAATAAATGGGCCAATAAAGTGAGGAATACAAAGCATGTCAACGATGGGAAACATATGGTGTCAGTGGAAGCAAAGCCCTAGAATAGTATGAATACAAAGAAATATATTACCTCTGGCTAACAGACTCGTCTGAAGCCATACCAAACCTGTTTTATCTCTCTCTTTCTCTCTCTCTCTCTCTCTCTCTCACACACACACACGCACGCAAAGAAATAGCGAAGAAATCGAAGATTACATGAAATGGGGATGGTCAGATCAAGCTTAGCAAGAGGTAAGATCACTACAATATATACCAGGAACAAAAAGGAGAGTCAATGATGGAAATGTATTACTAGAAGAAGAAGATGACAATGTTAAGCACTGGAAAGTCTATCTAGAACAGTTATATCACGGAAGAGAAATCAATTAATCAATTCTGGAAACGAGTATATATATATATATATATATATATATATATATATATATATATATATATATATATATATATATATATATATATATATATATATATATATATATATATATATATATATATATATATATATATGGAGGATATCGGTTAGATAAACCCAGAGGATCTGGCCCCGCCTATTTTAAGAGAAGAATAATTTGAAAAATCCCCTAAAGAACTTGTACAAGAAAAAACTCCTGGTGTACACGCATTAACAACGAAACTTTTAAAGAATTCTGTTTAAAAATTGAAATAGAAACTTTTCTAACTGATGTCCGGAAATATCAGACGCCGGGAGAACTGCCCAATGAGTTTAGGGAGAGTAAAATTATTACAGAATTTTTAATTCTCTGGTGACGTTAACTTGGTTAGTGAAACGATTGTCAGGTTTTTTAATGTGTTGTGGTGATTTGTGTTCTCAAAGTGTACTGATCAGTGCTCATCACATGTTCCAATCTTCACTTAGTGAAAAGTATCACTATTCCAAAAACAGTGAATACGCGAACATGCAGCCAGCATGGGACAAGATTCTAATAATCATAATAAAAAATAGAACCAGAAGCAAAATTGAAAGTTGCTGGAATGAAGACCAATTCGAACTTAGACCTGGACGATGAACTGGAGAAGCAATACTAGCACTTATAACAATAGGAGGTTTGAGAAAAATATGAATACATTTATTGCTTTTGTAGACCTGGAAAAAGCATAAGATAATGTGGATTGGAGAAATCGGTGTATAATTATCAATCTATATGAAAATCAACGTACCGTAAGAAGAAACAATAAATAAGCTGGAGAAAAATACAGCAGGAAACAAAATAAATGAACAATGGTTTCATTGCACAAGATACGTAAAAGACATCGCGCTGATAGGAGAAACGGAAAAAGAATTACAAAGCGTGCTGATTTTGCTGGATAGTGTGTTAAAAGGGATAAAATTAAAAATTAATATGGTGAAAACAAAAGTAATGAAAGTACGAATAGGGCTGTAAAAATAGATGTAAATCTAAACGTCCAACTACTTAGAGAAGCCAAAATATTCACGTACCTTGATAGTTTTATCACGGATGATGGTAAATGTAGCAAAAATTTGACAGGTGGGATCGCGATGGTAAAGCAGGCATGCAATAAACAAAGTGCTATTCTCACTGATAAACATTATAACTTGAACATGAGAAAAACGTTCATCAAATAGCACGTATGGGGCGGAAACCTGGACTATGACTAAGTAAGATATTAAGGGAATAGAAACTTTTAAAATGCGGACATGGAGAAAAACTACAAAGACGCGTTACACCGATAGAATGGCGATTAAAGGTGGGATAGAAGATGTGAGAGAAGAAATATGTTTGCTGAAAGAAATTGACAGGAAGAAAGCAAAATTTGCTTGTCATCTTCTAAGACATCATCACTTCCTGACAACATTTATGGAAGAGCGCGTACCTAAGAAAAAGCGGAGAAGTAGACCAAGGAGAAAACCTCTGGAAAACCTTCCACAACTAATGAAGTGTGGAATTTATAATGACATGAAAAAAGCTGCTGCAGACATAGAGTTATGGTTGCGACGATAGGGCAAGGTCCCCTTATATTGTGATAATGGTGATGCTGGTGGGCTATGTTTTACTATGAGTGACAAAAAAAAAGTTTCGAAATCCAAAGCAGTTTCATTGTTGAATCAGAAAGTGTAGTTTCTATGTGAATCAATGTGTGAACGGAAAAATAACAAATTTCGTCTATTTATATGTAATTACCTAAACAGAGAAACAAAAGTTATCGATGAAAGTAAAAGTATGCGTAACGCGAATACTGTTTAATCGTGTGGGTTTGTTTGTGAAAAAACTCATCAACAGATTTCATTGCCAACAATCTGATTTTCTTTGCCCTTAAAGCTATTTTTATTTAAGTCAATCAAAGTGTGACCGCGAATTCAGAGACCCCGTTGCTCAGTTTATTCCCAAAGTACCAACATCAAAAGATTTAGAATGACTTTTAGTTCGTTAAACTTCTTAATAATTTGTGTGTTTTTAGACCAAAGAATATTTTAAGTTGGGTTACCGTGAAATATGGTTATATTTACATTCGCTGATCGAATTTTGAACTCTTATTCCATCGCTTGCCAAACTTATATAATAAGAAAAATAACATTTCCATTTAAAAACTGTTTCAATTGGTATGGTCTAATTTTATGTAATTATTTTTGCTAAATTCTCACCAACAAATTAAGAGACTTTGGCAGGCTAGGGTATTGTTTAAAGAACATTTCAATAAACAAGTTTAAAAGATCAATGAAAACCAAATTAAAAATTGTATATTATTATACAGTTGTCTCTAGGAGGTTTTTCAAAATCCTACCACATCTATGAAAAAGGTTGTAAGGATTATGAACTTAAATATGTAGGGCAAACTAAAAGAGATATTGTAACTAGATATAAAGAACATTAAGCGCAACTGAGATATGGCATTATTGATAAATCATGTATTACTGAGCATATTTGGGATAATTATCATGATGTAGATAAAGAAAACATCAAGTTAATACAAAATGTCAGCCAATCGCGACAGTTAGACGTTTACGAAACTATATACAGGTGTCCCATCGGTATGAGGGCGGAGGATAGCTCCTTACTGAGGCTATATTTTAAAATGCGGTTTTCTAGAGCCGATAGATGTTCCCAAGTGCACATTTTAAATTTATTTCCATCCATACAGGGTGTTAATATACACAGTGTTGCACCAAATTTCATTTTATAATTGAATACATTATGGCATTTTTGGAAAGCCACGTCGATGCTGATTAAACTGATATTATATTGTTTTGAGTTATTTTCAATAAGTAAAGATGTCTTTTATTGTGTTTTAAAAGATTTTTAAAATCTAAATATGTACCTAGCTGGCGAAAGATGAAACTGTTTTTTTATTTATTTTTTATTTCAACAACACACCACGAGTGCTTACACCCTAAATACTATCGTACCGTGGGTGTCGACAAGGAGGAAAGAGGCAACTTGTTAATTATGGACTTAAAGGTTTGGAGGTTCGGGGGAGAAGGAAAGACATGTGCCGGCCAGGAATTCCACAACTTAGAAGTCCTCGGGACAAAAGAGCGGGCGTAACAAGATGTTCTATGTCTGGTGACCTGGACAGTAAAAGGGTGCATTCGCTCTGTTCCTCTGGTAGATCTGTTGAAGGCAGCAGGTGGATGAATTATGGAAGAAAGTTCCGCTGAGCAGTGCCCGTGCAGATAGCTATAAAAGAGGGAGAGAGAGAGGTCACCAACGGCACGTCGGTGGGCAAAGGATGGCAGCCTTTGGGTGAGGGTAGGGTCACCGATGAGACGTATAGCTCTCTTCTGAATGGAGTCCAGGATAGCGAGTGTAGAAGCGGCAGCAGCACCCCAGATGTGGGAGCAGTATTCGAGGTTTGGTCTTATTTGTGAAGTATATAAGGTATAGATATTAGTTGGTGAAAAGTATTTACGAGCCCGGAAGAGGAAATCTAATTTCTTCGTAGCCGCTTTTGCAATTGATGTGACATGTTGGTGCCAATTGAGATTTCGATCCACAGAAATGCCAACAAGTGAAAAGGACTCATTACTTTGAATAACTTGGTTGTTCATTGTAATGGGTCTAGGACTGGTGTATCTCTTATGAGAAAGAAAGCAAGACTGTGATTTGGTGGGGTTGAATTGTATAAGATTTCTACTTCCCCAGTCTAATATTTTTTGGAGTTCCACAGAGACAGAACCCTCCATGAGTCTGCGACCCTCATCTAATTGGGCTAAAGAGACAGGCTTAAAATATTGTATATTTGAGTGGAGGCTACTGTCGTCTGCGTAACTGTGAACTGGGTTGGATGTGCTAGAGAGGAGGTCATTGATGTGGAGAAGAAACAAATTAGGGGCTAAAGCTGAACCTTGAGGAACTCCTGCATTAATCGGATACAGTTTAGAGCAGTGGCCATCCACGACAACAGAAATGCTCTTGGGGACGCGAGCGGTTTTCCAGTTACTAGGGAATATGCCTCTATTGTAAGATGTCTGAAACAGACGAGTCAGGACAGGAGCAAGTTCTGGTGCGCACTTTTTTAAGACAATTGCTGGGATCTCGTCAAGGCCAGAGGCTTTCCTGTTATTAAGAGAAGAGAGCATTTTTCGTACCTTTTTAGTTTTGAAAATGATATCCGTCATTTTACGCGCGACATTGGGGACTGTTGGTAGTTGAACATTTGGAGATGGGTTGAGAGTAGAATTGCCGGAGAACAACGAGGCAAAAAGTTCAGCCTTGCCCAGGGCGGTAGAAACAATTTCATCCCCTGAGACAAGAGGCGGGAACATGCTCTGGCAGAAATTATCCCCAATAGATTTAGCAAGAGTCCAGAAGACTGCTGCCGTTGGAGGTTGAGAGGACTTTGTTTTTGATGTGGATATTAAACGAGTTTTTTGTCTCAGAAAGAATGCGGACATAGCGGTTTCTTGCGTCGTTAAATGCTTGAAGGTTTTCTTGACTGGGATTGTGTAGAAGCGTTTTGTGAGCTTTGACCTTTTCAAGTCTGGCCTTGTCACAGGATTTAGAGAACCAGGGCTTTTGAGTGGCTGCAGCGGTTTTCTGTGTACGTGGATGAAATAACTCCATGCCAGTTTGGATAATTTCGGTGACGTTCTGTGAGATATCAGTGGGACCAGGATGAGAGAAGCAGACAGACGCCCATGGAAATGAGGAAAAGTAATCTCGCATTTCGTCCCAGTTCGCAGAGTTGTAGTGCCAAACGATACGTAGATGTGATGAATGTGCGACCAAGCGGGCGGTGACTGATATCTTATAGCAGTCAGGATTTGTAGTAAGCAGGAGATCTAAGGGATTTGAGCTGTGTGTTGGGATGCGACTAAAGTAGGTAGGTTGCTGAACCATATTGGCTAAATAATTGCTGACTGCAAAGGCCTCCGCTGCTCTCCATTGTGGATCGGTTTTTAAGGATCCTAGCCATTCCTTATTATGTATATTGAAGTCACCAAGAATAGTGACCTCGGAGGAAGGATATTCGCAAATCAGATGGTCGGTTTTTTCAGAAAGGTAGTCAAAGAGCTGGAAAAAGTTGTTGTCAGAAGGTGACCGGTAAATGCAACAGATGAATTTAGTTGCAGCCCTGAGAGAGAGAGTTTTATCCATAGTATATCTTTTCTTCCAACTTCTAAATTGGGGAGTCTGGTGCAGGGTAGATTGCTACGCACGTACACGCACACGCCTCCATGCAACCTAAAGGAAGTAAGGAGCTCATACCCTGGGAAATTAAGGTGATTAGTGGCTGTTTTGGCACTGATTTGAGTTTCGGTCAGGAAGAGGAGCTGGTGCCTATTAGCCTCAGGGAAATGGTGGACTGAGTTCAGGTTAGAATTTAGGCCACATATATTCGAGGAGGATATGTTAAATCCTGATGCTGGCGCCTCCTGTACACACTTCCCGGAGATCCGAATGGAGGTGACTTTTACCTCCGCAATCTTTTGTACAAGGAGGAGCCTTCATCATTTTTGCTTATAAGGTAAATCGACTCATACACCAGAACCGGAAACGTCCGTTGGGACTTGATGTAAGGGGTGGTACCTCCTCGGGCGTGAAAAAGTCCTTTACTATCACGTAAAGGAAAAGTCCACAAGTCTCTGATTGAAATTTACTGGAACATTCTCTAGTAACTCTTTGGTTTCCTTATGTAGTCTAATTAAAATAAAACCACCATCTAAACTTTTATTAGCGCTTAGTTCCATATCAGTCCCGTTTACAAGATAGATAAACAAATTGGTATCATAAATAACAAAATGCAGCAAAAAATCCAAATTTATTGTAACTATGCAGACAAATTGTAGTTATTCGTGTGTAATAAAAACAAACAAATCAGCTTTGAAATTACCATATAATAGAATTTTTGTTTATTTGAAGCATACATCTGCATAATTTTAGACTAAAGAATAAATTTGTTTGTAACCGTATTTAGTTCAAAACAGCCTAATTAATTTTAGAGCGCTGACTAAACATTATTAACATGTATGCAATTGTATTTATTAACCATGTGACATGTTATTCACAATTCTCATTTCTAACTTTTAATTTTTAAGGTTTTACAATCAGGAGGCAGGTACTCGAAACATTATAATTTTAACTATAATTTTCGGAACCTTGCTAATACACTAATTGTTGTTGCCCTCAGCTGATGAAACCGTTTCGTACTAGATATAGACGTAAAGGCTATTTTTCTTATTTTGTGTGTCTTGTGCCTTGTCATAATGTATGTTAGAACACGAAAAATAAGTGGGGTTTTGTTGATAAACATGTATCCTCCGATGCTCCATTACGAAGATACAACCCCTCAAAGGGGTGGCTTGTAAATATTTTTTTGATCATAACTTCCAAATGCCTCATTCTAATTTCATGAAATTTCGAGAGTTCAGTCAAGTAACCAAAATACACGTCCCAAATAAGAAAAATCAAAAATATCTTAATTTTAAAAGTTGTTTTCTAGAGGGTGGGGGTGTTTTTCACCCTCACCTTTTTTGGGGTGGATATTTGGAGCTCTGGACAAAAGCAGTGAATTTTATTTAGAAAACTGAATAAAAAAGGTATACTTAGTAAATTACAATAAAATGCACCGTTTGTGAGTTATTTGATTTTGAATATTTTGGCTACAAGACCCCCTATTGTGACATCTCTTCTTTGAAATTAGTTTTAGTTGAAAATGGGAAAGAAATCGTCAACAGACATATAAACATTATTTCCGTAATATTTTACTAGGAATATGCCTGGCAGGTTAGTTTCTCGCATCACTGACTCGTTTAAGAGATGAGGGTGAAAACTACCCCCACCCGTAGAAAACAACCTTTAAAAGCATCGGAGGACACATGCTTATCAACAAAACCCCACTTATTTTTCGATGTTCTATCAGTGGGTGAATTTGTGCACACAACTTCTGGAACACCGTGTATATGTATCACACCGATAACTAAAAAAAAAGAATGGGCCGATTTTGATCAAATTTGATACGTGTCTTCCTTTTGCAAGTGGCTTGGATAAGTTCGTTAGCCAGGAAAATCGGCCCAGGTTTTCCCGGCAGATTTTGTGTTTTCTTTCGGCAAAAATTGATATCTCCGTAAATGATAAAGTAAGGGCAACCAAATTTGGTCCGCTGCTTTTTGTTATAAAGATTATCCTATGTACCAAAATTTAGACCTATAGGGTGAAATGAAAATAAAGTTATAGGCATTTATAACAAATTTGGGTGTCACTGATGACCAGATACACGCACAAAAGTAAAATATTTTTTGTGGATAAGAAAATCCTATATATGTTCCAGTGAAAGACTGAGTTTTTTGGCGCAAGAGGGTCAAGAACAGCCAGAAAAATTACTTTGAAAATTTGATAACCTTTCCTGTTAAAACGCCAAAGTCGCGATTTGATACGTCAAAATTGGCAACTTCTGGCAGAGAACCTGAAGCTAATATGGCCTATGTAGAGAAAATGTTGCAAGAAATGTGTTTAACAAGTTCTTAAGTTTCATCTTCAGCCATCATTGCTCTTTATTTTACTAAAATGTTTCTAGGAAATTCATTTCAAATAGACCCTTTCTCTGATGCTTTAGCAGTACTTTTAGTTATCGTATTTATGGTTTAATTCTCTATAATTTTTAGCAAATCTTCGTCGAAGAAATTCGCTATTGAGGAGACCGCGGCTTACAATTTTTAAAAAGATTTTTTCAAATGAGCGCAAACTAGGTGCCCTAGGACCCATATCCAGGGTTAGGTTCAGTTTTCATTTGGTTACATATATACAGTGTGACGCATTTTTACGGTAAAGCTGAATATTACTGTTATTATACAAGATACGAGAATTATAGGATGTCTTGAGCTACATCTTAAAAATTGTTTTTACGATCACAGGTTGGCCCATAAGTCGTTGGTGACACAAATGTTCTTTTGTTTTTATCGAACACGCCTTATATTATTGCAGTTTTGCATTTTCCATCAAAATATAGCCGTATGAGAAAGAAAAAAATGAACAATTGTGAAGTCAGAAAAGTAGTCTATACGTCTATATTCCGATTCAAAATTCTCTTCAGTCTATTTCAAAACATGGTTCGAAATATCTGACTGCCTCTACGTGCTTTACACGCCGTGGTATCAGTTCTATTTCTAAGTCAGAGCTGGCCTTGAATATGCTCCAAAATATCGAAATCGTTAACATTCAATAACTTCTTTTCTCGTCTCATCTCCAGAAATGCAATTTATCAGTACAGTAGTTTCCTTTATTTTTTTGTCTATAGATAGATAGATAGATAGATCTTTATTACATTTTAGCTGTCAGTATACAACCGATGTGTTCATCAAAAACTACACAAAAGGCTGCAAAAAGGCCTTACAATACAAAAATTATACACAATTGTAAAAACTACATATAAAGGTGTAAATAACATCAACGACACAAAAAGCAACAACAAAAATAGAAAACTCAGGTCAATGCACAGGTACGTATTTATAAATATTTATTTATAAATGACAATATTTTCGCTTCGAACAGCAGGTATTCACCAAATAAAAACAATTTTCGGCCAAAAATATCTTCACACGATTCTTAAACCGATAAGGCTCGCTTATCTGTCTCAAAGCACGGGGCAGATGGTTGACCAATTTTGTGGCAGTATAGTATGACGAGTGCTCATGGACAGCCGATCTATGCCTAGGAATATCAACGACATATCTATCCCTTATCTGATACTTATCCGATTTTAATTTTGAGTTAAACAGTTCGGGATGAAACCTCGCAAAAATTACAGCTCTATGGATGTATATACAAGGAGCTGTCAAGATGGGATGATCTATAAAATATGGTCGACAGGACTCCCTTGGCCTAATATTGAATAATTGTCTAATAATTCTTTTTTGACTTATAAATACACGTTCTAGTTCGAAATCCCCATGCAAGTATGTTATAGGAGAGCACTGATTGAACAAGCGAGTGGTAGATATTAAGCAGCGTTTTTACACCAAAATAAAGCCTAAATCGACTTAAAGCATAAAATGAAGCATTTAGCTTCTTATACGCAACACCTATTTGTTGACTCCAAGTTAAGTCACCCCTTACCACGGTTCCCAGCAGGGACACAGAGCACCCGAGACTCAAACCATTGCCACTCAAACCATCCACGAGTGAGCTGTGGGGGGCCACTATCCTTCTGGCGAAGTGGACCACAGCACATTCAGAACCAACAAATTCTCAGGGCACCATATCTCAAAACCCCGAACCACTTCCATCGCTCGATTCTGGAGATCCTCGAGTTTGGTTCCGAAATCACCTCCGACACATCGTCTGCATACATTTATGTATGCAAGAAAAAGTAAAGGTGACAAAACCGATCCCTGAGAAACACTAAGCCCGACCGGGCACTCACAAGAAAGCGCATGACCGATGCGGACCCTCATAAACCTACGTGAAAGTCAGGACCCTAACCAGTCCAGGATCGCCCCTCCCCCCTAATGCTCATGCCCTCGAGCTTTTTAAGTAAGAAGCAGTGATTAACCGAGTCTAAAGCACGGCTTAGATCGAAAAAGATGCCGAGGACAATCTGGTTCAAATCCAGGCAGCGATTAACAATCGTATTCAGGTCTGAACTAGAACAAACTTCGTATAAAACCAGTTTTTTAACATTTCTTTCATTGGTACTACAAACCAAATTGTAGAAAACATGGAAACATTGAATTCCTCCATTTACGACAGAGGGAATCTCTTCACTGTTCGGATTATGGCTTCGAATTCCCGGTGTTTGGATTACTGGTGTTTTGCATAACGTGAAGTTCGGATTAACGAGGTCATACTATATATATATATATATATATATATATATATATATATATATATATATATATATATATATCTGACCTAATAAGCAACAGTTGCTCTAGTGTTAAATGTAATTATGAATACACACCTGCATGTTCGGAACAAAACTTTTCGTTATTTGGCAGATGTTTTTTTTATATTCGCTACCTGTTTATTTGCCTTTCTAGCTAATTTTCGTTAAGAAAATTCGTTAATGAAGAGGTTCCAATAGATTTTGCAAAAATTTTTACAAATGAGCGCGAATTGGGTTTCCTAGAACCCAAAAACCAAGCCCCGTTTTAATTTTTATGTATATATATATATATATATATATATATATATATATATATATATATATATATATATATATATATATATATATAGGAAACCCAGTTCGCGCTCATTTTTATAATTTTTTGCAAAATCCATTGGTAGCTCTTTATTAACAAATTTTCTTAACGAAAATTATCTAAAAAGCCATTTTTAAAATTTGTTTACAAATCACTTTACTAAGGCCTATATTTTAATATCACTGACAAAAAAATTATAATTTTTTAAAACTTATTAAGTCCGTAGGCGCTTTCATTACGCCTTCTCAATCATTTTCTGAGAGTCCGGGAAAGATATATTTTGGCAAAATTACACATTGTGCTAATTTCATCAGCAAATATTTTTTTAGCTCTAAATGAATTAATTACCGACATTTGGGGAGTGAATATTTCAAGATGCATATCGCATATTTTTCTAATGAAATTTCTGGCTCTCGTATTGTACAGCCGACTTGATATATTTCAACCACTTCATTGACGTCAGCAAATGTTTTTGATATTTATCCTGATTAATGGCACGCGATGTTTTCCATTTATAACTTTAACTCAAAATGAAAACAAGTGCGTTATGGTAGCGAATTTTCATTAATTGCTTCAAATTTTAATAACTCAATTTTCTGTAAACCCAGAAAGTTGAAAGTTTTTATGTAGGAAGGTCTTCACCAAATTTTATCAAAATTGATTTGCAATTTTCGGAGATACATTTTTTTCGAAAGAAAAGTAAACATTGTCTCGAAAAACATTGTCAGATTTTCCTGGTTAACGAACTCATCCAAGCTATTAATAAAAGAAATATTCTTGCCGAGTTTCATCAAAATCGGTAAATAACTTTGTGAGTTATCGTGTGGATACATACATACATACATACACACACACACACACACACACATATATATATATATATATATATATATATATATATATATATATATATATATATATATATATATATATATATATATATATATATATATAAACATATAAAAATTAAAACTGATCCCGGATGTGGGTTCTACAGGTACTGGTTCGCTCTCATTTGAAAAAAAAATACATATAACAATATATATAAGTCTCACCATCGATACGATATTAGTGAATTTTTTTAAATAAAAATTCACTAAAAACTCTTATGTATTTGATTGGCATTGAAAAATCATCGAAAGGTTGTTGCTCTAGACATATCCAAAGCATTCGACCAGGTCTGGCAGGCAGCGCTGCTTAATAAACTTCCGGCCTATGGCCTACCACCAAAACTCTGTACCTGGACAGCAAATTTCCTCTCCAACCGGAGCATTACTGTTGTCGTGGATGGCCATTTCTCTAAGCTGTATCCAATTAATGCAGGAGTTCCTCAAGGTTCAGCTTTAGCCCCTACTTTGTCTCTTCTCCACATCAATGACCTCCTCTCTAGCACATCCAACCCAGTTCACAGTTACGCGGACGAAAGCACCCTCCACTCAAATATACAATATTCTAAGCCTGTCTCTTTAGCCCAATTAGATTAGCATCGCAGACTCATGGAGGGTTCTGTCTCCGTAGATCTCCAAAAAATATTAGACTGGGGAAGCGGAAATCTTGTACAATTCAACCCCACCAAATCACAGTCTCGCTTTCTTTCTCATAAGAGATACACCAGCCCTAGACCCATCACAATGAACAACCAACTTATTCAAAGTAATGAGTCCTTTTCACTTGTTGGCATTTCTGTGGATCGAAATCTCAATTGGCACCAACATGTCACATCAATTGCAGAAGCGGCTGCTAAGAAATTGGGTTTAATCTTCCGGGCTCGTAAATACTTTTCACCAGCTAATCTCTATACCTTATATACTTCACAAATAAGACCAAACCTCGAATACGGACCCACATCTGGGGTGCTGCTGCCGCTTGTACACTCGCTATCCTGGACACCATTCAGAAGAGAGCTATGCGTCTAATCGGTGACCCTACCCTCACCCAAAGGCTACCATCCCGTGCCCACCGACGTGCCGTTGGTGACCTCTCTCTCTTTTATAGATATCTGCACGATCACTGCTCAGAGGAGCTTTCTTCCATAGTTCCTCCATCTGCTGTCCCCAACAGATCTACCAGAGGAACAGAGCGAATGCACCCTTTTACTGTCCAGGTTACCAGACATAGAACATCTTGTTATGCCCGCTCTTTTGTCCCGAGGACTTTCAAGTTGTGGAATTCATTGCCGCCACATGTTTTTTCTTCTCCCCCGAACGTCCAAACCTTCAAGTCCAGAATTAACAAATTGCCTCTTTCCTCCTTGTCGACACCCACGGTACGATAGTATTTAGGCTGCAAGCCCTCGTGGTGTGTTGTTGAAATAAAATAAAAAAGTTATTTTGTTGCAATTAAGGTATATTATCTTATAATTTTAAAATCCAAGTAGCTCAGCAGTTAACCGTTAGCAAGTTAGATGCCTGCATCCCCCGCTCTAAGAAAAATGTATTAAATCGTCGGTATTGTATGACTTGCGATATATAATATTATCCAGTTTGACTACAATTTCTTCTTAACAACCTATATGTTTGACAAAACTGTATTATTACCCAGGTATTGCTTATACCAATCTTTTATTAGACATGAAGAGTTATGAAGTATTTTCAAATGGTATCAGGAGTGTCATTATTCATCTCATCCACCCCAAAACTGTGAAATCAACACCGATATTGGTATTTTTACATGCCACCCCCTTCCCAACCCACCACTATGGATGCTAGGCGTGCCTTACGCACACAGTATTTTTCCCAATAAAAAGTCATATGTCTAAGACTGGTTAAAATAGCTCCAATCTATGTGGTTTGTTGTTTTTTTTTTGCTTTTCTTCCCCAAAATGAGGTGATGGTTTGAAACGTCAAAATCGGTAATTTTTAAATAAGGTTTCTGAAACGAGTACAGGCTATCGACAACACATATTACAAGTAGTGTATCGAACAAGGTCTTGAATTTTTGCTTCAACAATTTTATTGATTTTCAATAATAATACAGCTTGTATTGTTCCTAAACGTCAAAATGTTTGGGGTTGACATGGGATGTTTTGGTGTGATCGTGGTCGTCGTCACGTGAGACGTCCGTTTTAATCTTAACTTTTACAAGTTAAAACAAAAATTCATTCTTAATTTCAATAAAGTTGCTACTTTCCGAGTTAGTAACACTTCTGATGCCAATCTTGCAACAACAGATGAAGCATGTTCCTTGGACGTTCAACTGTATAGTTTTTCAGTCCTGTTTAACAAGACAAATTCCCCTGAGGATGACCAGTTAAAATGGTCGAAACGCGTCGGTACAAGGAATAAAATATTTGTTTGGAAAGAAAAAGCCTTTTTATTCAGCTCACCCAAAGATGCCAACCCCAAACATTTTAAAGTTTAGGAACAATATTGGTTCAGCTAGGCTGGCTAGCGTTAAGAATTCTTACAGAAGGTGGTCAAGGGCTTCAGTCTTGTTGTCTATTAGGACTTGGTTTTTTTTTATTATTAATTTTTTTTAATTAAAAAAAAATAATAAATTTCTATTCAGCTCACCTAAAGATGTCAACCCCAAACATTTTAAAGTTTAGGAACAATATTGGTTCAGCTAGGCTGGATAGCGTCAAGAATTCTTACAGAAGGTGGTCAAGGGCTTCAGTCTCGTTGTCTATCAGGATTTGGTTCCTTACGACTTGTGTTAGAAAAGAACTGTCTCCAAAGTTAATTCAGAACATGTACAGCGGGTCAATCCCACACTCGTTCACTTCACTCGTCTAGAGATTTAGTAGATCCATAGTGAAGAGGAAGATTAGAGCAGCTTACTCAGGAAAAGAGGCGATCGATTTGCGGCTGAAGATAGTGCATGATGTACTTACAGATAATGTATAATGTATAATGTATATATTAACAATGAAACAGGCCAATGACACCTGAATGACACAGGGATGTTCATGTACGTCAAAAAATTAACAATAAGAACGACAATAGCACACACAATAAGCATAACAATTAAGGAAAATTTTTCCTTAAATAATACAAAACAAAGATACTTATAAAACACACTTATAACGTTCAAAAGATAAGAGCTGCAGAATCCAGATCCAATTCCAATATTGTTTTTTAGAGTCACCAGGTGCACTAGGTTTATAGTTTATACTATGGCAACTACACTACAAACAAAGTGTTCATATTATAAGAATTTAAAAACAGAAGATAGTTAATGGTAGTTTATGTGTAAAAATCATCCACCGAGTAGCACGTCTTGTTTATAAGAATCGTTTTCACTTTTTTTTTTAAAAGCTGGTAAAGTGTCAACATTCCGTACATCTTCCGGCAACGCATTATACAACTTGCAGCCATTGTAAAACAGTGATTTTTGGTACAGAGCTGTGCGATGTTTGTCAGTTTGCAGGTTATTTCTACCTCTTGTGGTATATCCATGTTCCACTGCATTGCGTGTGTATTTGGTTTTGTTTTGAAAAACATGGGTTAGCACTTCCATGATGTATATGCTGGGGAGTGTAAGGATACCCTGTTCTTTAAAAGTGTTTCTGCAAGTGTGTCTATGAGGGATATTGAATATGATCCTCATCACTTGCTTTTGTTGTTTAAAAACTCGGTTTACTTCACTTGCTAATCCCCAGTGCGTAATACCAAACCTTAGTTGTGAGTAGAAACACGCATAATACAGTGACAACACAGTAAAGGTACTGCATCTTTGGGTAAGTGTTCTTATTGCATATGTAACGGATGAGATTCGCGAGCAAAGTTCATCGATGTGAACATTCCATTTTAACTCACTATCGATATGAAGTCCTAGTAGTTTTGTAGATGGCTGCAAGGTTACAGTTTGGCCATCAAGTTCTACGCTTTGTACAGTACCTTTTTTTGATTTTGAAGATTTAAAAAACACGCAAGCTGTTTTATCCTTGTTAAGTGCAAGCTTGTTTTTATCGACCCAATTGGTTAGACTTTTGAGGGTTTTGTCAGAATCAGCCATAATGTGCTCAACACTAAGTCCTCCTATCAAAAAGTTGGTATCATCGGCATAGGAGGCGACCGTTCTTTTGTTATCTGGATTGATGTTGTTTTCAGATTGGTGCGTGATGTACTGAAGTAAGCTGTTGGCATAGATAATGTACAGCGTAGGTCCAAGAACTGTTCCTTGCGGCACCCCAACCGTTACTTCAAAAGTCCTAGATAAGTAAGTGTTGGTAGAGTTAGATATTACAACTCTTTGTGTTCTGTCTGAAAGATAGCTTCTGAACCAGTCCAGTGCGGTACCCGTCACTCCATACCTACACAGTGAACATATAAGGATCTCATGATTCACACAGTCGAAGGCTTTGGAAAAGTCCACAAAAACTCACAGCGCTACCTCTTTTTTGTCAATGTGTTCGACAATTTGCTCCACAAACTCAACGATTGCAGTTTCAGTGCTTCGTGCTTGCCGAAAGCCATGTTGATATGGCGAAAGAAGTTTATTATCAGCAAGATAGGTTATCAGCTTGTTATTGACTATTTTTTCGAGGGTTTTTGCGAAAGTTGGTGTTAGGCTGATTTGTCTGTAGCTTGAATAATCCGCGGGATCACCCTTTTTATATGTCGGTTTTGTGTATGCTTCTTTCATTTTTGATGGAACGATACCTCTGGATAATGAAATGTTATATATATGTGACAGTGGTAAAGAAACAACAAACCTGCAGCGCTTAAGCAATATGCTTGATACCTCGTCCGTCCCTGCAGAGCTAGATGATTTGAGGGTATTTATTGCGTTTAGGACATCCTCTTGAGTAACAGGAGGGAATTTAAATTGGGTGCTCACTTGTGGTGTTATCCCCGCAACAAATGCTATATCTACCGCGGCAGGCAGATACCCCTGAGGATGACCAGTTAAAAGGGTCGAAACGCGTCGGGACAAGAAATAAAATATTTGTTTGGAAAGAAAACGCCTTTTTATTCAGCTAGGCTGGCCAGCGTCAAGAATTCTTACAGAAGGTGGTCAAGGGCTTCAGTCTCGTTGTCTATCAGGATTCGATTCCTTACGACTTGTGTCAGAAAAGAACTGTCTCCAAAGTTCATTCAGAACATGTACAGCAGGTCAATCCCATACTCGTTCACTTCACTCGGCCAGAGATTTAGTAGATCCATACTGAAGAGGGAGATTATATCAGCTTACTCAGGAAAAGAGGCAATCGATTTGCGGCTGAAGATAGTGCATGATGTACTTACCGGTTCCCCTGAGGATAACCAATTAAAAAGGGTCGAAACGCATCGGGACAAGGAATAAAATATTTGTTTGGAAAGAAAAAGCCTTTTTATTCAGCTCACCCAAAGATGTCCACCCCAAACATTTTAAAGTTTAGGAACAATATTGGTTCAGCTAGGCTGGCTAGCGTCAATAATTCTTACAGAAGGTGGTCAAGGGCTTCAGTCTCGTTGTCTATCAGGATTTGGTTCCTTACGACTTGTGTCAGAAAAGAACTGTCTCCAAAGTTAATTCAGAACATGTACAGCGGGTCAATCCCACACTCGTTCACTTCACTCGTCCAGAGATTTAGTAGATCCATACTGAAGAGGGAGATTAGAGCAGCTTACTCAGGAAAAGAGGCGATCGATTTGCGGCTGAAGATAGCGCATGATGTACTTACAGATACCCCTGAGGATGACCAGTTAAAATGGTCGCGAACGCGTCGGTACAAGGAATAAAATATTTGTTTGGAAAGAAAAAGCCTTTTTATTCAGCTCACCCAAATATGTCAACCCCAAACATTTTAAAGTTTAGGAACAATATTGGTTCAGCTAGGCTGGCTAGCGTCAAGAATTCTTACAGAAGGTGGTCAAGGGCTTCAGTCTCGTTGTCTATCAGGATTTGGTTCCTTACGACTTGTGTCAGAAAAGAACTGTCTCCAAAGTTAATTCAGAACATGTACAGCGGGTCAATCCCACACTCGTTCACTTCACTCGTCTAGAGATTTAGTAGATCCATAGTGAAGAGGAAGATTAGAGCAGCTTACTCAGGAAAAGAGGCGATCGATTTGCGGCTGAAGATAGTGCATGATGTACTTACAAATTCCCCTGAGGATGACCAGTTAAAAGGGTCGAAACGCGTCGGGACAAGGAATAAAATATTTGTTTGGAAAGAAAAAGCCTTTTTATTTAGCTCACCCAAAGATACAGCTTGTATATGTATAAAGTATAATTTGGTGAAGAGTTTACCCAAACTTTTCTAGTGTCAGAAATTCTCAAACGTCACACTTAAAATTTTATTCTTGATCGTATGTCTATTGACTAAAATATTTGTACAAGATTTATTTGAAAGACCCATTCTGCGATGTTTTGGCAGAAGCTTAAATTATGGTGTAGATATTTCTTAGCTTCACATGTGCTGGTGTTTTCTCTCCAACCGGTTTCGCTTTTTATCGCAACGCTAGGAAAATAAATTCGATTTTCAGCGATGCCGTAAAAGCGAAACCGGTTGCAGAGAAGAAAACAAGCACTTTTGAAGCCAGAGAAAAAGTCTCTACATCGGTATTTAGTATGGAAAGGTTACTCCAAGAGCACCAACTGAATTAAATTATAGCTTGTGATTTGTGTAATAATTTTTCAACAAAATAAATTTAAAAAAATCTGTTAATAGATCATTAAACGGACAAACCATATATAACAACCAGTAATTAATGTTTAGGCGCAGCGAGTGCGTTTTGGTAGCACATTTTGATCGACAAAAGTTATATTTTAATTGGCTAATTTTCTATCAACTCGGAAACTTTGGTTTTGGTATGTGAACTTTTTATAAAAGCGACATGCGTACCAGATTTCATCTAACCAACTTTAGTATTTTCAGATAACATTTTTTCTTAATTCTTTTTTTATTTATTTCGGGGATACAAAGATTTTTTGTTGAAATTCGCTACCGTAACGCATTTTCTGCACTCAGGCCTTTTTAGTGAATTTTCGTAAAAAAAATTCTAATGGGGAGATCCCGACTTTTGAATTTTGAACAAATTTTTGCAAATGAGCGCGAACTAGGACCCCTAGAACCCATATCCGGGGTCAGTTTCAATTTTTATATGTTTATATATATATATATATATATATATATATATATATATATATATATATATATATATATATATATATATATATATATATATATATATATATATATATATATATATATATCACCGATAACTCAAAAAATAATGGGCCGATTTTGATAAAATTTGGCATGTACCTTCCTTTGGTAAATGGCTTGGATAAGTTCGTTAGTCAAGAAAATCAGACCCGGTTTTCCGGGAAAATTTTGAGTTTTCATTAAAAAAAATTATATCTCCGGAATCAACAAAGTAAGGGCAACGAAATTGGGACACGGGTTTATATCACTATACGTGAGCTACCTCCTAAAATTTAGCTCTGTAGGTTAAAGGACAAAAAAGGTACAGGCATTTGAAGAAAAATAAAATTGGGTTTTTCTCAAAACGTCAAAATTGGTAATATTTAGGCAATGAACCTGAAACTAATATGATCTATGGAAGGAAAATGTCTCAAGAATAATGTTTTACAAAGCCTGAACTCTTAGTTTCAATCGTCATTGTCCTTCATTTTACTAAAATATTCCCAGAAAATTCATTTCAAATAGACCCTTTCTCTGATGCTTTAGCAGTAGTGTTAGCTATAGAGTTTATTGTTTAATGGTATATCATTTTTGTCGAATTTTCGTAAAAAATCATTAAAGCTCAATATATCAGTTATTATGCAAGTTACGAAAAAAACTTGTATACATTAATTATAGCGTGTCTTGAGCTACATCTTGAAAAATATTTATTTCCACAATCACAGGATGGCCCTTAAGTCGTCGGTGATTCAAATTTTCTTTTTTTTAGTGAATTGTTTTAATCGAACACGCCCTATGTTATTGCATTTTTACATTTTCCATCGAAATATAATACATGTTTGTAATAAAAGAAATTCGGGACGCAGCAAGTGCGTTATGGTAGCGAATTTTCATTAAATACTTCAAATTTGAATCAATTTGCTATTAACCTATAAGGTTGACCAGAAAACCAGTTTTTTCGGGAACAATATAAGTTTACTTTCGGCAATTTTTGTACATTTTCAAACAATAAAGTTATTTTGGTGAAACATGGCACATTGTTTCTAATATATAGATTATACTGGTAACCAAATTTGATGCATGCTTTCTTAAAAAAAAACATATTTGCTATTAAAAACATTTTAATGAAAATTCACTACCATAACGCACTTGCTGCGTCCAGAGTTTTTTATAAAATATTTTGCACGATAGGCATAACAAAAAACGTGATGGTTATTGATTTTTCCAAACCATCTCTAATTTGAACACTCTGTTAAATTCTAGTCGTTTTTCTAAGGCTTGTTAATTTATTTTTTCAGTAATTACTTTTTATAGAGATGACTATATAAAGGGGGTTTAAAATAAAATAGATTTATTATGTAGTTGTTTTATCTGTTATGAATCGTCGGAAAATTTATTGTTAAAAGATACTTTAGGAAAAATTTAAATATTACAAATAAAATGCTTAAATAACCTTTCAAGTCAGCAATTAATCGTGAAAGACTTTTATGATGGAAGAAACAAAATTTTTATCGCTGCCATGGAAAATATCACTTCCAACTTTTGAAATTTTGTATTTTTTTACAGGTTTCAATAAACAATGTTCTTTAAACATAAGCAGAAACTATTATGTGAAATCACCCAAGACTTTTTTTTTCATTGGCACTTTTCAAAGCTAAAAAAAACATTTTTTGTTGACTTCTCTGTTTTTTACAGCCTTTGAATTTGGTTTTTAATTAGAAAATATGCCTTCTACTTGCCATATTTTATCAATGCTCCAATTTTTACATTTGTGTTTTGAAATTGTACTTTTTATATAGCAAAAGCTCAAGTTTGCTTCGTTTTTAGTGAATTTTCTTAAACAAAATTCACTAATGAGGAGATCCCGACTTTTGAAAAATTTTCTTCAATGGAGTGCTAATTAGGCCCCCTAGAACACATATCCGGGGTCAGTTTCAATTTTTATATGTTTATATATATATATATATATATATATATATATATATATATATATATATATATATATATATATATATATATATATATATATATATATATATATATATATACATATATATATATATATATATATATATATATATATATATATATATATATATATATATATATATATATATATATATATATATATAATTTTTGATTACATTTTCCAAATACCTTTCTTTTGCAAGTGGCTTGGATAAGTTCGTTAGCCAGGAAAATCGGCCCAGGTTTTCCCGGAAAATTTTGTGTTTCCCTTCGAAAAAAAATATATCTCGTGAAATAACAAAGTAAGGGTAACCAAATTTGGTACGCGGGTTTATATTGTTATAGGTAAACTACGTACCAAAATTTAGCTATGTAGGTCGAAAGGCAAAAAAGTTATGGGCATTTAAAGAAAAATAAATTGGGGGTTTCCTCAAAACGTCAAATTCGCGATTTAAAACGTCAAAATTGGCAACTTTTAAGCAAAGAACCTGAATCTAATACGGGCTGTGGAAAGAAAATGTTTCAAGAAGAATGTTTTACAGACCCTGAAGTCTTAGTTTCAGCCGTCATTGTCCTTCATTTTACTAAAATATTTTCAGAAAATTAATTTCAAATAGACCCCTTCTCTGATGCTTGGCAGTACTTAGCTATAGAGTTTATCGTTTAGTGGTATATAATTTTTGTCGAATTTTAGTGAAAAATCAATAATGCTCAATATATCCGTTATTATACAAGATGTGAAAAAAAATTTGTATACATTAATTATAGGGTGTCTTGAGCTACATCTTAAAAAAATATTTCTACAATCACAGGTCGTTGGTGATACAAATTTTCTTTTTTTTTTTTTAGTCGAACACGCCTTATGTTATTGCATTTTTGTATTTTCCATCGACATATAATCTATGTTTGTAAGTAAAGAAATTCGAGACGCAGCAAGTGCGTTATGGTAGCGAATTTTGATTAAATGCTTCACATTTGAATAGCTCAATTTGCTATTAATCTATAAGGTTGTCCAAGAAACAAGTTTTTTCGGGAACACTAAGTTTACTTTCGGAATTTTTTTTACATTTTCAAACAATAAAGTTATTTTGATAAAACATGGCACATTGTTTTTACTATATACGTTACACTGGTAACCAAATTTGATGCCTGCTTTCTTAAAAAAAAGATATTTGCTATTAAAAACATTTTAATGAAAATTCACTACCATAACGCACCTGCTGCGTCCAGACTTTAAGTATATTGTATAACTAAATAAATGAATAAACCAAAAAAGGGTTTTAAAAGCTCAGATTAACTCTCTGGTAGCTTTTCTGTACCAAGAGTTCTCAAGTCTAAAATTTTTTAAGCAAAAAACGTTTTGTTTTTTGGTAATTTTTTCCAGTCTTTTGATTTTGAAATAGAAAACTGTTGACTTTTGTTTTTTTCCAGCTTTTAATTTGGTTTTGGAATCGAAAAGCTCTCTTTTACTTGCCAATTTTTTTACTGCATTAATTTTTACATTTAATGTTGAAATTGTGTTTTTTATACCAGCAAAAGCTCCAGTTTTTTGTGTAAGTATATTATATGTATAACTATATAAATGAATAAAGGGTTTAAAATCGGAGATTAACTCTTTAATAGCTTTTCTGTACTCGAGTTTAAAATTTAGCCAAAATGTTTATTTTTTAAGCAAAAAACTTTTCGCCTTCTAATTTTTTAAAGTCTTTTGAAAGTCAAGTAGAAAAGTTCTGTTGTACTTACCGTATTTTTATTAGGGCTGCAATTTTTAACTTTCCAATTTAAATGGTTTAAAAACACATTTCACTCTCGAACGGATTTTTCTGTACTAAAAGACTTTTAAAGTCTGAATTTCACTCAAAATGTTTATTTTCAAAGCTAATTTTATTTCCTAGTCTTTAGATCGGTCTTGCACTTGCCATAGTTTTATTATGAATTTTTACAATATAAATGGTATTTAAACTCAGATTTTCTGTGTCTGTACTAATAGAACTCTTAGTACAGAAGAAATCTTGAGTTTATATATCATTTATATTTGTACAAATTCATAATAAAAATATGGTAAGTACAAGACTGATTTTTGATTTTAAAATCAAATTAAGACTTCTGAAGACACAAGTCTAAAACTCAACTAAAATATTTTCTGTTTGTCCTTAAATTCTAGGGAAAAAGTAAAACACCACATATTTTTCATAGAAATTTATATTTTTTATAAATCTTTTTTCATTAAATTTTTTATATAAAAAAGCACTGTACTTATAATGTACTATCACACATGGCCATAGAAAACATTAGAAAAACTATTCTAATAACCAATAATAAACTTAAAGCTAACAATCACTGGAGTTTATCATTACGAAAATTGACAAACCACCAGTGAATTCGAGATCAATATTTCAACCAACAAAAAAATACTGAAGATTAAACGACAATTTGAGAACAAAAGTCGCTTCAAGTATGAAAGACTTGTTGGATGAACATCAAATAAGTTTCGTTAACTAATATCACATAGAAAAAAAAACAGATAAAAACAAAAATACTTCTTTTTTTTTTGAAAATATAAACATTTAAAATATATCCTTAATTTTTAAATATCACAACTTTCGAAAAATTCTCACACAACTTCACGAAAGTCTTGGTCGTTTTCATTTTCGATATCGTATTGCTCAATTAAAAAAAAAGAAATTCTTAAAATTTCTAACTTAATCATCTCAACATTTTTTAACACCTATCACTCATTTGAACCATACATATAAACTACATAACATTTATAAATACGTAATGATTAAAAAAGAACATGAAAAATCTATATCTGAGACAAATATGAAAAACGAATGATTAAAAATAAATTACAAAACTTGAAATACTTATGCACATTATCACTCGATACATATTTCTGTGATAAAAAAAGGTTTTCTCAGTCTTTTCAATCAAGGTACACAATATCATTTCTAGTCATAGTAGAAACTGTACAGCTTCTTCTTTTCAAGGCTGTATTCAGGACTGATCATTATTGTGCCACCCCTCGCTATTTTTCTGCAACAAGGAGAACAAAACCATTAGTAAAACATGTATTTGCAGACCTGCATTAGAACAAATAAAAGTGATGATGGAGATGCACCGAAACGTGGAGCTATTTTTTTTTAAATTAAATCTTGGTGGAAGACAATAAATTAATGTTTGAATAGAAAATAAACGGAAAAAATTGATACTCACTTTAAAAACTGTGGCAGGAACGAGTTCCATCCTGTAGTCGACTGTTTCAGGGTCAGAATTAATTCATATGTTGATGGTGTTGTTGGATCAAATTTGATGGTAGCTAATTGCTTCGATATTTCCTGACCTTGGAAACAGACGTTAAGAATACAGCCTCTGAGACCACATAGTTCCATATCAGCCTGGGACATCAAGTCTTCGGCTATCCTTTCCGTAAGATTATTCGGCAGGAGTACTTCACCAACTGAGAGCCTGGTTTTAGCAGCCCTTAATTCACCCTCTAACCTTTCGTTCAAAGCTCGCAACATATAATCATTTTCGTCGACGTTGTCCTCGACATAATTAGTTTCTACAGCTGGTTGTTGAAGGAAATCAAATTCTGAAACGCAAAAATTATCTTATTAGAAAAAAATTGCCGAGCTGTCGAACAAAACAAGTACTTGATTAATGGATTTGCGGTTTAAAAATAGTGTCAAAGGTGAGAAATTCAATCGAACGTTGATGAGATATTAAATATATTCGAGATTTTACAAATGGGAAAGCGAAGTGAAACTTTTGTTACCATGCGAGCTGCATCGAGGTCGAATAGGGTCACAACTTCTTTAACTGCTTACCGGTGTTCTAACCGGCTTTTAATTATTACAACGTTATTAATTGCAAAAAACAAGGTTTTAACACACCTTTTTACAAACGTTGCCTAAACATATCAAATATGATTATATCCTACCAATTAAAATGATTTTAAATATAAGTTGGAACAGATGCAAATTCGTTAACAGGCTAAATACTAAGTTAAACTTTGACACTTCTAGTTTTGAATAACCGAAAATAACTCCTAAAGTAACATGAAAAATGATTATGAAAAAGTTTAAATTTAAACAAGTATTATCAAAACTTACCTCCTCTGTTGTTGTTGAAAATATGTGTTTGTTGCGGAAGAACTTCCATTTTTTTATCACTGGATTTGCACTATTTGATACTATAATATAAAAAATGCCGGTAGCCGGTAGAAAGCCGGTTTTTCGCCTCCTACGATCACAACTTAACAATATCACACTTCCATGAAATCTACGGCAATCAGCTGTGGACCACTGTATTTATAGAGAGTTGGGTCCCCACTCTGGCGATACAGCGCGGATATTCACGATCGCTAGTCGAATGTTTAGTATGGCCTACGTGATCTCCTGCTCACACACTAACAAGGAACAATAATAAGATAAAATAACTCCTTTGTCTCTGCTGCCCGATTTAGAGGGCAAATTTATGCCGTGGGTAATTAAAAAACCAATCGTACACCCCTTCGACGTTATTCTAATAAAAGAACAAAGAGCCATTTGAATGTTATTAGCGGAAAATCGTTCGAGTTTCTCGACTCTCCCATTATAATTTTGTAGCGGTGGCTATGAAACAAAAGCCGGATTATCGAAAACAATAGAAACACTTTTAAGTTTTATATAAACTGATAAACGGAAAGGGATGCGATTTTGTGTTGTTTTCAAAGCCTAAATTCATTATTGAGAAAGATTTTATGCGCTTTTCCAGTCTTCTCAGATAATATTTCAGCTTACGGTTTGGATTACGTGGCTTTCACTTTGTTGGCAATGTATTTTATAAGAAAATAATTAGATTATCAAGTACTTGGAAGATAGAAATAAATTTGACGCGTTCTTTATCAAATGCTGACATAAAATAATTATTTATTCTTTTAACGGCTAAAAATACAAATCCACAGGTAATGTAAATAATACATTAAACAACCAGAAAGGTTAATGAAATGATGTTTATTTGAAAGTGGCAAGTATTTATGTTTAAAAATACCTCCAGAAATAAAAATGCTTGACATTAGATTTATCTACCTCTTCTAAATAAACAGGTTGCTGTAAAACGGTGTAATAATGAGCCGTTATTGCACTACTCGTCATAATCGTGATTAATAGCCTATATCGGGGCATGTGAAAAAAAAATTCGGGACGCAGCAAGTGCGTTATGTAAGTGAATTTTCATTAAATGCTTTAAATTTGGATAACTCAATTTTCTATTAACTTGGAAAGTTGCATTTTGGTACATAGTAAGGTGTTTCCCAAAACAAGATATTTAACAAATTTCATGAAAAGAGCTTTGTAATTTTCGGATAAATTTTTTTTCGAAAAAAAACTCAAAATTTTCCCCTGGGTAACGAACTTATCCAAGCTATTAATAAAAGGAAGGTACTTGCCGAGTTTCATCCCAATCGGTTAATTACTTTTGGAGTTATCGGTTGGATACATACATACATACATATATATATATATATATATATATATATATATATATATATATATATATATATATATATATATATATATATATATTTATAAAAATCGAAACTGACCCGGAATATGGGTTGTAGGGGTCCTAGTTCGCGCTAATTTGGGAAAATTTTTGCAAAGTCTCACCATCGATACCTCTCCATCAGTGATTTTAAAAAATAAAAATTCATTAATATAGGTAGGTACTATGGTTTTAATTAGTTTTCGTAGAAAAATTCACTAATGAAGAGATTTTGACTTTTGAATTAAAAAATATATATTCAAATGAGAGCGAGCTATGCCCCCTAGAACTCGTATCCACGGTCAGTTTAAATTTTTGGATGTTTATTTATGTATATATATATATATATATATATATATATATATATATATATATATATATATATATATATATATATATATATATATATAATATATATATATATATATATATACATATATACATACATATATACATACATATATACATACATATATACATACATACGTACATATATATCCTTTTACAAGTGCTTGGATAAGTTCGTTAGCCAAGAACATCGAGCAGCTTTTCCGGAAAAATTTTGAGTTTTCTTTCGGAAAATTTTTGTGTCCACAAATAATAAAGCTATGGCAATCAAATTTGGTACATGGTTTATATTATAAAAAGTATACTACGTACCAAAATTTAGATCTCTAGGTTAAAAGAAAAAAAAGTTAAGGCATTTAAAGAAAAAAAATTGGGTGCAACTGATGACCAGAGAAACGCACAAAATCATGTTACTTTGTGCCGATAATAAAATCTATTGTATGTTACAGACAAAGGGTACGTTTTTCGGATCAAAAAGGTCAAGAAGTACCACAAAAATATCTTTGAAAATTTTATAATTTTTCTTCTTAAAACGTTAAAGTCGTGATTTGAAACCTCAAAATTGCCAACTTTTAGGCAAAGAACCTGTAACGGGATATGTAGAGAAAATGTGGCAAGAACTGTGTTTTACAAAACCTTAAGTTTCAGCCCCAACCGTCATTGTCCTTTATTTTACTAAAATGTTTGCAGAAAATTAATTGCAAATAGACCCTTTCTCTGATGCTTTGTCACTAGTTTTAGTTATAGAGTTTATGGTTTAACAGTATATACGTTTTAGCGAAGAGAAAATTCGTCATTATATATATATATATATATATATATATATATATATATATATATATATATATATATATCAGGGGCGGCTCCTCAATAAGTGCGCCCGTGCGCGTGGACTGCCGCCTGCTGTGGAAAAAATAATCTTTTTGCTATGCTATATTTTAATAAATTTTTATTTACTTTTTTTTTTACCTCCTGCATTCAACAAACAAAATTAGTATATCGAGGATCGCAGAGTCTGCAGCCATTAATACAGAATCAGAAGAAGTATAGTGTTAATGGTTGTATACGTTAGATACATCCATTCATATACATCAGTCGCGCGGCGGTGTGTATTTTTCGGCGCTCTAAGGAAATGCGTTACTTCAATGCGAAATGTTCGATTATCTTCGTCGACAACGACCGAATAAGCAATCTGGTTGTGCGCTTTAAAATTCCACACTTGCAGTTTGCAGTGCACTTTTCGCAGAGCGTGTGTAGTAATTTTCGTGTAGTGCTTCGCGTCGGATTAATTTTAATTCGATGATTTTGTTGTTGTTTACATGTTCTAACAAGACAATTATTTTTATTATGGCTACTGCTTCGGGTTGCTTAATAAGTGGACAAAATTATTGTGAATATTTTAAAGCTTAACTTTTTAAGGGACTTTTTAACTACTATAACCTATAACTAACTAGAGGAAAACTTGCTAAGTAGTTAATAATTATTAAGTTTAGTTAATTTAGTAAGTAGGTTTATTTATAATACATTTTCGGGGAAAAAGAGGCGAGCCCTTCATTTTTAGTGAACTTTTATTTTAAAAAATTCACTAACAAAAAAATTTGTTTTTAAATTAGTTTGTCTCGTCTAACAGAATAAAATTTCAAAGTTAAAACTGAAATTGTACCAGGAATTTAACAGGTTTTCTAGTTATTCGATGTGAGACACTAATTTATTGTTCCATTCAACTGTTATCTAAGATAACCTTGACACTATTTGATATTAATTTGAAATCAGGAAAAGCATAATCCACACTACTCTTATCATATATGTAGTACTTTTTTATACTGATATGATAAATCAATTATAAGACGTGTTTCATCAGACTGCATGGTGACTGACTGCTACTTGGGACGTTGCACAATCATTGTTAAAATTTACAACTCTGAGCATTAGTCACTTTTCTGATGAAATATTACACTGTTATTTAATTACATCATCTTTTAAGCACACTTTAATTATCAAGAAAAATTTTCTAGAAATAAAATCTTGTAACTAAGATTCGCTAACTTAAAGTTTGTAAAATAAAAGTTTTCCTAAAAAAAATGATTTATGTTCAGGTAATATTACTAAACATATTGTGCTTTAAAGCTTTAAGGAACCACTTTTCATTGCGTAAATTTTAAAAAGTCTGGACGCAGCAAGTGCGTTATGGTAGTGAATTTTCATAGAAATGATCTGGCACATAATATTTTTTTATAACTTTTTTTTCTTTTAACATAGAAATATAGATTTTGGTATATGGTTTCCTTTTAATGTCGTAAACTTACGTACCAAATTTGGTTACCATAGCTTTTCTATTTTTTGGGATAAAATTTTTTTTCGAAAGAAAACCCAAAATTTTTCTGGAAAACCTGGTCCGATTTTCCTGGCTAACGAACTTATCCAAGCCACTTACAAAAGGAAGGCACATGCTAAATTTTATAAACATCGGTCCATGATTTTTTGAGTTATCGGTGTGATACATACATACATATATATATATATATATATATATATATATATATATATATATATATATATATATATATATATATATATATATATATATATATATATATATATATATATATATATATATATATATATATAAACATATAAACATATAAAAATTGAGACCGACCCCGAATATGGGTTCTAGCGGTCCTAGATCGCGCTCATTTGAAGAAATTTTTTCAAAATTCAAAAGTCGAGATCTCCACATTAGTGAATTTTTTCTAAGAAAATTCACTAATTATGCCTAACCTAAACACATACAGGAAATCCAACCGGGAACTTACACGATACATATTTCAGGCACCACTCAACTTTTTTTTGTGGAACGTTGCACATGTAACCAACAGAACGCGGCCTATTTACGCAAAACACTTCAAAAGTTCTGACGCTTCTGGTTTAACCGGAAGTTGACACAATCTACGTTATTTTAAATGGAATATCTACTTTTCACTGAATTTTCGTTAAGAAAATTCACTAACAGAGAGGTATCGATGGTGAGACTTTGGGAAAATGTCTTCAAATGAGCACGAATTAGGGCCCCTGGAACCCATTTCCATGGTCACTTAAAATGTTTATATATATATATATATATATATATATATATATATATATATATATATATATATATATATATATATATATATATATATATATATATATATATATATGTATCCAACCGATAACTCAAAAAAGACTTCACTGATTTGGACCAAATTTGGGAATTACCCTTGTTTTGCTAATGGCTTGGACGAGTTCGTTCATCAAATCTTAGCGGCCAATTTTTCTTAGTAAAAAATTAAGAAATATTTTTTTAAACGCAATATTTCTTAAATTGTCTAAGTCATTGAAACGAATATTTACAACGTAAAAGAACATAGACAGACGTGGTTGTGTACCACTTTTCAAGTCGTTTGATCAAAGGAAAATAAAGTTATTCGAAATTAGTAATAAAATAATCCTCGAGATCCCTTCAGATTCTGTAATGCAATATCTACAATGTTGAACAAAGACAGACGACGTTACATGTATTGCTATGCTATTCAAATAAGTCGTAGATGAAAATCTAAACAATGGAGGTTGCCGCAGGTTATCAGTATGGACAGCATTGTGAGAGAAATACGACAGGGACGCCCTCTTAGTGCAGGACCAGGTAGTATGTCTAGTTTACACAGTCTAGTTTACACAAAATATAATAGATAGAGCTGTACAATCAACTAAGAATTTTGTAATGTCAGCCTTGGACCATTTATTTCCTAATAGGTACCAGGACAAAGTTTCAAACACGGTTAATTTTAGCATGCAAAGGCATACTATAAATAAAAAATTTCAGGACACAGTAAGTGCGTTATAGTAGTGAATTTGCATAAGAATTGTACACTATTGGTAAGATATATTATTAAAACTAATTCTTTAAATTTAAATGGATCTTGGAGATCGGCTTTAGAGTCCCAGTTAGCGATTATTTGAAAAAATTTATATTTTATATGGAGCTAGAAAATTAAAATTTGGTATTAGATATAATATGTAAGTACTGCAAGTGCCTTTAAAAACTTGTGTTACAAATTTCATTAAGGTTACAAAAGTTTTTCAGAAAAAAATAATTGTTTACAAAGGGAATGGACCGAACTAGAGCTGTCGTGACGACTACCTGGTTCCACACCGAGATGGCGTCCCTGTCGTACATTTCACAATGTTCTATATTCCGACATCTATCTTGCAATAATACTTGCAACTTCCATTATTTAGAATTGTACGCCATCTGTCTGTCCAACATTGTAGATATTGCATTACAGAATCTAAAGTGATGTCGATCATTATTTTAATTCTAATTTCGAATAACTTTCTTTTTCTTTGATGAACAGACTTAAAAATTGGTACACAACCTATGTTCTCTTAAGTTGTAGAGTTTTGTTTCAATCACTTCAAGAATTTGAGACAAATTGCGTTATATTTTTTTTCTAATTTTTTGTTAAGAAAAATTGGGCGTTAAGGTGTGATGAACGAACTCATCCAATCCATTAACAAAACAAAGGTAATTGCCAAATTTGGTACAAATCAGTAAAGTATTTTTTAAGTTATCGGTTGAATATATATATATATATATATATATATATATATATATATATATATATATATATATATATATATATATATATATATATATATATCTTAATGAAAATTCACTAAAAAGAGGGCGGCAAGTTTGTGGTTACATCCTTAACCTAAATGTGACCGTTTTTATGTTATTGACGATATTTTGGAAAATCGCTGTTTTATGAGATTTCCGCAATTAATATGTTGGCCATAAAAATATATGTCAGAACAAAATTATCACAGAGTTGCCAAACTAGCTAAGTGGTATACTATGAGAGTTTCCTGTGTATATTTGAGCACTTGCTATAATTTTTTCTCATTGTAAGTATTTTATTCGCTTTATCGTTCATAGGCATGTCAGGTCAGACAACTATTCCATTAATATAATCCAACAATTGCAGATTGTGTTTCAGGCTAAACTACTTATCTGGCAACTCCGTGGAATTTTTTACAATTTTGTTCTCATGGCCAACTTATTAATTTCAGAAGTCCCATAAAACACAATTTTCCAAAAATCGACAATACCATTAAAACTGTCACATTTAGGTATAGGGATGTAAACACAAAGTTACCCTCTTTTAGTCGGTCAGTCCAACGAAATAAACAACAATGGCTGATTCTATCTAAAATAATGAAGTTATTCTATATTTTTGGATTCAGACTTTTGACGATTTTTATAGTCACCTGTATAATTTTGCAGATTTTTTGAATATCTACTGTTGCAATTATAAAAAGTTAGTATTGCATTTAAAATAATGAAGAATGTGACAACTTCCGGTTTAACCGGAAGTGGCAGACCTGTCAAAATATTTTGCTTAAATAGACTGAGTTCTGTTTGTTAGATGTGCCAAGTTAAAAAAAAACATATAGTGGTTCCTGAAATATATATCGTATAATTTCTCTGCTGGGCATCCTGGATGTCGTTGACAGGAACAGAGCAACCAATTTAGCCATTATTGTTGATTTGTTCTCTATAGCCTGCATGGTCTCCCAAAATATAAAAGTTTTTCTAGCATAATACAGGATAGTACACAACAATAAAGTGATACTTGGAAATGTGATTGTTTGGAAAATATTTTAATTAATTAAAAAGGCGATAGATTTTAGATATATCAAACACACCATAAGACAATTTTAGAATTACCTTAGAAGTATTATTATTATGGATAAAGATAAATTTAGCAAAGATCTGAGAAGGAAGATGACAATGATAAAGCAAGCATTCAACAGATAAAGTAATATTTCTGCTAATAAGGCGAAGGCAATTAGGATATTTGGTGGTTGGAGTAAATTACTTAGTGAATTGCCAATCACACCCCACACATACTCGATTAGTGATGAATCTGGGAAGCGGGAAGGCCATGGAAGCAGGGTCACGTTATCTTCTTGTAAGAACTTTATAGTAACCCTTTCTGTATGAAGACGTGCGCTGTCTTGTTGAAAAGAGGGTTGAAGTAATCTTCGTAGTCATGGCAGTACGTTTCGTATGTAATCATTTGCATTCAAATTTCTGAGAGGTGATCAGCTACCGTATGTTATCGCACCCCATGCCATCACCCACCACCCCCACCCCCCGTGTAAGGGTCGTATGACGTTCCACAGCAAATTCTAACTTTTTGCGTTATCCATGTAATCGTCTTACTCTTCTGCGACCATTGTGGACCCAAAGACAGCATCGAAACTCGTCAGAGAATACAACACGATTCCATTCACCATCCAATTTGATCTGTCGTTACACCACTCAAGCCGGGCAGCACGATGGCGAGGTGTCAATAGGAGACATAAAAATGGTCTATACGAACGAAGGCCAAAAGCGCGTATTCTACGATGATATATCGTTGTCATAGACTATTGGTTCTAAAACTTCCAGCTAAGCATTTTCAATCGACCGTGTTGTGGAAACTCTGTCTTGTAATGCCGCAATCTCCAAATGACGATCTACCCGTGTTGAAGCTGCTCGGGGTAGTCCGGATCCATGCCGACGGTTATGGATTCCTTCTTCAGACCACCAGAACCAACACTGTAACACTGTTGACACACTGGGCCCTATGCGGTCAAAAATTTGTCTGATTGAAAAACCGGCTTCTTGCATGCCAAAAATGCGCTCACTTTCGAATTCAGTTGAATGATTGTAATTTTTCCGTACATAGCTCCTATGCATCATGACTTCATGATTTAATAAAATGACATTGTTTCAAGCTGAAGAAAACGCAAATTTAAAGTGATATCTTTTTGTACAAAACAAACTTTGAAAAGTGTACACCTGTTATCATTTATTATCAGAGACAAAACAGAGTAGTGTGGAAAATTTCGTTGCAATTGGTCTTTCTTTGATGTCTGGATGTGTTGGAAGGTATATATATATATATATATATATATATATATATATATATATATATATATATATATATATATATATATATATATATATATATATATACCGTACTTTCTTACTGTTAGACACACTTAAGGGCCCATAGAATTTATTATTATTATTATCTTTGAAAACATACATTTTAAAATATTTTTGGTCCAATGTATTATATAAGAATTTAATTTTTCAACTAAAAACTATTATTTTTTTAAATTGCAAAAAAAAAACGAAGAAAATGTTTGATTTGGGCAAAATCTATATTATAAGCATTTTAATAGCAGAATGTATACTTAGGAAAACTGAATGGGTTTCATTGTCGATTTAATGCCCTTTTAAAAATAATAGAAAGTCCTCAACATGTATTCTTTTATTTCTACCGTAAGGTCAATATTTTTTTTATTAACTGTCTTTTGCTATTCTAATTGAAATAGTTTTCAGATGTGTTATCTTGAGAATAAAAAATCTGATTTTACTAAAAATACAGACTTGGAGACTACCTCTTTGGCTTTCCTATTGGTTTCGTTTTCTTTATATGAAGGACGTTGCCAGCACGTAGGCTAACTGGAGCAAGTGGCCCTTCTGAATTCTAGATGTTCTTCAACTTTAAACAACATCTAGAACATCTTGAATTGTTGAAAAACATATGGAACATCTAGAATTTAGAAGTGCAACTTGCTCCAGTTAGCTTACGCACTGGCTTCGTCCTTCATTTACAGAAAAGAAAACAAATAGTGAAGCCAGAGAAGTAGTCTCCAAGTCTGTATTTAGCAGGTTCACCAAGTAAATGCAACAATAAACAACGAATTTACTAAAAATCTCTTTGCACCCAACATGAATCAGTAAATAGCGAATTTGACCCTTAAGTTTCAATAGGCAAATGAAAACCCAGATTTCTTATCACACTTAAACCAATATAATTTTTATACGTCTGTGCTATTTTTAGATGTTCAAAATTCAAACTTCAATATATACTCGATAAAGTGTATAAATTAAACTTTTAAATAGACTAATTCCAGTTTTAGGCAGAAAATTACTTGATATCAAAATCAACCTTGACATGTAATCGGACTTCAGGAAGAACGAAACCGTGTAAGTTTGCACATCTTATCAGAGCTGATATTTTACTGTTACAATTACCTGACGTGTCCAATCAAGCATTAGTTGAATTTACATTTGATATCACCTAGTCATAGCTTACTATACTGTTTCCATTAGTCACTTTGCTGATGAAATATTCATTGTTTGGTGCAATTCAATCACCTCATTTTAGTGAATTTTCATAGAAAAAAATCACTAATGGGGAGATCCCGACTTTTGAATGTTGAAAAATTTTTTGCAAATGAGCGTGAACCAGGACCCCTAGAACCTATATCCGGGGTCAGTTTCAATTTATATATTATATATATTATATATATATATATATATATATATATATATATATATATATATATATATATATATATATATATATATATATATATATATATATATCTGTGTGTGTGTGTGTGTGTGTGTGTGTGTGTGTGTGTGTAAATATATATGTATCACACCGATAACTCAAAAAAATAATAGCCCGATTTTGATAAAATTTGGCATGTACCTTTCTTTTGTAAATGGCTTGGATAAGTTCGTTAGTCAAGAAAACTCTGGACGCAGCAAGTGCGTTATGGTTGTGAATTTTCATTAAAATGTTTTTATTGCAAATATGTGTGTTTTCTTTTTATTTAAGAAAGCAGGCATCAATTTTGGTTACCAGTATAACCTATATAGTAAAAACAATGTGCCATGTTTCATAAAAATAACTTTATTGTGTGAAAATGTACAAAAATTTCCAAAAGTAAACTTACAGTGTTCCCGGAAAAACTCGTTTCTTGGTCAACCTTATAGGTCAATAGCAAATTGGGCTATTCAAATATGAAGCATTTGATCAAAATTCGCTACCATAACGCACTTGCTGCATCCAGAATTTCTTTTCTTACAAACATGCATTATATTTCGATGGAAAATGCAAAAATGCAATAACATAAGGCGTGTTTGATTAGAAAAAAAGAACGACTTATGGGCCACTCTGTGATTGTAGAAATATTTTTTTAAGATGTAGCTCAAGACACCCTATAATTAATGTATAAAGATTTTTTTCATATCTTGTATAACAACGGAGATATTGAGCTTTATTGATTTTTTACGAAAATTCGACAAAAATTATATACCTACCATCAAACGATAAACTCTATAGCTAAGACTACTGCCAAGCATCAGAGAAAGGGTCTATTTGAAATGAATTTTCTGGAAACATTTTAGTAAAATGAAGGACAATGACGGTTGAAACTAAGACTTCAGTGTTTGTAAAACATCCTTCTTGAGACATTTGATTTCCATAGTCCGTATTAGATTCAAGTTCTTTGCCTAAATGTTGCCGATTTTGACGTTTTAAATCGCAACTTTGACGTTTTGAGGAAAACCCCAATTTATTTTTCTTTAAATGCCTATAACTTTTTTATCTTTTGACGTACATAGCTAAATTTTGGTAGGTAACTTACCTATAAGGATGTAAACCCGAGTACCAAATTTGATTGTCCTTACTTTGTTAATTTTGGAGATATACATTTTTTTCGAAAGAAAACACAACATTTTCCTGGAAAACCTAGGCAGATTTTCCTGGCTAACGAACGTATCCAAGCAATTTGCAAAAGGAATTTATTCACCAAATTTAATCAATATCGGCCCATTATTTTTTGAGTTATCGGTGTGATATATATATATATATATATATATATATATATATATATATATATATATATATATATATATATATATATATATATATATATATATAAACATATAAAAATTGAAACTGACCCCGGATATGTGTTCTGGGGGGGCCTAATTAGCGCTCATTTGAAGAATTTTTTTTTAAATTCAAAAGTCGGAATCTCCTCATTAGTAAATTTTTTTTAAGAAAATTCTAGTGATTTTTTTTAAGACAATTCACTAAAATCGTACGAGGTTTTCCGGAAAAATTTTGAGTTTTCATTCGAAAAAAATGTTTATCTCAAAAAATACAAAAGCTCTGACAACCAAATTTGGTAGGTAGGTTTACGATATAAAAAGTAAACTATACACCAAAACTCAGATTTCTATCTTACAAGAAAAAAAAGTTATAATAAAGTATTTTGTGACAGGTAATTTCTATTAAAATTCATTACCATAACGCACTTGCTGCGTCCAGGCTTTTAGTGAATTTTCGTAAAAAAAATTCACTAATGGGGAGATCCCGACTTTTGAATGTTGAAAAATTTTTGGAAATGAGTGCGAACTAGGACCCCTAGAACCTAGAACCCATATCCAGGGTCAGTTTCAATTTTTATATGTTTATATATATATATATATATATATATATATATATATATATATATATATATATATATATATATATATATATATATATATATATTACACCGATGACTCAAAAAATAATGGGTCGCTGTTGATAAAATTTGGCATGTACCTTCCTTTTGTAAATGGCTTGGATCAGTTCGTTAGTCAGGAAAATCGGACGAGGTTTTCCGGGAAAATTTTAAGTTTTCATTCGAAAAAAAAATTAATTTAAAAAAAAGAAAAAAGCTATAATAACCAAATTTGGTAGGTAGGTATATGATATAAAAAGTAAACTATACACGAAAACTCAGATTTTTATATTACAAGAAAAAAAAGTTATAATAAAATATTTTGTGCCAGATCATTTCTATGAAAATTCACTACCATAACGCACTTGTTGCGTCCAGGCTTTTTTAACATTAATAACTAAATGATAAAAAATCTTACCTTTTGACGATAGCTACACCTGCAATCCTGAAAACAAAAACAAAATGTTTTAATTTGTATAGGCGGCTTCTAGAAATATATCGAATGTATTTATATAGGGTGATTCATAATGACCGCCTTTTAGAACTACATAGAAAATTAATGATAGTCTAGATTTGATGGTAATTCATACCATTTCCGATTATTCCACACCTAAAACTGATCTGGAATTCATGTTGGAAATTACGTTCTACTACTACATGAGTTTTCATTGTTGCACAGACAGGCTCATGATAAAGCAACACACAAAATTCAAAATAAGAGGTTGTTATCATAATAACAAAAAAGGCTGAAAAAGATTTAATTTAAAATAATTTATAGCTGTCATATCGGTTGTCACGACGACGCAGTGAGATTATATCACTATTTTTAAATGGAAACGTATGCATTTGTTTATGTGATTTAAAATGGTGTCTGTCAGGGATTGCGCGATGCCTGCTTTAAGGCCTACCTGTTTAAGCGCAGGTGTGGCATACTGAAGAGTCCATAAGGAACGCGAAACCGGTATGTGTGTCTTCTGTTTTAGTGAGCGATGTAATTCAATGCCCGTCGTGGTATTATCCATGTGAGTAGTTGTTTTCGATTGCTAGTTTTCTTCCCACAGCACCTTGCTGTACTGTGTGTGCGTGGACGTCTAGAACCGTCACAACACCAGATATGGCACTATTTTCCATTGCATATATATATATATATATATATATATATATATATATATATATATATATATATATATATATATATATATATATATATATATAGTTTTTGGTTTATTTTAACAAATATTTAAAAAAAAAGTTTAAGCGAATAATGGTTGTTAAAGGTGTGTGTTTCTCTGGAAGTAAATAGTAGCGGTTAGAATTGAAGATGGAGTGACTAAATGGTGGAATAAAAATCAAGGTTTTTATCATTCAAAATTTAGTTTGTCAATGTCCTGGAAGTTTTGCTCATACCGTTTGGACACAACCTATGACAATTGCATCCTGGACCAGCACTTGTTTGTTAAATGATGAACTTTTTATGTAGTCCACTATCTTGTTGGGGGCTATTTTACCTATTTCCTGGTTTGTAAGGGTCACCCCTCCAAGGTATTTGAACCTTTTGCAGATTGGCGCTGTGCAGTTGCTTAGCAAGTGTTCTGTTGTTTTTGCTGCTCAGTGCAGTACCTGCAGTTTTCACTGTCCGCCTTACACATCTTCATAAGGTGATACCTTACTGGGGAATGTCCTGTGAAAAGTCCTGCGATTATTCTCAAGTGGTTCCTGTTTTATCCTAGAAACAGTTCAGACTTCTCTGTTAATATGACGATGAACCATTTTGCCTGACTTAAGCTTGGCATTCTCCTCCGGTATGATAGCATTTGGTTTTGCTTCCAAGTATCAAGTTAATTTCTTACGAGGCTTTTTGTTAGTCCACAATATGGCTTTGGATCATAGAGTGGTGTTAATGCTGTCAATGCTGTCCTTTTTGCAAGGCTATCTGCTTCCTCATTTCCTATAAGGCCTTGATGCCATGGTACCCACATCAAAATTACTCTTTTGTTTGTAGCCAGTTGCTTCAATGATTTTTTGAACTCCCAGGTCAGTGTAGAAATATCTCAGAGTTTTTAGTACTGCCTGACTATCTGAGAGGGTGCAAATCTCTCCATTTCTGAGTCTTCTTTGTTTGCACTCCTACACACACAGAGATCTATAGCAAGCACTTCTGCTTGGAAGATGGTGGTATATTTTTCTAGGGCGAGTCTAAAGTTGGGTCCTCTTATTCCCAGTCCTGCTCTCTCCATTTGTTTAGACTCGTCTGTATAGCAAACAGATAAGTTGTTTTTCAGCCTTGCACTATATCTGTCCCTTGTTTAGTAGTGACTTATGACCACGTCGAATGGAATTATGAAGTCCAGCTTGGCTGTCATTTGGTCGAGTGACTCCAGTGCAATAATTTCCAGGATTTTTAAGTGGCCAACCAAGTCGCCTGGTTTGAATTTAACCTCTTGGTCTTGAGGCACTTAGCGCTGCTTTCCTTTTCAAGCATGTGTGCAGTGGAACCAGATTTAGTATTGCCTCTATTGCAGCTATGGGGCATGATGCCATCTAAGGCATAACCACGTATAGAAAATTATACAGCCAAGCCAAAACCCGTCTAAAATGTGGTTATTTATGTCGCATAGACAAGGACGGACAATGTTTAGTCATTTGACATTTGAGAGTATAAACAACTTAAGGTATTTGTATCTGTGAAGCTTAAGTTAATGGGCAGCCAGCGGACAATAGCCTGTCTCCGTCTCACCAACCATTTTGCCTCATTGTATAGCTACCGTCTTTCTCGCACGCAGGCTACCTACACATACATTATTCTATACATTGCACGGATTGACCATCTATACCTATAACTTCTTAATTCTATGCATAAGCTTATTTTTTTCAGATACACTCTGTATGAATATGTTGATAATTTTAGCGGGTCGTTGAGAAAACACATTCAACCTGTATAGCTTCCCTAATTAACTAGAAAAACGTTGATGTATCATCCTTGGTAAACCAGTAGCACGTCAGGTAAACCGATATTTTAGTAGAAACTGTAACGCATGGAACATAACTATTATTACATAGAACAAGATAACAAAGACGTTAAATTATCATCGATAAATAATGCGTTGTAGGCATATTCTTTGTATCACCCACACCATGTACTACCGCTAACCGCGGTTTCCGTTTTCTGCAGAAATATCAGTTAGATGATGCAATAATGTGGCAAAATTGAGGAAATGCAAAGTCGGCTTCTAACCATTACTAATAAAAATTAAAACGTTTGAGATACTGTTGTATAAATAAAGTTAATTAAATCAATTGACAAATACATATATAAGTTGATAGCTTGCTGGCTGTTTATTCATGAGTTTAAAAGAATTTTGAAAATTATGCAACGTTTCTAAATTGTTTTTTTTAACATACACGTGACCTCTTTGAAAATCGACACAAAGTGGATGTGTGTAGAGGACCGAAAAAATATGATGACTTGACGCGCCCCTATACCAAGTTGCATCCATATGTGGGTTCAAAATTGCCCCAGATATTATTTAAAAAATCATATCTCTGCAACCGTTTAATCTACAGCTACAGGAATCAAACTAAACACATGAAAGAGGTTCATTATCGGCCTTAACTGACGGCAGTTCGGTATTAATCAAAGTTTTACAAGGGGATAATCATGTGTGACTCAACCCTTCAATTATAGGAATTTTTGTGCGCCTGATCGCCTGATAATCTAAAAGCAGATAAGACAGATTTATTTAGCATGTAATTTTAAAACTTTTTTTGTACTTATGAATTTTCAAAACTACTTATGGGCTTTAAGTAAAACGTGATTAACGAAAGCAAGGTCATAAGAATTAATATACGAAAGTATTTTAAATAAATAATAATTCTGGACGCAGCAAGTGCGTTATGATAGTGAATTTTTATAGAAATCATCTGGCACTAAATATTTTTTATAACTTTTTTTTCCTGTAACATAGAAATCTAACTTTTGGTATATAGTTTCCTTTTTAATGTCATAAACTTGTGTACCAAATTTGATTACCATAGCTTTATTATTTCCATATAATTTTTTCCCGAAACAAAACGCAAAATTTTCCGGGAAAACCTGGGCCGATTTTCCTGGCTAATGAACTTGACCAACCCACTTGCGTAAGGAAGGTGCTCACCAAATATATATATATATATATATATATATATATATATATATATATATATATATATATATATATATATATATATATATATTGTGTGTGTGTGTTCGGAAAGGTTTATGCGGTGAACAGTGTTTAGAATGTATTAAAAGACGGCGTTTTGGCTCCTATTTTGGATCGATTTTCAAGAGGTTAAGGAATATCGGCTAAGATCTCAGTGTGTTCAACCACCGACCAGATAATTCGTCCATATCTCATCAGGCAAATATTTACAATTCCTCCCCTATTAGGTTGCCACATGAATACAAATTAATATAAATAAATTTTACAATACATTAACCAAAACAGACATTATTTTTTACGAATTAAAATTATATGTTATCTATTTATGATGTTACCATGACTTTTATATACCTATTTCAATGCCTGTGGTGGTAAACTAACTAAGGGAAGAGTTGTTTTAGCTCGCTAGTTTTCTCCTCACAGCTTTCTTGTTTCTGTGCTGTGTGTACGTGGAAGCTGCTGTGGTAGCCGAGAACTATCATAACACTAGATATGGCATATTCAGGAGTCCTTAGAAAGACCAAACCGGTCTATGTCTCCTGCTACATATCTTACCGCAAGTCCCGGCAACACTGAAGTGAGGTAATTCAATGCCCGTCGTGGTATTAGCCAAGGGAATAGTTGTTTTAGCTCGCTGGTTTTCATTCCACAGCTTCCTCCCTGGTGGCTAGTGAGTGAGGTAATTCAATGCCCGTCGTGGTATTATCCAGGGAAATAGTTGTTTTAGCTCGCTGGTTTTCATTCCACAGCTTCCTCCCTGATGTACTGTGTGTACGTGGAAGCTTAAAACTGTCACATCACCAGAGACGGCTGGATAAGGCATATATAGGAATATAAAAAAGGAAGAAACCGGTATATTTTTCCTGCTATATACCTAACCGCAACTCCTGGCAGGAGGTGATGGTAGCTAGCGAGTGATGTAATTCAATGCCCGTCGTGGTATTAGCCGTGGGAGTAGTTGTTTTCGCTCGCAGGTTTTCTTCCCACAGCTTTCTCCTTAGTGTACTGCGTGTACGCGAAAGCTGATGTGAAAGCCTACAACTGGCACAACACCAGAGATGGCCAGGTATTGAGGAGTCCTAAGAAGGACGAAACCGGTCTATGTCTCTTGCTCTATATATATATATATATATATATATATATATATATATATATATATATATGTATGTATGTATGTATGTATGTATGTATGTATGTATGTATGTATGTATGTATGTATGTATGTATGTATGTATGTATGTATGTATGTAATATATCACCAGAACAACCCATATATATATATATATATATATATATATATATATATATATATATATATATATATATATATATATATATATGTGTGTGTGTGTGTGTGTATGTATGTATGTATATATATATCACCAGAACAACCCAAAATAATTTACTGTTTTTGTTCATCAATTGTTACCAGATTTTGATAAACTGTTTTACTCTGAAGCAGACGTAGAGGTTTTCCCTTTGCAATAGTTTATCTTCTCTACAACTGATTTCGCCTGACGATCCTACAAACGCGAAATTTTTGTATAATTCATACAGTTTATAATTCGTACAGAACTGTTACAATGAGAGTGCCATTAGCATTTTTTGACACCATGCAGTTACTGTATATTACTTTCCTATATATTATAACGTATACACTGTGTTAATAAACTTCGGATCTTGTCAAAGGTGAATTTTGACTTACAAAAATTTCCGAATAGTATATTCAGACGGTATTTATTCACCAAGTAAAAAGTCTGGACGCAGCAAGTGCGCCATGGTAGTCAGTTTTCATAAAAAAAATTTTAATAGAAAAAATATATCTTTTGTTTCTAAAGAAAGCAGGCATCATATTTCATCAAAATAATTTTATTGTTTCAAAATGTACAAAAATTTACCATAATAAACTTAAAATATTCCAGAAAAAAACTAGGTTCTTGGACAACAAACCTTAGGTAAATAGCAGATTAAGCTGTTGAAATTTGCAGTATTTAGTGAAAGTTTGTTACCATAACGTACTTGCTGCATCCAGAATTTCTATTCTTACCAACATGCATTATATTTTGATGAAAAATGCAAAAAATTAATAATAAAGACGTGTTTGATTGTGTGTGTGTGTGTGACGTCAGATTGCACTGGCTGCGGTATGGTTACCATTCGCACATTTTAAAAGCCTTTTGTTACAACTAGTATGTGAATTCAACAGTTCATATGCATTCTGTCATGGTGCATTGAAATTTGTTCCAACATGGAGTTTTGGATATTTTTTATTTTATTTATTTGTATAATAATATTAATAATGGTGCTTTTTATGTTAACTTAAGCCTACTTAAGATCTAGATACTATTTAAGGGATTTAGACAGGGACACATATTCTTCATGCCAATGGGGCCTATCATGGCAACTTTTCTCTTTGACATACAGGAGGGCCACTGACGTCATGGGTACATATAAAGGATAGACACAAATGACACATAAACTTAAAGCCTAGTTTTTTTCATATTTTTAGTTGGAGTTTTTTAATTAACTTATATATAAGCAAATATATGTTTTTATTACTTTCCATTTGTAGAAGTTGTCCCAAATTAAAGGGTTGCTCAACGTCTTTTAAGTTGTGTATTCTGTTTAGGAATTCATTTCTGTAATCCCATCCAATTGAGCACTCTAGTAAAACATGTTGTGCGCTTCCTTCTTCACCACATTCGCAATATGGGTCATTTTTAAGGTTGAGTTTGTGTAAATGGGTAGGTATCAAGGAGTGGTTAAATCGCAAACGACATATGCTAGTTACTAATCCTCTAGGATATCCAGCAAACCATAACTGGCAAGGTAACTTTGGTACAATTCTTTTATAAAATATACCTTTATCGTTTCTGTGATATTCAGTTTCCCACAGCTGTCTTTGTTGTCTAAAAAATAAAGTTTTTATGTCTGTCCATGGACAGGGATATTCTAAAAGGTTTTCACAATTTAAAGCTTCTTTAGCCATTCTGTCCACAGTTTCGTTATTTGTAATCCCACAATGAGCTTTGATCCATGCAAATCTAACATCGATCTCTATCTCTTCTAACTCTATTAAAATGCGGATAATCAGAATTATTAAATAATTGTTTTTATAGTTGTAGTAGAAGTACTTTAGTGAATCCGCACAGCTTTTGCTGTCAGTCAAAATTAGAATATTTTTATTTCCAATATTTTTTGTATATTTTAGGGCTTCTATTATAGCTATTGTCTCTGCTGAAAAAATACTCATCTTACAATCTAAACGGTATTTGAAATTTTTATTCAGTTGAGGATCGTAAACAGCACAGGCAGTTCCCTCGTTTGATTTAGAAGCATCTGTAAACAACTGGTAGGATGTTTTATGAAACTCCTCTATATCACTATTAAACATGGCGTTTCTTATTTGTGCCGGGTACTGGGAATAATCTCTCAAAATTGTGACTGTAATATTTGGAAGAACAGATGGAAAAAGCTGATAAACTGGACATATGTTAGATCTGTATATGTTCTCACCGGTTTGTTTAAAATCTTCATAACAGGAGACTAAAGCAGGGGATTTCTTTTTGACCCAATACAAATTTGTCAGATCCAACAAAAACAGCTGGTGGACCTTGTCAATAAGACTACTGTTGTTGGCAAACATTTTTGCTATAAAACGACAACCTAGTATTTTCCTTCTGTAAGCTAACGGCATTTCGTTACATTCGGCCAGCATGTTATTTATAGGAGTACTTCTAAAGGCCCCTAGACATATTCTGATACACCTATTTTGAATTACATCTAATTTACTTAAATGTGTACGTGCCGCTTGTTGGTACAGCATACTCCCATAATCTAAAATGGACCTTATATATGATCTATACATCAACAGTGCTACCTCCACGTCTGCTCCCCATGTAGTGTGTGTAGTTGACCTTAGTATATTGATGCCCTTCTCACTACGCTTTATAAGATATTCTATGTGGTGTCTCCACAATAATTTTCTGTCTAAAAGTATTCCTAAATACTTAACATATGGTTTTATAGGTATTATAGTGCCCGCTATATCTATGTATATCGGTTCAATATTTCTTTTCCTAGAAAAAATACACGATTCTGATTTAGCAATAGAGACTGACAAACCATTGCGGAAACACCACAAAGATAGTTTCTTAAATACTATTTTCACTAGATCTATTGCCTTTTCAATGTCATTGTTACTAGAATAAATACATATGTCATCAGCATAATACAGAGTATCTGCACCTGGTATTTTAATATTGTCATCTATATCTAAGGTGTATATTATATACAGAATAGGACTAAGTTTCCCGCCTTGTGGTAATCCTCTATTTACTTTACGGGGGCCAATCAAATTATTGTGTACTTTAAAATAGTTAATTCTATTAGTGTACAATTTTATGATTTTTCTTGAGAAAGCACAAGGTAATCCTATGGCTAGCATTTTCTTGTATAAAATATTTAAATTTATGTTATCGTAAGCGCTCTCTATATCAATAAACAGCGCAACCAAAGACTTGTTATGTGAGAAAGCTAGATTAATATCTGAAACCAGATGTGAAATGTTTCCTATGGTTGAATGTTCTTTCCTAAAGCCAAATTGTGATTTCGGAATCTTCTCACACTGCTCCAACCATGCCTCTAATCTATTTTTTATGAGATTTTCATAGATTTTCAGGACACATGAAGCCAAAGATAACGCTCTATAAGACTCTTTTTTTGTGGGATCTTTTCCAGGTTTCAGCATGGAAATAACTATATATATCTTCCAGATTTCTGGAATTTCTTCTGTTATCCAAATGCTGTTATAAAGACGCACCAGCGTCAGTTTTCCTTCTTTAGATAATTCTGATAACATTTTGTAGTGTATGTTATCAATACCTGGAGCAGTATTTTTATTATTTTTTAAACACTTTTCCAATTCTAACAGAGTGAAATCTTTAAGCAAAATGTGTTCCTCTTCCTCGTCCCTAAATGTTATTTGTTCTTGAACCCATGGTGGGGCTAACTTGTGAAAAAATTCCTCCATGCATTCGTTTAGCTGAAGGCTTATTCTTGGAGTCTGAAATGTACAAGAAATTTTTTTAATTTGTTGCCATATATTTGTTATGGAAACATTTCTGTTTAACTGGTTGCAGTAATCTTTCCAGCATTGACTTTTGCTATTTTTTATTGTTCTCTTTGTTATAGCTACTGCCCGATTGTAATTTGTAAAATTGGCAGCACTAGGATTTCTTTTGTACTCTCTCAAGGCTTGCTTTTGGTCGTATATTGCTATTTTACATTGTTCATTCCACCATATTTTTCTGAATTTTTTATTAAATACTTTACTTTTAATGGGGATGGTTTGACTACTAACGTCTAATATAATAGAATATAAATTTTCATAACTTATAGTTTCCCCAATCACCACTACTGCTTGATCAAACAAATGTGAAAAACAACCCCATTCTGCATTACTTAAATCCCATTTATATTTGTAGTTTTCTAACAAGGATGAATATGCACTGTTTTCGTTAATAATATTACTAGTTTGAATATTGAAATTGTCACTTGAAGTATCTCTATTCAGAATAGTTTTATATGAATATGTTATCGCGTAATGATCTGATCCCAATGTTGTCTCGTGTACATACCAGTTGTCAATTCTTGGCCCTATTTCCGGGGAACTCAATGTCAAATCCACTGCTGATTTATTAGTTGAGTTTGGTTTATTCAGTAAAGTTTCATGCCCCGTATTATGAAAAATTAATCTGCTATTATCGATAGCCTGAAGCAAGTTTCTACCTGCTGTATCACTCCAAGTACTACCAAAGGCAGGACTATGAGCATTGAGGTCCCCGGCTAAAATAAAAGGTGAGTTAAGACTTCTAAGAAATGTTTCCCATCGATTACTCGAGATAATATTATTGGGTGGTGAATATACTGAATATATATCTAATTTCGACATTTCAGTACCCAAATACAATCTGGCGCCCACGCACATTAAGCCCTCAATATGAGGTATGTCTCTTATTTCTAAATGTAGTATTGAATTTTTAACTATAAGTGCTACTCCCCCAAAACCGTCAGCTCTATCTTTTCGCAGTAAGTTATAACCGGAAAATATAATATTATTTGTTATTTTTAACCACGTTTCGCTCACAATAGCAATGTCTATGCTATGATCATACAAAAATTTTTCTAACTGTCCTTTATTAGACACTATTGATCTAGCATTCCATTGCAATATATTTATATTATACATTGCGACCACCTAAAATTTGTAATATGCTGTCCTTAACGTCTTTATCTATCAACTCAAAGCTATTATTAACATTTATCATTTTATCTTTTATAAATATATAAATTCTGTCTGCCATTGTTTCTATACTAGTCAAGTCTTTTAGGCTAGTAGGGTTGCTGTGACAGGGATTCGATGTCTGAGATATAACGGATGTAGAGGGTAATTTTGGAAAAGATACAATGTCTCTGTGCTGTTGCGACATACCTGACCGATTATAATATATGCCTTCTGTTCTTTTACGTTTTGGTTGTATTTTTGTAAAATAACTATTTTTGTGTGTTTGAGTTGTTGTATTTTGTCCTATTATATTATTTGTTTTAAGAGGATAGGCATAACCTGTGTTATACCTTTCTATGGCAGATTTAAATGAAATATTTTCTAGTCCCATCATATTTTTAACAGCTTTTTGTTTGGCAAATTCCGGACAAACATTCCGGTCTGTAGCAAAATGTTCGCCACCACACGATGCACACAGGATTTTTTCGGATTGACATATACTGTGATTGTGTTCTTGAGAGCATTTTTTACATCGTTCTTTTCCCTTACACTGCTGACTTATATGTCCGTATCTCAAACACTTGAGACACTGGATAACTTTTTGTATATATGGCTCGACTGGAAACACAATTTTCTCAATTAAAACTTTTTCCGGTAATATTTGCCCTCTAAATGAAACTAAAACAGACTGTGTGGGTAAGTAATCGACTTTATCATTTTCAACTACTTTGCGTTTTAGTCTACGAACTTCTATTATTTTAAAATTATCAAAGTACATTGGTTTTACTAAATCTCTTAATTCTGTTTCTGAAATATTGCTATCTACTTGTCGGATTACACCTTGTCTTCTAACTAAGTACCTTGGTATGTAAACATTGTACCCATTTTCTAACAGTATTTTAGAAGTTACCAGAGCATTAGCACTATTTTTTGTTGACAGCTCTATTTTCAACTTGTTTCTACCTATACTATTTATACTTACAATATCATTGTGTGCTTGAGGAACGCTATTACGTATTAGTCTTGAAGTGCCAATAATATGTGATCGGCCTATATTTTTATTTTCATTCTCGATGTAAATATTAAATGGACCGGTATCATTTTCATCGTATAAAATTATCTCTTTAGGTAAAATATTTTTACTTTCTTCTTTTCTGTTATCAATAATAGTTTTATCATGTATCTGCATTCCACTTTTATGTGAATAAATTCCCGTATTGCTTATTTCTGATCTATTTAATAATATTTCTCCTAATTCATTACCCTGATTTCCTTTCGATTGTTGTAAAGAATTTGAAATATGAGTATTACTTACAGTCTTAGTATTATTGATACCTGACAACGTTCGTGATCCGCTAGAATTACCATAGTCATTTGATATATCAGTCTCTAAGTCATCTAAATCCATATCTATTAATTTGGCCCTATCGGGTGGTTCTTTTTCTTTCCTCGATGACATTTTCAAAGGTTCTAAAATAGATATTACTATCCTAAAATCACAATAAATTAATATCACTTTGCACACACACCGAAACAGGTCCGACCGTATCGACGTCGCAGAAGCGAATCCGACGTGTTTGATTAAAAAAAAAGTAGAAAATTTGTATCACCAAAGACTTATGGGCCAGCCTGTGATAGTAAAAATAATTTTATGTGTGGCAGCTTAAGACATCCTATAATTAACGCATACAATTTTTCTCGTATCTTGCGTAATGACGGATATATTGAGCTGTACCGTAGAAATGTATCACATTCAATATATGAAAACAGATAAAAACTGAAATTAACCCCGAATATGGATTCTAGGTGGCCTAGTTCGCGCTCATTTGGAGACATTTTTTCAAAATTTCAAGGCGGCGGTCTCCTCAAGAGCCATTTTTCTCTACGAAAATTCGGTAAAAATTGTATACCATTAAACGATAAACTCTATAACTAAAACTACCGCTAAAACATTAGAGAAAGGGTCTACATGAAATGAATTTTCTAGAAATATTTTAGTAAAATGAAGGACAATGGCGGTTGAAGCTGAAGGCTTTATAAAACACTATTTTTGCGACATTTTAACCCGTATTCGTTTCAGGTTCTTTGCCTAAATGTTGCCAATCTTGACATTTCAAATCGCAAATTTGATATTTTAAGGGGAAAACCCCAATTTTTTTCTTTAAATGCCTATAACTTTTTGTCTTTAAACTTAAAGGTTTAAATATTGGTACACAATTTACTTTTTATGATATAAACCGGCGTACTCTGTTATTTCCGGAGATACAAAAATTTACCGAAAGAAAACGCAAAATTTTCTGAGGAAAACTGTCAATTTTCTTGGTTAACGAACTTATCCAAATAACTTACAAAATGAAGGTACTCCTTATCAAATTTGATCAAAATCGGCTCATTATTTTTTGAGTTATCGGTGTGTTACACACATAAATAATATATATATATATATATATATATATATATATATATATATATATATATATATATATATATATATATATATATATATATATATATAAACATATAAAAATTTAAACAGACCCTGCATGTGGGTTCTAGGCAGCCTAGTTCGCGATCATTTGAAGAAATCTTTTGAAAATTCAAACGCGCGATCTCATTAGTAAATTTTTTTAAGAAAATCCACTAAAAAACACAGAATATTAAATGTGTAGGTATTGGCGGAGATTTTTTCTATGTAAAATAGAAAATTTGCTACAAATAATAAGGATCTAAAACAAATCATGGCACCTATCTTTATTTTTTTTTCTGACGACAAAATTTAAAATTTAGGGATACCTACTTACATCAGAACCGAAATCCAGTAGACTAACTAATTCGTGATTTAGAATCATCAAATTTTTGATAAAATGATTATTGACTGTGTAGTAAAATAAGGTAGTGTAGTAAAACTGTTTTCACATTTTTTCCGTTAAAATCTATAGATTTAATAGATTAAAATAATTATTGTATAAAAATATATCGTCTATTTGCTCTTGTTACTAACTGAACTATTAGTCTACTCATAATATTCTTTATTTGACATTCGACAGCATAATTGTGACCTTCGCAAACTAAATACTATGGAAGAAAAACGCTGACATGAAATGCTGAATACAACACAACAATGCACGAAACTTCATATATCAGCAAACTTTATTATCGTTAAGCAGATGGAAATAAAAGTGATCTCATTTTCTTCTAGACAAAAAAATAATATTACATAAAAAAATAAAAGAATTAGAGAGTCAAGGCCTCTGTTTTTTTTTGTAAATCTTGCGGTGAGTCTAAACTGTTACGTGCCGGGGTACACACAGCTGGTGCCAATCAGTCTGGCAGTACTCATAGCGGTGTTGTCAGATATCATATAATTACCTCAATAATGTATTTGCAAATGTAGCTGCTTACCTAATTCGTTGATATGTGTTAAGTGTAAGGTTATTTTCGGGGCTCATTTATTTTCTCATGATCATTACATTCTAATGTCGAAATCGCCTTGTTGTCGCATCCATAAAAAATTTTCCGACAGCTTTTTTATTTCATTGTAGCTTACTCCCTTTATAGATTGGGCCAGGTTTTGTAAGTTTTTCTCATGGCCTACTTCTTTGTTTTTTCAGGTATGTGTGCTTTAAATAATGTTGTTAGAAAGTTATTATGTCACAGTTCTCTCATTTTTTTCAGAAAGCATCTTCTTTCTCTCACCTCTTCTACCACACTTTCATTCATTTTTCTATCGGTGTGCTTTGTTTTGTAATTTTTTTCCGTATCCACAATTGTAAACAATCTATTCTCTTTAGTCCTGCTTATTCAAAGTCCAGCTTTCCGTCTCTTGCAACACTCCAGATATATAACTGAACCTCTTCCTCAGATTCAACATGAAAAATTGTATTGGCGAGAGGAGTATTTCGTCTACGGAATCCCTGTATTGTCATAGCCATCCATCTTCTTAGTTACTTGCTATATTTACCATCATTCGAAATGATTGCAAGGTACATAAACCATTTTACTTCTTGCAGTGGTTGGTCATTTAGCTTTGTATCCATTTTCAAAGTCATAACCTTACTTATCAATAATTCATTAATTATTTATTACGCCAGTTAACGATAACCTTTTTATTAACTGCTGTTGCCCTTACGTTGTGAAACTGTGTCATACTACTATTAAGAGTGGCATGCACTTTAAAGCAATTTGTCTTAGTCTGATGTTGCGATTGCGAAAGTAGATGATCCTCACAATTAACTGTACTCCATTTGGAATAAAATTACCTTACCCAGTTCTTTTTTAAGAAAAACACACACATTTTCAATAGGATCCATGTCATGGGAGTTTGTCGGCCAACGTATAGGATTTTGAGTTATCCCTTATCAGTGGAAATGTATTTTTTTATTTTTTTTAAGATAAATAGACACACTATGCACTACTGGGCGTCCGAAGATTTCCACTAGATAAAAACTCTGCCAAATCAACATCCAACATCAATTAATGTCTGGTGTGGTATAACCGAAGAACTTTTAGTCGAGAACGACGAAGTCCCAACAATTCTGACAAGGGAAGTAGAAGTCGCCATTAAACAGCTTAAAATAAATAAAAGCCCAGGACCCGACGAAATGTACCCGGAGATATTGAAACTGATAAACGAGAACAGCCTCGACTTACTTGTCTCCCTGTTTAATAAAATTTACGAGACAGGAAGTATACCAGACGAATGGGTGGAGTCGATCTTCGTACCCTTGCCAAAACAACCACACTCCCACAGATGCGAGGACTTTAGGCTGATAAGTCTTATGAGCCATGCCCTTAAGATACTATTAAAAATATTACATAACAGATTATTTAGAAGATGCGAAGCAGAGATAAGACATAATCAGTTCGGTTTTAGCAGTGGTATGGGGACAAGAGAAGCGCTGTTTAGCCTACAAGTGTTGTGCCAGAAGTGTTACGATCAACACAAGGACATCTTTCTCTATTTTATCGACTTTGAGGAGGCCTTTGACCGAGTGAAGCATCCAAAATTGATAAACGCGCTACGAAATATATGTCTAGATGGCAAGGGCTGAACATTAATCAACAACTTATACCGGTACCAAGTGGTCAAAATTCGAATAGAGGGCGAAACTTCTAACAGCATAAATATTGGGAAAGGAGTAAGACAGGGATGGATATTGTCACCCATGTTGTTTAATCTGTATTCCGAGCATCTGTTCAAAAAGGCTCTTGAGAAAGTTAATGAAGGTATAAAAGTAAATGGCGTTTGGATAAACACTATTAGATACGCCGACGACACCGTATTAATGGCAGATACGGATACCGGCTTACAAAATATTCTAGATCAGCTAAATGAGATATGTTCGGAATTTGGAATGCGGATCAACGAGAGGAAAACGAAAATAATGGTAATGCAGAGGAGACAGAATGTACCTATACCCTTCACTATAAATAATAACACATTACAACAGGTCAACCATTATAAATACTTGGGATGCTGGATAGACAGCCAATTAAACCCAGAAAAAGAAATAAATTCCAGAATTGCACAAGCCAAAAGCAACTTTACAAAAATACGAAGCCTTCTTTGCGATTCGCATCTCTACATAAACCTAAGGTTAAGGTTAGCAAAATGCTACATATGGGTAGTCCTTTTGTATGGAGTAGAGACATGGGCCTTAAAAATAACAAGCATGAATAAACTGGAAGTTCGAGATGTGGGTCTATCAGCGCGTACTAAAAATACCATGCACAGCAAGAGTCCGAAATGATGAGGTCTTACGCAGAGTGAACAGCGACAGAGAGCTTCTCCAGGTTGTCAAGCGGAGGAAGACAGCGTATCTGGGCCACTTAGTGCGCAATCCCAATTATTATATCCCACAGCTCATAATTAAAGGTAAACTAGAGGGGAAAACAAGTATAGGCAGAAAGAAACTGTCATGGCTGAGAAACATAAGATATTGGACAGGTCTGGGCTTTGAGGACTTGATGAGAGCGGCGGAGGATGGAGAGAAGTTTGCTGTTGTAGTCGCTAACCTCCATTAGTGGAGATGGCACCCAAAGAAGAAGAAGTGATATAATCGGGGATAAAGTTGTTGGTACGCATTTCTTTGAGGGCATTTAAATGAAGAAATGTACACTAATTTTTTTAAGAAACCAATTACTTTATTTACTAAACCAATACATAACTCCAAAAATGTGGTTTCAACATGATGGAGCTCCACCCATTATGCAATACAGGCCGGTTATCATTTGAATGGACTTTTTGAAAAAAGGTGGATTGGTCGTAGAGGTCCGGTCAACTGGCCTGCTAGGTCCCCAATTTGACTCCCCTTGATTATTTATTTTATAAACGACACAGTAATGGCGATTGCACCTACAACTTTAGATGATATGAAAAACAGAATCTGCTTTGCCCGCTCGTTAGTGACATATGAAATGTTGAGTATGTACGGGATTCATTTAGAAAAAGAGTGAGGAAGTGTTTGGAAGTTGAAGGGGGACATTTCAAACAATTTCGCACGCATGATAGACGATAAATAAGTTGACATTTATTGGTTAATATTTTTTTTGTATTTTAACCTAATAAATCATGATTCCACAACCTGAAGATCAAATCAAAACGTTTTTTACACATACCTACTTTTTACGTAAATAGAATTTTATTAAAAAAGTACATCACCCCATTTAGAAATCCAAATTTACCCCCGCCTGTATATTACAAAACTAGTAAAGGAAAATAATTTAATTGCTCCAACAATTAGCGCAAACCAATGACTAATTTATATATATATATATATATATATATATATATATATATATATATATATATATATATATATATATATATATATATATATATATATATATAGGGTGGGCCATCTAACGTTTGGAATTGGAGCTATAGGTAATTTTGAGGTTGGAAGGTTTAATGACATTACCGATGTGACAGAAAGTTAGTTTTATGTTTGAAATTTATGAAATGGGTCTCTTTCGCTTGAACAAAGTTGGAAAATATTAAAAACTTATTTCCAAAGTGGTGAGTCTTCTACTCAAACTAAGAAATTTACCAAAAAAAATTGACAAAAAGGATGTGCCAAAAACGCAGTTTGTGGATCAATTTGTGAGGCGATTCGTAAAACTGGATCGTTGTTGGATAAAACAACCCGTGTAAGTACTCGTCCAGTGCACTCAAGGGAAAATATCGCTGCTGTTCAGAGTGTGCGTGAACAACCATCAACATCAACTCGTCATCGTTCTCCAGAATTGAACATTTCATGCACTTCTTTGAGAAGAATGTTGCATAAAGATCTCCGTATGAATGCGTAAAAAGTTAATTTATTGCAAGAGCTGAAGTCGCAATGACCATCCGATGCGTTTTCGGTTTGCTCAATGGGCCGAAGACCGCTTGATTGAAGATGGGCATTTTTACCGAAAAATCATCTTTTCAGATGAAGCTTATTTCCACCTCGGAGGATACGTCAATGAGCGTAATTGTCGTATCTGGGGCTCAGAAAATGTACACGTCATCGTGGAGGAACCAATGCATTCACAAGGATTGACTGTCTGGTGCGGATTTCGGTCTGGCGGCATTATTGGGTGATTAGCAAATAAACGCCGTTACGGTGAATGGCGATCGCTACCGCGCCATGCTAAGAGATTTTTTGTTTCCCAAAATTAAAGAGTATGACATAGACGACATTTGGTTTCAAGAGGATGGCACAACGTGCCACACAGCCAACGTAACAATCGATCTTTTGCGCACTGTTTTCGAAAATCGCATAATCAGCCGAAATGCTGATGTCAATTGGCCACCTCTAAGCTGCCATTTGACTTCGTT